>CM038142.1:261307932-261649585 GCA_021437245.1 Aegilops speltoides | reverse complement strand
ATGTTCACTAAAACGGTCATAATTTTCTCATCGGAGCCCGTGTCGGACTCATAAGTACTCAAACTGCTCGTGGCGAGCGTGCGAATCCAGAAAATACTCCCCGCTTGTGCGAGGAGGCCGGAGTACCCTCAAATACGGCCTTAAGCAGGACTTCTTGGCTCTGAAAGTCAAAGAACATCATTCTCCGCTGTTTTTCAAACAAGTTTCTGAACCCATTGGCACTTCCTTTTGAAGGAAATTCGAGAGATTATGTTGCTTATAGACATTAGCCCCCCTGGTAGGCTCAAACGTACCTTTCTGCAGATGCTCTATGATCCGGGCAATCTCATTTGGCCGTAAATTGAAGAAAATCCAGCGGCTATATGCCTTATTCTCCTTGTTTTCACCGGATGGCATGCTGTAACTCATGCGCGTGCCAAGAACAAAAGGGCATTCCTGGCATCGATCAATATATATGTGGAAACGATATCTCCACTATAGAGGACAAGAAATTTTGGGGCAGTCAGGCAAAAAGCACACAAGAAAAAGAAGTACTTTCAAGGACTGCCATAGAATGGACAGATGTTCACTAAAACGGTCATAATTTTGTCATTCGGAGTCCGTGTCGGACCCATAAGTACTCAAACTGCTCGTGGCGAGCGTGCGAATCCAGAAAATACTCCCCGCCTGCGCTAGGAGGCCGGAGTACCCTCAAATACGGCCTTAAGCAGGACTTTTGGCTCTGAAAGTCCAAGAACATCATTCGCCATTGTTTTTCAGACAAGTTTCTGAACCCATTGGCACTTCCTTTTGAAGGAAGTTCGAGAGATTATGTTGCTTATAGACATTAGCCCCCCTGGTAGGCTCAAACGTACCTTTCTGTAGATGCTCTATGATCCGGGCAATCTCATTTGGCCGTAAATTGAAGAAAATCCAGCGGCTATATGCCTTATTCTCCTTGTTTTCACCGGATGGCATGCTGTAACTCATGCACGTGCCAAGAACAAAAGGGCATTCCTGGCATCGATCAATATATATGTGGAAACGATATCTCCACTATAGAGGACAAGAAATTTTGGGGCAGTCAGGCAAAAAGCGCACGAGAAAATGAAGTACTTTCAAGGACTGCCATAGAATGGACAGATGTTCACTAAAACGGTCATAATTTTGTCATTCGGAGTCCGTGTCGGACCCATAAGTACTCAAACTGCTCACAAGGCGCGCGAAATCAAAATATACAACCCGCTTGCACCAGAAGGCCCGGAGTACCCTCAAATTCAGCCTTAAGATGGAATTTTGGCCCTGAAAGTCAAAGAACATCATTCGTCGCTGTTTTTCAGACAAGTTTCTGAACCCATTGGCACTTCCTTTTGAAGGAAATTCAAGAGATTATGTTGCTTATAGACATTAGCCCCCCTGGTAGGGATAAACGTACCTTTCTGCAGATGCTCTATGATCCGGCAATCTCATTTGGTCAGAAATTGAAGAAAATCCAACGGCTATATGCCTTATTCTCCTTGTTTTCACCGGATGGCATGTTGTAACTCATGCGCATGAAAGCCAAGAACAAAAGGGCATTCCTGGCATCGATCAACATATATGTGGAAATGATATCTCCACTATAGAGGACAAGAAATTTTGGGCGGTCAGCAAAAAGCGCACGAGAAAATGAAGTACTTTCAAGGACTGCCATAGAATGGATAGATGTTCACTAAAACGGTCATAATTTTGTCATTCGGACTCCGTGTTGGACCCATAAGTACTCAAACTGCTCGCGGCGAGCACGCGAATCCAAACACTACTCCCCGCTTGCGCCAGGAGGCCCAGAGTACCCTCAAATTCAGCCTTAAGCAGGACTTTTTGGCCCTGAAAGTAAAAGAACATCATTCGTCGATGTTTTTCAGACAAGTTTCTGAACCCATTGGCACTTCCTTTTGAAGGAAATTCGAGAGATTATGTTGCTTATAGACATTACCCCCCTGGTAGGCTCAAAAGTACCTTTCTGCAGATGCTCTATGATCCGGGCAATCTCATTTGGCCGTAAATTGAAGAAAATCCACCGGCTATATGCCTTATTCTCCTTGTTTTCACCGGATGGCATGTCAGAACTCATGCGTGCCAGCCAAGAACAAAAGGGCATTCCTGGAATCGGTTAATATATATGTGGAAACGATATCTCCACTATAGAGGACAAGAAATTTTGGGGCAGTCAGGCAAAAAGCGCACGAGAAAATGAAGTACTTTCAAGGACTGCCATAGAATGGACAGATGTTTACTAAAACGGTCATAATTTTATCATTCGGAGTCCGTGTCGGACCCATAAGTACTCAAACTGCTTTCATGGCGAGCTGCGAATCAAAATATACAACCCGCTGGCGCCAGAGGCCCGAGTACCCTCAAATTCAGCCTTAAGAAGGAATTTTGGCCACGAAAGTCAAAGAACATCATTAAATCATTGTTTTTGAGACAAGTTTCAACCCATTGGCACTTCCTTTTGAAGGAAATTCAAGAGATTATGTTGCTTATAGACATTAGCCCCCGGTAGGGATAAACGTACCTTCTGCAGATGCTCTATGATCCGCAATCTCATTTGGCCGTAAATTGAAGAAAATCCAACGGCTATATGCCTTATTCTCCTTGTTTTCACCGGATGGCATGTCAGAACTCATGCGCATGAAAGCCAAGAACAAAAGGGCATTCCTCGGCATCGATCAATATATATGTGGAAACGATATCTCCACTATAGAGGACAAGAAATTTTGGGGCGGTCAGCAAAAGCGCACGAGAAAATGAAGTACTTTCAAGGACGCCATAGAATGGATAGATGTTCACTAAAACGGTCATAATTTTGTCATTCGACCCGTGTCGGACCCATAAGTACTCAAACTACTCACAAGTAGCATGCGAATCCAAAACTACTCCCGCTTGCGCTTAGGAGGCCCGGAGTACCCTCAAATTCAGCTTTAAGGGACTTTTGGCCCCGAAAGTCAAAGAACATCATTCGTCGCTGTTTTTCAGACAAGTTTCTGAACCCATTGGCACTTCCTTTTGAAGGAAATTTGAGAGATTATGTTGCTTATAGACATTAGCCCCCCTGGTAGGCTCAAAAGGACCTTTCTGCAGATGCTCTATGATCCGGGCAATCTCATTTGGCCGTAAATTGAAGAAAATCCACCGGCTATATGCCTTATTCTCCTTGTTTTCACCGGATGGCATGCTGTAACTCTTGCGCGTGCCAAGAACAAAAGGGCATTCCTGGCATCGGTTAATATATATGTGGAAACGATATCTCCACATAGAGGACAAGAAATTTTGGGGCAGTCAGGCAAAAAGCGCACGAGAAAATGAAGTACTTTCAAGGACTACCATAGAATGGACAGATGTTCACTAAAACGGTCATAATTTTGTCATTCGGAGTCCGTGTCGGACCCATAAGTACTCAAACTGCTCGCGGCGAGCGCGGGAATCCAAAATATACAACCCGCTTGCACCAGAAGGCCCGGAGTACCCTCAAATTCAGCCTTAAGATGGAATTTTGGCCCTGAAAGTCAAAGAACATCATTAAATCGCTTGTTTTTCGACAAGTTTCAACCCATTGGCACTTCCTTTTGAAGGAAATTCAAGAGATTATGTTGCTTATAGACATTAGCCCCCCTGGTAGGGATAAACGTACCTTTCTGTAGATGCTCTATGATCCGGGCAATCTCATTTGGCCGTAAATTGAAGAAAATCCAACGGCTATATGCCTTATTCTCCTTGTTTTCACCGGATGGCATGTTGTAACTCATGCGCATGAAAGCCAAGAACAAAAGGGCATTCCTGGCATCGATCAACATATATGTGGAAATGATATCTCCACTATAGAGGACAAGAAATTTTGGGGCAGTCAGGCAAAAAGCGCACGAGAAAATGAAGTACTTTCAAGGACTGCCATAGAATGGATAGATGTTCACTAAAACGGTCATAATTTTGTCATTCGGACTCCGTGTTGGACCCATAAGTACTCAAACTGCTCGCGGCGAGCACGCGAATCCAAACACTACTCCCCGCTTGCGCCAGGAGGCCCGGAGTACCCTCAAATTCAGCCTTAAGCAGGACTTTTTGGCCCTGAAAGTCAAAGAACATCATTCGTCGATGTTTTTCAGACAAGTTTCTGAACCCATTGGCACTTCCTTTTGAAGGAAATTCGAGAGATTATGTTGCTTATAGACATTACCCCCCTGGTAGGCTCAAAAGTACCTTTCTGCAGATGCTCTATGATCCGGGCAATCTCATTTGGCCAGAAATTGAAGAAAATCCACGGCTATATGCCTTATTCTCCTTGTTTTCACCGGATGGCATGTCAGAATTTTCATGCGCGTGCCAAGAACAAAAGGGCATTCTGGCATCGGTTAATATATATGTGGAAACGATATCTCCACTATAGAGGACAAGAAATTTTGGGGCGCCAGCAAAAAGCGCACGAGAAAATGAAGTACTTTCAAGGACGCCATAGAATGGACAGATGTTCACTAAAACGGTCATAATTTTGTCATTGAGTCCGTGTCGGACCCATAAGTACTCAAACTGCTTTCATGGCGAAGCGAATCAAAATATACAACCCGCTTGCGCCAGGAGGCCCGGAGTACCCTCAAATTCAGCCTTAAGAAGGAATTTTGGACCTGAAAGTCAAAGAACATCATTCGTCGCTGTTTTTGAGACAAGTTTCTGAACCCATTGGCACTTCCTTTTGAAGGAAATTCAAGAGATTATGTTGCTTATAGACATTAGCCCCCTGGTAGGGACAAACGTACCTTTCTGCAGATGCTCTATGATCCAGGCAATCTCATTTGGCCGTAAATTGAAGAAAATCCAACGGCTATATGCCTTATTCTCCTTGTTTTCACCGGATGGCATGCTGTAACTCATGCGCATGAAAGCCAAGAACAAAAGGGCATTCCTGGCATCGATCAACATATATGTGGAAACGATATCTCCACTATAGAGGACAAGAAATTTTGGGGCAGTCAGGCAAAAAGCGCACGAGAAAATGAAGTACTTTCAAGGACTGCCATAGAATGGATAGATGTTCACTAAAACGGTCATAATTTTGTCATTCGGACTCCGTGTCGGACCCATAAGTACTCAAACTACTCGCGGCGAGCATGCGAATCCAAACACTACTCCCCGCTTGCGCTAGGAGGCCCGGAGTACCCTCAAATTCAGCTTTAAGCAGGACTTTTTGGCCCTGAAAGTCAAAGAACATCATTCATCGCTGTTTTTCAGACAAGTTTCTGAACCCATTGGCACTTCCTTTTGAAGGAAATTTGAGAGATTATGTTGCTTATAGACATTAGCCCCCCTGGTAGGCTCAAAAGGACCTTTCTGCAGATGCTCTATGATCCGGGCAATCTCATTTGGCCGTAAATTGAAGAAAATCCACCGGCTATATGCCTTATTCTCCTTGTTTTCACCGGATGGCATGCTGTAACTCATGCGCGTGCCAAGAACAAAAGGGCATTCCTGGCATCGGTTAATATATATGTGGAAACGATATCTCCACTATAGAGGACAAGAAATTTTGGGGCAGTCAGGCAAAAAGCGCACGAGAAAATGAAGTACTTTCAAGGACTACCATAGAATGGACAGATGTTCACTAAAACGGTCATAATTTTGTCATTCGGAGTCCGTGTCGGACCCATAAGTACTCAAACTGCTCGCGGCAAGCGTGGGAATCCAAAATATACAACCCGCTTGTGCCAGGAGGCCCGGAGTACCCTCAAATTCAGCCTTAAGAAGGAATTTTGGCCCTGAAAGTCAAAGAACATCATTCGTCGCTGTTTTTCAGACAAGTTTCTGAATCCATTGGCACTTCCTTTTGAAGGAAATTCAAGAGATTATGTTGCTTATAGACATTAGCCCCCTGGTAGGGATAAACGTACCTTTCTGCAGATGCTCTATGATCCGGGCAATCTCATTTGGCCGTAAATTGAAGAAAATCCAACGGCTATATGCCTTATTCTCCTTGTTTTCACCGGATGGCATGCTGTAACTCATGCGCATGAAAGCCAAGAACAAAAGGGCATTCCTGGCATCGATCAACATATATGTGGAAACGATATCTCCACTATAGAGGACAAGAAATTTTGGGGCAGTCAGGCAAAAAGTGCACGAGAAAATGAAGTACTTTCAAGGACTGCCATAGAATGGATAGATGTTCACTAAAACGGTCATAATTTTGTCATTCAGAGTCCGTGTCGGACCCATAAGTACTCAAACTACTCGCGGCGAGCACGCAAATCCAAACACTACTCCCCGCTTGCGCTAGGAGGCCCGGAGTACCCTCAAATTCAGCTTTAAGCAGGACTTTTTGGCCCTGAAAGTCAAAGAACATCATTCGTCGCTGTTTTTCAGACAAGTTTCTGAACCCATTGGCACTTCCTTTTGAAGGAAATTTGAGAGATTATGTTGCTTATAGACATTAGCCCCCCTGGTAGGGTCAAAAGGACCTTTCTGCAGATGCTCTATGATCCGGGCAATCTCATTTGGCCGTGAATTGAAGAAAATCCACCGGCTATATGCCTTATTCTCCTTGTTTTCACCGGATGGCATGCTGTAACTCATGCGTGCCAAGAACAAAAGGGCATTCCTGGCATCGGTTAATATATATGTGGAAACGATATCTCCACTATAGAGGACAAGAAATTTTGGGGCAGTCAGGCAAAAAGCGCACGAGAAAATGAAGTACTTTCAAGGACTGCCATAGAATGGACAGATGTTCACTAAAACGGTCATAATTTTGTCATTCGGAGTCCGTGTCGGACCCATAAGTACTCAAACTGCTCACGGCGAGCGCGGGAATCCAAAATATACAACCCGCTTGCGCCAGGAGGCCCGGAGTACCCTCAAATTCAGTCTTAAGAAGGAATTTTGGCCCTGAAAGTCAAAGAACATCATTCGTCGCTGTTTTTCAGACAAGTTTCTGAACCCATTGGCACTTCCTTTTGAAGGAAATTCAAGAGATTATGTTGCTTATAGACATTAGCCCCCCTGGTAGGGACAAACGTACCTTTCTGCAGATGCTCTATGATCCGGGCAATCTCATTTGGCCGTAAATTGAAGAAAATCCAACGGCTATATGCCTTATTCTCCTTGTTTTCACCGGATGGCATGCTGTAACTCATGCGCATGAAAGCCAAGAACAAAAGGGCATTCCTGGCATCGATCAACATATATGTGGAAACGATATCTCCACTATAGAGGACAAGAAATTTTGGGGCAGTCAGGCAAAAAGTGCACGAGAAAATGAAGTACTTTCAAGGACTGCCATAGAATGGATAGATGTTCACTAAAACGGTCATAATTTTGTCATTCAGAGTCCGTGTCGGTTCCATAAGTACTCAAACTACTCACGGCGAGCACGCAAATCCAAACACTACTCCCCGCTTGCGCTAGGAGGCCCGGAGTACCCTCAAATTCAGCTTTAAGCAGGACTTTTTGGCCCTGAAAGTCAAAGAACATCATTCGTCGCTATTTTTCAGACAAGTTTCTGAACCCATTGGCACTTCCTTTTGAAGGAAATTTGAGAGATTATGTTGCTTATAGACATTAGCCCCCCTGGTAGGGTCAAAAGGACCTTTCTGCAGATGCTCTATGATCCGGGCAATCTCATTTGGCCGTGAATTGAAGAAAATCCACCGGCTATATGCCTTATTCTCCTTGTTTTCACCGGATGGCATGCTGTAACTCATGCGTGCCAAGAACAAAAGGGCATTCCTGGCATCGGTTAATATATATGTGGAAACGATATCTCCACTATAGAGGACAAGAAATTTTGGGGCAGTCAGGCAAAAAGCGCACGAGAAAATGAAGTACTTTCAAGGACTGCCATAGAATGGACAGATGTTCACTAAAACGGTCATAATTTTGTCATTCGGAGTCCGTGTCGGACCCATAAGTACTCAAACTGCTCACGGCGAGCGCGGGAATCCAAAATATACAACCCGCTTGCGCCAGGAGGCCTGGAGTACCCTCAAATTCAGTCTTAAGAAGGAATTTTGGCCCTGAAAGTCAAAGAACATCATTTGTCGCTGTTTTTCAGACAAGTTTCTGAACCCATTGGCACACTTCCTTTTGAAGGAAATTTGAGAGATTATGTTGCTTATAGACATTAGCCCCCCTGGTAGGGTCAAAAGGACCTTTCTGCAGATGCTCTATGATCCGGGCAATCTCATTTGGCCGTGAATTGAAGAAAATCCACCGGCTATATGCCTTATTCTCCTTGTTTTCACAGGATGGCATGCTGTAACTCATGCGTGCCAAGAACAAAAGGGCATTCCTGGCATCGGTTAATATATATGTGGAAAAGATATCTCCACTATAGAGGACAATAAATTTTGGGGCAGTCAGGCAAAAAGCGCACGAGAAAATGAAGTACTTTCAAGGACTGCCATAGAATGGACAGATGTTCACTAGAACGGTCATAATTTTGTCATTCGGAGTCCGTGTCGGACCCATAAGTACTCAAACTGCTCGCGGCCAGCGTGGGAATCCAAAATATACAACCTGCTTGCGCCAGGAGGCCCGGCGTACCCTCAAATTCAGCCTTAAGAAGGAATTTTGGCCCTCAAAGTCAAAGAACATCATTCGTCGCTGTTTTTCAGACAAGTTTCTGAACCCATTGGCACTTCCTTTTGAAGGAAATTCAAGAGATTATGTTGCTTATAGACATTAGCCCCCCTGGTAGGGATAAACGTACCTTTCTGCAGATGCTCTATGATCCGGGCAATCTCATTTGGCCGTAAATTGAAGAAAATCCAACGGCTATATGCCTTATTCTCCTTGTTTTCACCGGATGGCATGCTGTAACTCATGCGCATGAAAGCCAAGAACAAAAGGGCATTCCTGGCATCGATCAACATATATGTGGAAACGATATCTCCACTATAGAGGACAAGAAATTTTGGGGCAGTCAGGCAAAAAGCGCACGAGAAAATGAAGTACTTTCAAGGACTACCATAGAATGGACAGATGTTCACTAAAACGGTCATAATTTTGTCATTCGGAGTCCGTGTCGGACCCATAAGTACTCCAACTGCTCACGGCGAGCACGCGAATCCAAACACTACTCCCCGCTTGCGCTAGGAGACCCGGAGTACCCGAAAATTCAGCTTTAAGCAGGACTTTTTGGCCCTGAAAGTCAAAGAACATCATTCGTCGCTGTTTTTCAGACAAGTTTCTGAACCCATTGGCACTTCCTTTTGAAGGAAATTTGAGAGATTATATTGCTTATAGACATTAGCCCCCCTGGTAGGCTCAAAAGTACTTTTTTGCAGATGCTCTACGATCCGGGCAGTCTCATTTGGCGGTAAATTGAAGAAAATCCACCGACTATATGCCTTATTCTCCTTGTTTTCACTGGATGGCATGCTGTAACTCATGCGCGTGCCAAGAACAAAAGGGCATTCCTGGCATCGGTTAATATATATGTGGAAACGATATCTCCACTATAGAGGACAAGAAATTTTGGGGCAGTCAGGCAAAAAGCGCACGAGAAAATGAAGTACTTTCAAGGACTGCCATAGAATCGACAGATGTTCACTAAAACGGTCATAATTTTATCATTCGGAGTCCGTGTCGGACCTATAAGTACTCAAACTGCTCGCGGCGAGCGCGGGAATCCAAAATATACAACCCGCTTGCGCCAGGAGGCCCGGAGTACCCTCAAATTCAGCTTTAAGCAGGACTTTTTGGCCCTGAAAGTCAAAGAACATCATTCGTCGCTGTTTTTCAGACAAGTTTCTGAACCCATTGGCACTTCCTTTTGAAGGAAATTCAAGAGATTATGTTGCTTATAGACATTAGCCCCCCTGGTAGGGCTAAATGTACCTTTCTGCAGATGCTCTATGATCCGGGCAATCTCATTTGGCTGTAAATTGAAGAAAATCCAATGGCTATAGGCCATATTCTCCTTGTTTTCACCGGATGGCATGCTGTAACTCATGCGCATGAAAGACAAGAACAAAAGGGCATTCCTGGCATCGATCAACATATATGTGGAAACGATATCTCCACTATAGAGGACAAGAAATTTTGGGGCAGTCAGGCAAAAAGCGCACGAGAAATTGAAGTACTTTCAAGGACTGCCATAGAATGGATAGATGTTCACTAAAACGGTCATAATTTTGTCATTCCGACTCCGAGTCGGACCCATAAGTACTCAAACTACTCGCGGCGAGCACGCGAATCCAAACACTACTCCCTGCTTGCGCTAGGAGGCCCGGAGTACCCTCAAATTCAGCTTTAGGCAGGACTTTTGGTCCTGAAAGTCAAAGAACATCATTCGTCGCTGTTTTTCAGACAAGTTTCTGAACCCATTGGCACTTCCTTTTGAAGGAAATTTGAGAGATTATGTTGCTTATAGACATTAGCCCCCCTGGTAGGCTCAAAAGGACCTTTCTGCAGATGCTCTATGATCCGGGCAATCTCATTTGGCCGTAAATTGAAGAAAATCCATCGGCTATATGCCTTATTCTCCTTGTTTTCACCGGATGGCATGTCAGAACTCATGCGCGTGCCAAGAACAAAAGGGCATTCTGGCATCGGTTAATATATATGTGGAAACGATATTCCACTATAGAGGACAAGAAATTTTAAAGCGGTCAGCAAAAGCGCACGAGAAAATGAAGTACTTTCAAGGACTGCCATAGAATGGACAGATGTTCACTAAAACGGTCATAATTTTGTCATTCGGAGTCCGTGTCGGACCCATAAGTACTCAAACTGCTCGCGGCAAGCGTGGGAATCCAAAATATACAACCCGCTTGCGCCAGGAGGCCCGGAGTACCCTCAAATTCAGCCTTAAGAAGGAATTTTGGCCCTGAAAGTCAAAGAACATCATTCGTCGCTGTTTTTCAGACAAGTTTCTGAACCCATTGGCACTTCCTTTTGAAGGAAATTCAAGAGATTATGTTGCTTATAGACATTAGCCCCCGGTAGGGATAAACGTACCTTTCAAGAGATGCTCTATGATCCGCAATCTCATTTGGCCAGAAATTGAAGAAAATCCAACGGCTATATGCCTTATTCTCCTTGTTTTCACCGGATGGCATGCTGTAACTCATGCGCATGAAAGCCAAGAACAAAAGGGCATTCCTGGCATCGATCAACATATATGTGGAAACGATATCTCCACTATAGAGGACAAGAAATTTTGGGGCAGTCAGGCAAAAAGTGCACGAGAAAATGAAGTACTTTCAAGGACTGCCATAGAATGGATAGATGTTCACTAAAACGGTCATAATTTTGTCATTCGGAGTCCGTGTCGGTTCCATAAGTACTCAAACTACTCGCGGCGAGCACGCGAATCCAAACACTACTCCCCGCTTGCGCTAGGAGGCCCGGAGTACCCTCAAATTCAGCTTTAAGCAGGACTTTTTGGCCCTGAAAGTCAAAGAACATCATTCGTCGCTGTTTTTCAGACAAGTTTCTGAACCCATTGGCACTTCCTTTTGAAGGAAATTTGAGAGATTATGTTGCTTATAGACATTAGCCCCCCTGGTAGGGTCAAAAGGACCTTTCTGCAGATGCTCTATGATCCGGGCAATCTCATTTGGCCGAGAATAGAAGAAAATCCACCGGCTATATGCCTTATTCTCCTTGTTTTCACCGGATGGCATGCTGTAACTCATGCGTGCCAAGAACAAAAGGGCATTCCTGGCATCGGTTAATATATATGTGGAAACGATATCTCCACTATAGAGGACAAGAAATTTTGGGGCAGTCAGGCAAAAAGCGCACGATAAAATGAAGTACTTTCAAGGACTGCCATAGAATGGACAGATGTTCACTAAAACGGTCATAATTTTGTCATTCGGAGTCCGTGTCGGACCCATAAGTACTCAAACTGCTCACGGCGAGCGCGGGAATCCAAAATATACAACCCGCTTGCGCCAGGAGGCCTGGAGTACCCTCAAATTCAGTCTTAAGAAGGAATTTTGGCCCTGAAAGTCAAAGAACATCATTCGTCGCTGTTTTTCAGACAAGTTTCTGAACCCATTGGCACTTCCTTTTGAAGGAAATTCAAGAGATTATGTTGCTTATAGACATTAGCCCCCCTGGTAGGGACAAACGTACCTTTCTGCAGATGCTCTATGATCCGGGCAATCTCATTTGGCCGTAAATTGAAGAAAATCCAACGGCTATATGCCTTATTCTCCTTGTTTTCGCCGGATGGCATGCTGTAACTCATGCGCGTGAAAGCCAAGAACAAAAGGGCATTCCTGGCATCGATCAATATATATGTGGAAACGATCTCCACTATAGAGGACAAGAAATTTCAGGGCAGTCAGGCAAAAAGCGCACGAGAAAATGAAGTACTTTCAAGGGCTACCATAGAATGGACAGATGTTCACTAAAACGGTCATAATTTTGTCATTCGGAGTCCGTATCGGAACCATAAGTACTCCAACTGCTCACGGCGAGCACGCGAATCCAAACACTACTCCCCGCTTGCGCTAGGAGACCCGGAGTACCCGAAAATTCAGCTTTAAGCAGGACTTTTTGGCCCTGAAAGTCAAAGAACATCATTCGTCGCTGTTTTTCAGACAAGTTTCTGAACCCATTGGCACTTCCTTTTGAAGGAAATTTGAGAGATTATGTTGCTTATAGACATTAGCCCCCCTGGTAGGCTCAAAAGTACCTTTCTGCAGATGCTCTATGATCCGGGCAGTCTCATTTGGCGGTAAATTGAAGAAAATCCACCGGCTATATGCCTTATTCTCCTTGTTTTCACCGGATGGCATGCTGTAACTCATGCGCGTGCCAAGAACAAAAGGGCATTCCTGGCATCGGTTAATATATATGTGGAAACGATATCTCCACTATAGAGGACAAGAAATTTTGGGGCAGTCAGGCAAAAAGCGCACGAGAAAATGAAGTACTTTCAAGGACTGCCATAGAATGGACAGATGTTCACTAAAACGGTCATAATTTTGTCATTCCGAGTCCGTGTCGGACCCATAAGTACTCAAACTGCTCGCGGCGAGCGCGGGAATCCAAAATATACAACACGCTTGCGCCAGGAGGCCTGGAGTACCCTCAAATTCAGTCTTAAGAAGGAATTTTGGCCCTGAAAGTCAAAGAACATCATTCGTCGCTGTTTTTCAGACAAGTTTCAACCCATTGGCACTTCCTTTTGAAGGAAATTCAAGAGATTATGTTGCTTATAGACATTAGCCCCCGGTAGGGACAAACGTATCTTCTGCAGATGCTCTATGATCCGGCAATCTCATTTGGCCAGAATTGAAGAAAATCCAACGGCTATATGCCTTATTCTCCTTGTTTTCACGGATGGCATGTCAGAACTCATGCGCGTGAAAGCCAAGAACAAAAGGGCATTCTGGCATCGATCAATATATATGTGGAAATGATATCTCCACTATAGAGGACAAGAAATTTTGGGCGGTCAGCAAAAAAAAGCACGAGAAAATGAAGTACTTTCAAGGACTGCCATAGAATGGACAGATGTTCACTAAAACGGTCATAATTTTGTCATTCGGAGTCCTTGTCGGACCCATAAGTACTCAAGCTGCTCGCGGCGAGCATGCGAATCCAAACACTACTCCCCGCTTGCGCTAGGAGGCCCTGAGTACCCTCAAATTCAGCTTTAAGCAGGACTTTTTGGCCCTGAAAGTCAAAGAACATCATTCGTCGCTGTTTTTCAGACAAGTTTCTGAACCCATTGGCACTTCCTTTTGAAGGAAATTTGAGAAATTATGTTGCTTATAGACATTAGCCCCCTTGGTAGGCTCAAAAGTACCTTTCTGCAGATGGTCTATGATCCGGGCAATCTCATTTGGCCGTAAGTTGAAGAAAATCCACCCGCTATATGCCTTATTCTCCTTGTTTTCACCGGATGGCATGCTGTAACTCATGCGTGTGCCAAGAACAAAAGGGCATTCCTGGCATTGGTTAATATATATGTGGAAACGATATCTCCACTATAGAGGACAAGAAATTTTGGGGCAGTCAGGCAAAAAGCGCACGAGAAAATGAAGTACTTTCAAGGACTGCCATAGAATGGACAGATGTTCACTAAAACGGTCATAATTTTGTCATTCGGAGTCCGTGTCGGACCCATAAGTACTCAAACTTCTCGCGGCGAGCGCGGGAATCCAAAGTATACAACCCGCTTGCGCCAGGAGGCCTGGAGTACCCTCAAATTCAGTCTTAAGAAGGAATTTTGGCACTCATGCGCGCGCCAAGAACAAAAGGGCATTCCTGGCATCGATCAATATATATGTGGAAACGATATCTCCACTATAGAGGACAAGAAATTTTGGGGCAGTCAGGCAAAAAGCGCACGAGAAAATGAAGTACTTTCAAGGACTACCATAGAATGGACAGATGTTCACTAAAACGGTCATAATTTTATCATTCGGAGTCCGTGTCGGACCCATAAGTACTCAAACTGCTTGCGGCGAGCACGCGAATCGAAACATTACTCCCCGCTTGCGCCAGGAGGCCCGGAGTACCCTCAAATTCGGCCTTAAGCAGGACTTTTTGGCCCTGAAAGTTAAAGAACATCATTCGTCGTTGTTTTTCAGACAAGTTTCTGAACCCATTGGCACTTCCTTTTGAAGGAAATTTGAGAGATTATGTTGCTTATCGACATTAGCCCCCCTGGTAGGCTCAAAAGTACCTTTCTGCAGATGCTCTATGATTCGGGCAATCTCATTTGGCCGTAAATTGAAGAAAATCCACCGGCTATATGCCTTATTCTCCTTGTTTTCACCGGATGGCATGCTGTAACTCATGCGCGTGCCAAGAACAAAAGGGCATTCCTGGCATCAGTTAATATATATGTGGAAACGATATCTCCACTATAGAGGACAAGAAATTTTTGGGCAGTCAGGCAAAAAGCGCACGAGAAAATGAAGTACTTTCAAGGACTGCCATAGAATGGACAGATGTTCACTAAAACGGTCATAATTTTGTCATTTGGAGTCCGTGTCGGACCCATAAGTACTCAAACTGCTCGCGGCGTGCACAGGAATCCAAAATATACAACCCGCTTGCGCCAGGAGGCTCGGAGTACCCTCAAATTCAGCCTTAAGAAGGAATTTTGGCCCCGAAAGTCAAAGAACATCATTCGTCATTGTTTTTCGAGACAAGTTTACAACCCATTGGCACTTCCTTTTGAAGGAAATTCAAGAGATTATGTTGCTTATAGACATTAGCCCCTGGTAGGGACAAACGTACCTTCTGCAGATGCTCTATGATCCGGCAATCTCATTTTGCCGTAAATTGAAGAAAATCCAGCGACTATATGCCTTATTCTCCTTGTTTTCACGGATGGCATGTCAGTAACTCATGCGCGTGAAAGCCAAGAACAAAAGGGCATTCCTGGCATCGGTCAATATATATGTGGAAACGATATCTCCACTATGGAGGACAAGAAATTTTGGGGCAGTTAGGCAAAAAGTGCACGAGAAAATGAAGTACTTTCAAGGACTGACATAGAATGGACAGATGTTCACTAAATTTGTCATAATTTTGTTATTCGGAGTCCGTTTCGGACCCATAAGTACTCAAACTGCTTTCATGGCCTTGAATCAAAAATAAACCCGCTTGCGAGAGGAGGCCCGAGTACCCTCAAATTCAGCCTTAAGCAGGACTTTTGGCCCCGAAAGTCAAAGAACATCATTCGTCGTTGTTTTTCACACAAGTTTCAACCCATTGGCACTTCTTTTGAAGGAAATTCAAGAGATTATGTTGCTTATAGACATTGGCCCCCGGTAGGGACAAACGTACATTCTGCGCAGATGCTCTATGATCCGGCAATCTCATTTGGCGTAAATTGAAGAAAATCCAATGCTATATGCCTTATTCTCCTTGTTTTCACGGATGGCATGTCAGAACTCATGCGCGCGTGAAAGCCAAGAACAAAAGGGCATTCCTGGCATCGGTCAATATATATGTGGAAACGATATCTCCACTATAGAGGACAGGAAATTTTGGGGCAGTCAGGCAAAAAGCGCACGACAAATGAAGTACTTTCAAGGACTGCCATAGAATGGATAAATGTTCACTAAATCGGTCATAATTTTGTCATTCGGAGTCCGTGTCGGACCCATAAGTACTCAAACTGCTCGCGACGAGCGTGCGAATCTAGAAATTACACCCCGCTTGTGCCAGGAGGCCGGAGTACCCTCAAATACGGCCTTAAGCAGGACTTTATGGCTCTGAAAGTCAAAGAACATCATTCGCCGCTGTTTTTCACACAAGTTTCTGAACCCATTGGCACTTCCTTTTGAAGGAAGTTCGAGAGATTATGTTGCTTATAGAAATTAGCCCCCCTGGTAGGCTCAAACGTACCTTTCTGCACATGCTCTGTGATCCGGGCAATCTCATTTGGCCGTAAATTGAAGAAAATAGAGCGGCTATATGCCTTATTCTCCTTGTTTTCACCGGATGGCATGTTGTAACTCATGCGCATGCCAAGAACAAAAGGGCATTCCTGGCATCGGTCAATATATATGTGAAACGATATCTCCACTATGGAGGACAAGAAATTTTGGGGCAGTCAGGCAAAAGTGCACGAGAAAATGAAGTACTTTCAAGGACTGCCATAGAATGGACAGATGTTCACTAAATTTGTCATAATTTTGTTATTCGGAGTCCGTTTCGGACCCATAAGTACTCAAACTGCTCGCGGCGAGCGCGCGAATCCAAAAAATAAACCCCGCTTGCGCCAGGAGGCCCGGAGTACCCTCAAATTCAGCCTTAAGCAGGACTTTTTGGCCCTGAAAGTCAAAGAACATCATTCGTCATTGTTTTTCAGACAAGTTTCCGAACCCATTGGCACTTCTTTTTGAAGGCCATTCAAGAGATTATGTTGCTTATAGACATTGGCCCCCCTGGTAGGGACAAACGTACATTTCTGCAGATGCTCTATGATCCGGGCAATCTCATTTGGCCATAAATTGAAGAAAATCCAGCGGCTATATGCCTTATTCTCCTTGTTTTCGCCGGATGGCATGTCTGTAACTCATGCGCGTGAAAGCCAAGAACAAAAGGGCATTCCTGGCATCGGTCAATATATATGTGGAAACGATATCTCCACTATAGAGGACAAGAAATTTTGGGGCAGTCAGGCAAAAAGCGCACGACAAAATGAAGTACTTTCAAGGACTGCCATAGAATGGACAAATGTTCACTAAATCGGTCATAATTTTGTTAATTTGGAGTCAGTGTCGGGCCCATAAGTACTCAAACTGCTCGCGGCAAGCGCGCGAATCCAAAAAATAAACCCCGCTTGCGCCAGGAGGTCCGGAGTACCCTCAAATTCAGCCTTAAGCAGGACTTTTTGGCCCTGAAAGTCAAAGAACATCATTCGTCATTGTTTTTGCACAAGTTTCAAACCCATTGGCACTTCCTTTTGAGGGAAATTCGATAGATTATGTTGATTATAGACATTAGCCCCCCTGGTAGGCTCAAAAGTACCTTTCTGCAGATGCTCTATGATCCGGGCAATCTCATTTGGCCGCAAATTGAAGAAAATCCACCGGCTATATGCCTTATTCTCCTTGTTTTCACCGGATGGCATGCTGTAACTCATGCGCGTGCCAAGAACAAAAGGGCATTCCTGGCATCGGTCAATATATATGTGGAAACGACATCTCCACCATAGAGGACAAGAAATTTTGGGGCAGTCAGGCAGAAAGCGCACGAGAAAATGAAGTACTTTCAAGGACTGCCATAGAATGGACAGATGTTCACTAAAACGGTCATAATTTTGTTCATTTGGAGTCCGTGTCGGGCCCATAAGTACTCAAACAGCTCGCGGCGACATGCGAATCCAAAAAATAAATCCCGCTTGCGCCAGGAGGCCCGGAGTACCCTCAAATTCAGCCTTAAGCAGGACTTTTTGGCCCTGAAAGTCAAAGAAATCATTTGTCGTTGTTTTTCAGACAAGTTTCTGAACCCACTGGCACTTCCTTTTGAAGGAAATTCAAGAGATTATGTTGCTTATAGACATTAGCCCCCTAGGTAGGGACAAACGTACCTTTCTGCAGATGCTCTATGATCCGGGCAATCTCATTTGGCCGTAAATTGAAGAAAATACAGCGGCTATATGCCTTATTCTCCTTGTTTTCGCCGGATGGCATGCTGTAACTCATGCGCGTGAAAGCCAAGAACAAAAGGGCATTCCTGGCATCGGTCAATATATATGTGGAAACTATATCTCCACTATAGAGGACAAGAAATTTGGGGGAGGTTAGGCAAAAAGCGCAATGAAAAATGAAGTACTTTCAAGGACTGCCATAGAATGGACAGATGTTCACTAAAACGGTCATAATTTTGTCATTCGGAGTCCGTGTTGGACCCATAAGTACTCAAACTGCTCACGGCGAGCGCGCGAATCCAAACAATACACCCCGCTTGCACCAGGAGGCCCGGAGTACCCTCAAATTCAGCCTTAAGAAGGACTTTTTGGCCCTGAAAGTCAAAGAACATCATTCGTCATTGTTTTTCGAGACAAGTTTCAACCCATTGGCACTTCCTTTTGAAGGAAATTCGAGAGATTATGTTGCTTATAGACATTAGCCCCCTGGTAGGCTCAAACGTACCTTTCTGCAGATGCTCTGTGATCCGGGCAATCTCATTTGGCCGTAAATTGAAGAAAATAGAGCGGCTATATGCCTTATTCTCCTTGTTTTCACCGGATGGCATGCTGTAACTCATGCGCGCGCCAAGAACAAAAGGGCATTCCTGGCATCGGTCAATATATATGTGGAAACGATATCTCCACTATAGAGGACAAGAAATTTTGGGGCAGTCAGGCAAAAAGCGCACGACAAAATGAAGTACTTTCAAGGACTGCCATAGAATGGACAAATGTTCACTAAATCGGTCATAATTTTGTCATTCGGAGTCCGTGTCGGACCCATAAGTACTCAAACTGCTCGCGGCGAGCGCGCGAATCCAAAAATAAACCCTGCTTGCGCCAGGAGGCCCGGAGTACCCTCAAATTCAGCCTTAAGCAGGACTTTTTGGCCTTGAAAGTCAAAGAACGTCATTCGTCGATGTTTTTCAAACAAGTTTCTGAACCCACTGGCACTTCCTTTTGAAGGAAATTCAAGAGATTATGTTGCTTATAGACATTAGCCCCCTGGTAGGGACAAATGTACCTTTCTGTAGATGGTCCATGATCCGGGCAATCTCATTTGGCCGCAAATTGAAGAAAATCCAGCGGCTATATGCCTTATTCTCCTTGTTTTCGCCGGATGGCATGCTGTAACTCATGCGCGTGAAAGCCAAGAACAAAAGGGCATTCCTGGCATCGATCAATATACATGTGGAAACGATATCTCCACTATAGAGGACAAGAAATTTTGGGGCGGCCAGCAAAAAGCGCACGAAAATGAAGTACTTTCAAGGACGCCATAGAATGGACAAATGTTCACTAAATCGGTCATAATTTTGTCATTAGGAGTCCGTGTCAGACCCATAAGTACTCAAACTGCTTGCGACGAGCATGTGAATCCAGAAAATACACCCCACTTGTGCCAGGAGGCCGGAGTACCCTCAAATACGGCCTTAAGCAGGAGTTTTTGGCTCTGAAAGTCAAAGAACATCATTCACCGCTATTTTTCAGACAAGTTTCTGAACCCATTGGCACTTCCTTTTGAAGGAAATTCGAGAGATTATGTTGCTTTTAGACATTAGCCCCCTGGTAGGCTCAAATGTACCTTTCTGCAGATGCTCTATGATCCGGGCAATCTCATTTGGCCGTAAATTGAAGAAAATCCAGCGGCTATATGCCTTATTCTCCTTGTTTTCACCGGATGGCATGTTGTAACTCATGCGCTTGCCAAGAACAAAAGGGCATTCCTGGCATCGGTCAATATATATGTGGAAACGATATCTCCACTATAGAGGACAAGAAATTTTGGGGCAGTCAGGCAAAAAGCGCACAAGAAAATGAAGTACTTTCAAGGACTGCCATAGAATGGACAGATGTTCACTAAAATGGTCATAATTTTGTCATTCGGAGTCCGTGTTGGACCCATAAGTACTCAAACTGCTTTCATGGCGAGCATGTGAATCAAAAAAATACATCCCACTTGTGCCAGAGGCCGGAGTACCCTCAAATTCAGCCTTAAGCAGAACTTTTGGCCCCGAAAGTCAAAGAACATCATTCATAGCTATTTTTAAAACAAGTTTCGAACCCATTGGCACTTCCTTTTGAAGGAAATTCGAGAGATTATGTTGCTTATAGACATTAGCCCCCTGGTAGGCTCAAATGTACCTTCTGCAGATTCTCTATGATCCGGCAATCTCATTTGGCCGTAAATTGAAGAAAATTTTCTCTTTATTTGCCTTATTCTCCTTGTTTTCTCATGGACTGCCATAGAATGAACAGATGTTCACTAAATCGGTCATAATTTTGTCGATTCGAGTCCACCATAGAGGACAACAAATTTTGGGCGGTGCTCATGCAAAGCACATGGAAAAATGAAAAATACTTTCAATAGCGCCATAGAATGGACCGATGTTCCTCAAAACGGTCATAATTTTGTCATTCGACTCCGTGTCGGACCCATAAGTCAAAGAACATCATTCGCCGCTATTTTTCAAATAAGTTTCAACCCATTGGCACTTCCTTTTGAGGCCCGTTACCTTAATTCAGCCTTAAGCAGGACATGGAGGCCTTGAAAGTCAAAGAACATCATTTGACTTGCAAGGGATTTAATCCTCAAGTTTCTCAAACCATTGGTTAACCAAGGCCTCAAGGAAATTCAGAGATTATGTTGCTTATAGACATTAGTCCCCCTGGTAGAGACAAACGTACCTTTTTGAAGATGCTCTATGATCCGGGCAATCACATTTGGCCGTAAATAGAAGAAAATCCAGCGGCTATATGCCTTATTCTCCTTGTTTTCACCGGATGGCATGTTGTAACTCATGCGCGCGTCAAGAACAAAAGGGCATTCCTGGCATCGATCAATATATATGTGGAAACGATATCTCCACTATAGAGGACAAGAATTTTTGGGGCAGCCAAGCAAAAAGCGCACAAGAAAATGAAGTACTTTCAAGGACTGCCATAGAATGGACAGATGTTCACTAAAATGGTCATAATTTTGTCATTAGGAGTCCGTGTCAGACCCATAAGTACTCAAACTGCTTGTGACGAGCATGTGAATCCAGAAAATACACCCCACTTGTGCCAGGAGGCCGGAGTACCCTCAAATACGGCCTTAAGCAGGAGTTTTTGGCTCTGAAAGTCAAAGAACATCATTCGCCGTTGTTTTTCAGACAAGTTTCTGAACCCATTGGCACTTCCTTTTGAAGGAAGTTCGAGAGATTATGTTGCTTATAGACATTAGCCCCCCTGGTAGGCTCAAATGTACCTTTCTGCAGATGCTCTGTGATCCGGGCAATCTCATTTGGCCGTAAATTGAAGAAAATAGAGCGGCTATATGCCTTATTCTCCTTGTTTTCACCGGATGGCATGCTGTAACTCATGCGCATGCCAAGAACAAAAGGGCATTCCTGGCATCGGTCAATATATATGTGGAAACGATATCTCCACTTTAGAGGACAAGAAATTTTGGGGCAGTCAGGCAAAAAGGGCACGAGAAAATGAAGTACTTTCAAGGACTGCCATAGAATGGACAGATGTTCACTAAAATGGTCATAATTTTGTCATTCGGAGTCCGTGTTGGACCCATAAGTACTCGAACTGCTCGCGGCGAGCGCGCGAATCCAAAAATACATCCCGCTTGCGCCAGGACGCCCGGAGTACCCTCAAATTCAGCCTTAAGCAGAACTTTTTGGCCTTGAAAGTCAAAGAACATCATTCATCGCTGTTTTTAAAACAAGTTTCTGAACCCATTGGCACTTCGTTCTGAAGGAAATTTGAGAGATTATGTTGCTTATAGACATTGGCCCCCCTAGTAGGGACAAACGTACCTTTCTGCAGATGCTCTATGATCCGGGCAATCTCATTTGGCCGTAAATTATGACCTTTTTCTCCTTGTTTTCGCCGGATGGCATGCTGTAACTCATGCGCGTGAAAGCCAAGAACACAGGGCATTCCTGGCATCGGTCAATATATATGTGGAAGCGATATCTCCACTTTAGAGGACAAGAAATTTTGGGGCAGTCAGGCAAAAAGCACACGGGAAAATGAAGTACTTTCAAGGACTGCAATAGAATGGACAGATGTTCACTAAAACGGTCATAATTTTGTCATTCGGAGTCCGTGTCGGACCCATAAGTACTGAAACTGCTTTCATGGCGAAGCGCATGAATCCAAAAAATAGACCCCGCTTGCGCCAGGAGGCCCGGAGTACCCTCAAATTCAGCCTTAAGCAGGACATTTTGGCCCTGAAATTCAAAGAACATCATTCGTCGCTGTTTTTCAAACAAGTTTCGGAACCCATTGGCTCTCCCTTTTGAAGGAAATTCAAGAGATTATGTTGCTTATAGACATTGGCCCCCCTGGTAGGGACAAACGTACCTTTTGCAGATGCTCTATGATCCGGGCAATCTCATTTGGCCGTAAATTGAAGAAAATCCAGTGGCTATATGCCTTATTCTCCTTGTTTTCCCCGGATGGCATGCTGTAACTCATGCGCGTGAAAGCCAATAACAAAAGGGCATTCCTGGCATCGGTCAATATATATGTGGAAATGACATCTCCACTATAGAGGACGAGAAATTTAGGGGCGGTTAGGCAAAAAGCGCAAGGGAAAATGAAGTACTTTCAAGGACTGCCATAGAATGGACAGATGTTCACTAAAACGGTCATAATTTTGTCATTCGGAGTCCGTGTCAGACACACAAGTACACAAACTGCTCGCGGCGAGCGTGCGAATCCAAAAAATACTCCCCGATTGCGCCAGGAGGCCCGGAGTCCCCTCAAATACGGCCTTAAGCAGGACTTTTTGGCCCTGAAAGTCAAAGAACATCATTCGTCGCTATTTTTCAGATAAGTTTCTGAACCCATTGGCACTTCCTTTTGAGGCCCTGTTCGTTTAATCCCCTCGCCACAGGGATTGGAGGGGATTGGGGAAGTTTGAGGAGGATTTTGACTTGCAAGGGATTTAATCCCCTCCAATCCCTTTCAAACCTCTCCAAACCCTGGTTAACCGAACAAGGCCTGAAGGAAATTCGAGAGATTATGTTGCTAATAGACATTAGTCCCCCTGGTAGAGACAAAGGTACCTTTTTGAAGATGCTCTATGATCCGGGAAATCACATTTGGCCGTAAATAGAAGAAAATCCAACGGCTATATGCCTTATTCTCCTTGTTTTCACCGGATGGCATGTTGTAACTCATGCGCGCGTCAAGAACAAAAGGGCATTCCTGGCATCGATCAATATATAAGTGGAAACGATATCTCCACTATAAGGACAAGAAATTTTGGGGCAGCCAGGCAAAAAGCGCACAAGAAAATGAAGTACTTTCAAGGACTGCCATAGAATGGACAGATGTTCACTAAAACGGTCATAATTTTGTCATTAGGAGTCCGTGTCAGGCCCATAAGTACTCAAACTGCTCGCGACGAGCATGCGAATCCAGAAAATACACCCCGCTTGCGCCAGGAGGCCGGAGTACCCTCAAATACGGCCTTAAGCAGGACTTTTTGGCTCTGAAAGTCAAAGAACATCATTCGCCGCTGTTTTTCAGACAAGTTTTTGAACCCATTGACACTTCCTTTTGAAGGAAGTTCGAGAGATTATGTTGCTTATAGACATTAGCCTCCCTGGTAGGCTCAAATTTACCTTTTGCAGATGCTCTGTGATCCGGGCAATCTCATTTGGCCGTAAATTGAAGAAAATAGAGCGGCTATATGCCTTATTCTCCTTGTTTTCACCGGATGGCATGCTGTAACTCATGCGCATGCCAAAAGGGCATTCCTGGCATCGGTCAATATATATGTGGAAACGATATCTCCACTTTAGAGGACAAGAAATTTTGGGGCAGTCAGGCAAAAAGGGCACGAGAAAATGAAGTACTTTCAAGGACTGCCATAGAATGGACAGATGTTCACTAAAATGGTCATAATTTTGTCATTCGGAGTCCGTGTTGGACCCATAAGTACTCGAACTGCTCGCGGCGAGCGCGCGAATCCAAAAATACATCCCGCTTGCGCCAGGATGCCCGGAGTACCCTCAAATTCAGCCTTAACCAGAACTTTTTGGCCCTGAAAGTCAAAGAACATCATTCATCGCTGTTTTTAAAACAAGTTTCTGAACCCATTGGCACTTCGTTCTGAAGGAAATTCGAGAGATTATGTTGCTTATAGACATTGGCCCCCCTGGTAGGGACAAACGTACCTTTCTGCAGATGCTCTATGATCCGGGCAATCTCATTTGGCCGTAAATTATGACCTTTTTCTCCTTGTTTTCGTCGGATGGCATGCTGTAACTCATGCGCGTGAAAGCCAAGAACACAGGGCAATCCTGGCATCGGTCAATATATATGTGGAAACGATATCTCCACCATAGAGGACAACAAATTTTGGGGCAGTCAGGCAAAAAGCACACGGGAAAATGAAGTACTTTCAAGGACTGCAATAGAATGGACACATGTTCACTAAAACGGTCATAATTTTGTCATTCGGAGTCCGTGTCGGACCCATAAGTACTGAAATTGCTCATCATGGCGGCGTCGAATCAAAAATAGACCCCGCTTGCGCCAGGAGGCCCGGAGTACCCTCAAATTCAGCCTTAAGCAGGACATTTTGGCCCTAAAATTCAAAGAACATCATTCGTCGCTGTTTTTCAGACAAGTTTCGGAACCCATTGGCTCTCCCTTTTGAAGGAAATTCAAGAGATTATGTTGCTTATAGACATTGGCCCCCCTGGTAGGGACAAACGTACCTTTTTGCAGATGCTCTATGATCCGGGCAATCTCATTTGGCCGTAAATTGAAGAAAATCCAGTGGCTACATGCCTTATTCTCCTTGTTTTCGCCGGATGGCATGCTGTAACTCATGCGCGTGAAAGCCAATAACAAAAGGGCATTCCTGGCTTCGGTCAATATATATGTGGAAATGACATCTCCACTATAGAGGACAAGAAATTTAGGGGCGGTTAGGCAAAATGCGCAAGGGAAAATGAAGTACTTTCAAGGACTGCCATAGAATGGACAAACGTTCACAAAAACGGTCATAATTTTGTCATTCGGAGTCCCTGTCACACACACAAGTACACAAACTGCTCGTGGCGAGCGTGCGAATCCAGAAAATACTCCCCGCTTGCGCCAGGAGGCCCGGAGTCCCCTCAAATACGGCCTTAAGCAGGACTTTTTGGCCCTGAAAGTCAAAAAACATCATTCGTCGCTATTTTTTAGATAAGTTTCAACCCATTGGCACTTCCTTTTAATCCCTCGAAGGAAATTTGAGAGATTATGTTGTTAACTTATAGACATTAGTCCCCTGGTAGAGACAAACGTACCTTTTGAAGATGCTCTATGATCCGGGCAATCACATTTGGCCGTAAATAGAAGAAAATCCAGTGGCTATATGCCTTATTCTCCTTGTTTTCACCGGATGGCATGTTGTAACTCATGCGCGCGTCAAGAACAAAAGGGCATTCCTGGCATCGATCAATATATATGTGGAAACGATATCTCCACTATAGAGGACAAGAAATTTTGGGGCAGCCAGCAAAAGCGCACAAGAAAATGAAGTACTTTCAAGGACTGCCATAGAATGGACAGATGTTCACTAAAACGGTCATAATTTTGTCATTAGGAGTCCGTGTCAGACCATAAGTACTCAAACTGCTCGCGACGAGCATGCGAATCCAGAAAATACACCCTGCTTGCGCCAGGAGGCCGGAGTACCCTCAAATACGGCCTTAAGCGGGACTTTTGGCTCAAAGTCAAAGAACATCATTCGCCGCTGTTTTTCGCACAAGTTTGAACCCATTGGCACTTCCTTTTGAAGGAAGTTCGAGAGATTATGTTGCTTATAGACATTAGCCCCAATGGTAGGCTCAAATGTACCTTTGCGGATGCTCTGTGATCCGGCAATCTTATTTGGCCGTAAATTGAAGAAAATAAAGCGCTATATGCCTTATTCTCCTCGTTTTCACCGGATGGCATGCTGTAACTCATGCGCATGCCAAAAGGGCATTCCTGGCATCGGTCAATATATATGTGGAAACGATATCTCCACTTTAGAGGACAAGAAATTTTGGGGCAGTCAGGCAAAAAGGGCACGAGAAAATGAAGTACTTTCAAGGACTGCCATAGAATGGACAGATGTTCACTAAAATGGTCATAATTTTGTCATTCGGAGTCCGTGTTGGACCCATAAATACTCGAACTGCTTTCATGGCGCGCCATGAATCAAAAATACATCCCGCTTGCGCCAGGATGCCCGGAGTACCCTCAAATTCAGCCTTAAGCAGAACTTTTAGGCCCTGAAAGTCAAAGAACATCATTCATCGCTGTTTTTAAAACAAGTTTCTGAACCCATTGGCACTTTGTTCTGAAGGAAATTCGAGAGATTATGTTGCTTATAGACATTGGCCCCCCTGGTAGGGACAAACGTACCTTTCTGCAGATGCTCTATGATCCGGGCAATCTCATTTGGCCGTAAATTATGACCTTTTTCTCCTTGTTTTCGCCGGATGGCATGCTGTAACTCATGCGCGTGAAAGCCAAGAACACAGGGCAATCCTGGCATCGGTCAATATATATGTGGAAACGATATCTCCACCATAGAGGACAACAAATTTTGGGGCAGTCAGGCAAAAAGCACACGGGAAAATGAAGTACTTTCAAGGACTGCAATAGAATGGACACATGTTCACTAAAACGGTCATAATTTTGTAATTCGGAGTCCGTGTCGGACCCATAAGTACTGAAATTGCTCGCGGCGAGCGTGCGAATCCAAAAAATAGACCCCGCTTGCGCCAGGAGGCCCGGAGTACCCTCAAATTCAGCCTTAAGTAGGACATTTTGGCCCTGAAATTCAAAGAACATCATTCATCGCTGTTTTTCAGACAAGTTTCGGAACCCATTGGCTCTCCCTTTTGAAGGAAATTCAAGAGATTATGTTGCTTATAGACATTGGCCCCCCTGGTAGGGACAAACGTACCTTTTTGCAGATGCTCTATGATCCGGGCAATCTCATTTGGCCGTAAATTGAAGAAAATCCAGTGGCTACATGCCTTATTCTCCTTGTTTTCGCCGGATGGCATGCTGTAACTCATGCGCGTGAAAGCCAATAACAAAAGGGCATTCCTGGCATCGGTCAATATATATGTGGAAATGACATCTCCACTATAGAGGACAAGAAATTTAGGGGCGGTTAGGCAAAAAGCGCAAGGGAAAATGAAGTACTTTCAAGGACTGCCATAGAATGGACAAACGTTCACAAAAACGGTCATAATTTTGTCATTCGGAGTCCGTGTTAGACACACAAGTACACAAACTGCTCGTGGCGAGCGTGCGAATCCAGAAAATACTCCCCGCTTGCGCCAGGAGGCCCGGAGTCCCCTCAAATACGGCCTTAAGCAGGACTTTTTGGCCCTGAAAGTCAAAAAACATCATTCGTCGCTATTTTTTAGATAAGTTTCTGAACCCATTGGCACTTCCTTTTGAAGGAAATTCGAGAGATTATGTTGCTTATAGACATTAGTCCCCCTGGTAGAGACAAACGTACCTTTTTGAAGATGCTCTATGATCCGGGCAATCACATTTGGCCGTAAATAGAAGAAAATCCAGTGGCTATATGCCTTATTCTGCTTGTTTTCACCGGATGGCATGTTGTAACTCATGCGCGCGTCAAGAACAAAAGTGCATTCCTGGCATCGATCAATATATATGTGGAAACGATATCTCCACTATAGAGGACAAGAAATTTTGGGGCAGCCAGGCAAAAAGCGCACAAGAAAATGAAGTACTTTCAAGGACTGCCATAGAATGGACAGATGTTCACTAAAACGGTCATAATTTTGTCATTAGGAGTCCGTGTCAGACTATAAGTACTCAAACTGCTCGCGACGAGCATGCGAATCATGAAAATACACCCTCCTTGCGCCAGGAGGCCGGAGTACCCTCAAATACGGCCTTAAGCAGGACTTTTTGGCTCTGAAAGTCAAAGAACATCATTCGCCGCTGTTTTTCAGACAAGTTTCTGAACCCATTGGCACTTCCTTTTGAAGGAAGTTCGAGAGATTATGTTGCTTATAGACATTAGCCCCAATGGTAGGCTCAAATGTACCTTTCTGCAGATGCTCTGTGATCCGGGTAATCTTATTGGCCGTAAATTGAAGAAAATAAAGCGGCTATATGCCTTATTCTCCTTGTTTTCACCGGATGGCATGCTGTAACTCATGCGCATGCCAAGAACAAAAGGGCATTCCTGGCATCGGTCAATATATATGTGGAAATGATGTCTCCACTATAGAGGACAAGAAATTTTGGGGCAGTCAGGCAAAAAGCGCACGAGAAAATGAAGTACTTTCAAGGACTGCCATAGAATGGACAGATGTTCACTAAAACGGTCATAATTTTGTCATTCGGAGTCCGTGTTGGACCATAAGTACTCGAACTACTTTCATGCGCCTTGAATCCAAAAATACACCCCGCTTGCGCCAGGATGCCCGGAGTACCCTCAAATTCAGCCTTAAGCAGGACTTTTTGGCCCTGAAAGTCAAAGAACATCATTCGTCGCTGTTTTTCAGACAAGTTTCTGAACCCATTGGCACTTCGTTTTGAAGGAAATTCGAGAGATTATGTTGGTTATAGACATTAGCCCCCCTGGAAGGTACAAACGTACCTTTCGCAGATGCTCTGTGATCCTGGGCAATCTTATTTGGCCGTAAATTGAAGAAAATCCAGCGGCTATATGCCTTATTCTCCTTGTTTTCGCGGGATGGCATGTTGTAACTCATGCGCGTGAAAGCCAAGAACACAGGGCATTCCTGGAATCGGTCAATATATATGTGGAAACGATATCTCCACCATAGAGGACAACAAATTTTGGGGCAGTCAGGCAAAAAGCGCACGGGAAAATGAAGTACTTTCAAGGACTGCCGTAGAATGGACAGATGTTCACTAAAACGGTCATAGTTTTGTCATTCGGAGACTGTGTCGGACCCATAAGTACTCAAACTGCACGCGAATCCAAAAAAGACACCCCGCTTGCGCCAGGAGGCCCGGAGTACCCTCAAATTCAGCCTTAAGCAGGAAATTTTGGCCCTGAAAGTTAAAGAACATCATTCGTCGCTGTTTTTCTGACAAGTTTCTGACCCATTGGCACTCCCTTTTGAAGGAAATTCAAGAGATTATGTTGCTTATAGACATTGGCCCCCCTGGTAGGGACAAACGTACCTTTCTGTAGATGCTCCAGGATCCGGGCAATCTCATTTTGCCGTAAATTGAAGAAAATCCAGTGGCTATATGCCTTATTCTCCTTATTTTCGCCAGATGGCATGCTATAACTCATGCGCGTGAAAGCCAAGAACAAAAGGGCATTCCTGGCATCGGTCAATATATATGTGGAAACGATATATCCACTATAGAGGACAAGAAATTTGGGGCGGTTAGGCAAAAAGCGCAAGGGAAAATGAAGTACTTTCAAGGACTGCCATAGAATGGACAAACGTTCACTAAAACGGTCATAATTTTGTCATTCGAGTCCGTGTCAGACCCACAAGTACACAAACTGCTCGTGGCGAGCGTGCGAATCCAGAAAATACAACCCGCTTGCGCCAGGAGGCCCGGAGTCCCCTCAAATACGGCCTTAAGTAGGACTTTTTGGCCCTGAAAGTCAAAGACCATCATTCGTCGCTATTTTTCAGATAAGTTTCTGAACCCATTGGCACTTCCTTTTGAAGGAAATTCGAGAGATTATGTTGCTTATAGACATTAGTCCCCCTGGTAGAGACAAACGTACCTTTTTGAAGATGCTCTATGATCCGGCACTCACATTTGGCCGTAAATTGAAGAAAATCCAGCGGCTATATGCCTTATTCTCCTTGTTTTCACCGGATGGCATGTTGTAACTCATGCGCGCGTCAAGAACAGAAGGGCATTCCTGGCATCGATCAATATATATGTGGAAATGATATCTCCTCTATAGAGGACGAGAAATTTTGGGGCAGCCACGCAAAAAGCGCAGAAGAAAATGAAGTACTTTCAAGGACTGCCATAGAATGGACAGATGTTCACTAAAACGGTCATAATTTTGTCATTAGGAGTCCGTGTCAGGCCCATAAGTACTCAAACTGCTAGCGACGAGCATGCGAATCCATAAAATACACCCCGCTTGCGCCAGGAGGCCGGAGTACCCTCAAATACGGTCTTAAGCAGGACTTTTTTTCTCTGAAAGTCGAAAACATCATTCGCCGCTGTTTTTCAGACAAGTTTCTGAACCCATTGGCACTTCCTTTTGAAGGAAGTTCGAGAGATTATGTTGCTTATAGACATTAGCCCCCTGGTGGCTCAAACGTACCTTTCTGCAGATGCTCTGTGATCCGGGCAATCTCATTTGGCCGTAAATTGAAGAAAATAAAGCGGCTATATGCCTTATTCTCCTTGTTTTCACCGGATGGCATGTTGTAACTCATGCACATGCCAAGAAAAAAAAGGCAAGAATTCTGAACCCCGGCATAATATTTTTGGTGTGTTCATTGACACGTTATAACACCACCTCATTTCGAGAACTTGTTATTTCATGTGATATGATCATTTGCATCGATGCATAATGGTGATTTCCTTGCTGTTGGAAATGAATATCCTTGTGATGGTAATCATCCTCATGTGCCTCGCATGCATGTCGGGAAGGAATCCGGGAAAGCCTCTGCCTTGGGTAGGCGTGAGCTTGTCGCCGGTCTCCGTCGGGACGGTTATGTCCAGTATGGCATAGTAAGGTATAATGAGCGGTGATTCTGTTGGTTGAAATATAATTGTTATACATGTCATGCAGGATATTCAATAAATCACCTGAGTCGACCATAGATCGAGTCTTGTTCCAGTAACCCCCATACTTGTCTCGTACTACCACTTGTCCCTACCGCAGGTAGGGTACGGTTCAGTAAGTCGTCAACCCCTTTCTAGCACACACCATACAGAGAGGCCATGGTTGAAGATATCGGTTGTAGCCGGTAGGCAGGCCACCTGGTCCAGGGGCATGGGTGTTTCCGGTTGGGACCGAGAGGGGAGGCCACCCCTTAGAGCACGCGATATAAATTTGATCCCATGCTACGCGAGGTTGTAGCCTCCCCACTTAGAGTTTTGCTTGGCAGGTGTCGTGGGTGATTCCAGACACCGGTGAGTTAAGCTGGTGTGTGCAAGTTAGGTGTGTTTTCAACTAAAAGTCCATAGACGGAATTAGTCCCGATGGACTAATGAATTCCGTTGCTCATGGGTAAAGAGTACACCCTCTGCAGAGATTAAACCTATTCGAATAGCCGTGTCCATGGTTAAGGACTACAGTCTGGGTTGGGTCAAGTGTCGGTCTTAGTGTCGGTCTTCGAAGGAGAAACTGCTAAACCATAACAGGGATCATGATTTGTGACTTGTGCTGCTATGATGATTATGATTATTGTTATCACTATGGACTAACCCATTATATTATTGAGTATCCCTGGGACGGTTCAACCTCCTGGATATTCGTTGTGATTATTTCTTATAAGCCCTTTATGTGGTGTCGCTGAGATGCCCGACTGTGGCATTGCTTGTTGTTTATTTTCTTATAAGCCCTCTATGTGGTGTCGCTAAGACGCCCGACTGAGGCATGCTTGTTATTTATTTTCTTATAAGCCCTTTATGTGGTGTCGCCGAGACGCCCGACTGTGGCATTGCTTGTTATTTATTTTCTTATAAGCCCTTTCTGTGGTGTCGCTGAGACGCCCGACTGTGGCATTGCTTGTTATGTATTTTCTTATAAGCCCTTTATGTGGTGTCGCTGAGACGCCCGACTGTGGCATTGCTTGTTATTTATTTACTTTATAAGCCCTTTATGTGGTGTCGCACAGACGCCCGTCTGCGGCATTTTATTTCCATTCCATTATTGCTTATTCCGTGTTGCATATAAATAACCTGCTTGCATGCATCAGAGATTTTATTTTATGACTGACGATGTGATCATAGAATATTTCAGCGCATGATTATCATTTATATTATCCCAGTGTTTGTAATGTTTGCGAGTACATTCAAAGTACTCACTGGCTTGTCCCTGGCTATTGTCTTGGCCAGATTTCTTGCACGGAGAGGAGCGTTGCGACGACAACCCCGGAACCTAAGCAATGGTGATAGCAGCCTCGTGAAGATAGGAGTTAACCTGGTCAGCTGTTCCTCTTGGGAAATGGAGTCCCATAGACACTGATGATCCACAAACCGCTTCCGCCCTCAACCACTAGAAATCACTTTTTGTACTCATAGGCCAGAATGGTCTTGTACTACATATTTTGTATTTTGCTTGGAATTTCTGTATCAATTTGGTGCCTCATCAGCTAACAGTAATCCTGGGGCTGGTGAGCACAACAGCCATTTTCTGGAAATCAATACCCGGAAAACCGGTCGTGACATGGCATCGATCAATATACATGTGGAAACGATATCTCCACTATAGAGGACAAAAAATTTTAGGGCAGCCAGGCAGAAAGCGCACAAGAAAATGAAGGACTTTCAAGGACTGCCATAGAATGGACAGATGTTCACTAAAACGGTCATAATTTTGTCATTCGGAGTCCGTGTCAGACCCGTAAGTACTCAAACTATTCGCGACAAGCGTGCGAATCCAGAAAATACTCCCCGCTTGCGCTAGGAGGCAGGAGTACCCTCAAATACGACCTTGAGCAGGACTTTTTGGCTCTGAAAGTCAAAGAACATCATTCGCCGCTGTTTTTCAGACAAGTTTCTGAACCCATTGGCACTTCCTTTTGAAGGAAGTTCGAGAGATTATGTTGCTTATAGACATTAACCCCCCTGGTAGGCTCAAACGTACCTTTCTGTAGATGCTCTGTGATACTGACAATCTCATTTGGCCGTAAATTGAAGAAAATAGAGTGGCTATATGCCTTATTCTGCTTGTTTTCACCGGGTGGCATGCTGTAACTCATGCGCTTGCCAAGAACCAAAGGGCATTCTTGGCATCGGTCAATATATATGTGGACACGATATCTCCACTATAGAGGACAAGAAATTTTGGGGCAGTCAGGCAAAAAGCGCACGAGAAAATGAAGTACTTTCAAGGACTGCCATAGAATGGAAAGATGTTCACTAAAACGGTCATAATTTTGTCATTCAGAGTCCGTGTCGGACCCATAAGTACTCAAACTGCTCACGGCGAGCATGCGAATCCAAAATACACCCGCTTGCGCTAGGAGGACGGGAGTACCCTCAAATTTAGCCTTAAGCAGGACTTTTTGGCCCTGAAAGTCAAAGAACATCATTCGTCGCTGTTTTTCAGACAAGTTTCTGAACCCATTGGCACTTCCTTTTGAAGGAAATTCAAGAGATTATGTTGCTTATAGACATTAGCTGATGAGGACATCAATACCATTGTTACACCCACAGCCCCTACTGTTACATATACGGACCAATTACTAGAGCTCTATGCCATTAAATTACTCTACTTTTGTTTCTTGGTAATGATTTTAGAAAATCCATGAGAATATATGCCTTATTCTCCTTGTTTTCATTTGATGGCATACAAATGAACTCATGGAGAAGGATGAAAGCCAAGAACAAAATGGCATTCCCGGCATCGCAATATATATGAACGGAGTTAAAGTGATATTCCACTATAGAGGACAAGAAATTTTGGAAGCCTAGACAAAATATACAAGCGCCACTTCATAATATGAAGTACTTTTCAAGGCTGCCATAGAATGGAAAGATGTTCACTAAAATACTCATAATTTTATTTTTAGTCATTCAAGAGATAGGGTTGGTTTGGACCCCACCCTCAAGTACTCAAATTCTCCTCGAAGCGTCCCCATATATACAGCCCTTAGGGCACCGCTTAAACTTTGGGTTTTGTTTAGATCAAAAGTTCGCCATAGCTGCAACTTCACGTGCTTTCGCTTGTGTTCAACGACTGGAAAAGTCAAGAAACCCCACCTTGATCAATAAAGCTTTCATCTTATAAATATCTAGAAATCTCAGAGTTTTCTTCGTTTGCTCGCAAAATATTGGCACTTCCTTTTGAAGGAAATTCGGGAGATTATGTTGCTTATAGACATTAGCCCCCCTGGTAGAGACAAACGTACCTTTTTGAAGATGCTCTATGATCCGGGCAATCTCATTTGGTCGTAAATTGAAGAAAATCCAACGGCTATATGCCTTATTCTCCTTGTTTTCACCAGATGGCATGCTGTAATTGATGCGCACGCCAAGAACAAAAGGGCATTCCCGGCATCAATCAATATATATGTGGAAACGATATTCCACTATAGAGGACAAGAAATTTTAAAGCGGTTAGGAAAAAGCGCATGATAAAATGAAGTACTTTCAAGGACTGCCATAGAATGGACAGATGTTCACTAAAATGGTCATAATTTTGTCATTTGGAGTCCGTGTCGGACACATAAGTACTCACACTGCTCGCGACGAGTGTGTGAATCCTGAAAATACTCCCCGCTTGCGCCAGGAGGCCGGAGTACCCTCATATATGGCCTTAAGCAGGACTTTTTGCCCCGAAAGTCAAAAACATCATTCGCGCTATTTTTTAAGAAGTTTCAACCCATTGGCACTTCCTTTTGAAGGAAATTCGAGAGATTATGTTGCTTATAGACATTAGCCCCCCTGGTAGGCTCAAACGTACCTTTTTGCAGATGCTCTGTGATCCGGGCAACCTCATTTGGCCGTAAGTTGAAGAAAATAGAGCGGCTATATGCCTTATTCTCCTTGTTTTCACCGGATGGCATGCTGTAACTCATGCGCGTGCCAAGAAAAAAAGGGCATTCCTAGCATCGGTCAATATATATGTGGAAAGGATATCTCCACTATAGAGGACAAGAAATTTTGGGGCAGTCAGGCAAAAAGCGCACGAGAAAATGAAGTACTTTCAAGGACTGCCATAGAATGGACAGATGTTCACTAAACCGGTCATAATTTTGTCATTTGGAGTCCGTGTCGGACCCATAAGTACTCAAACTGCTCCCGACAAGCGTGCGAATCCAGAAAATACTCCCCGCTTGCGCTAGGAGGCCGGAGTACCCTCAAATACGGCCTTAAGCAGGACTTTTTGGCTCTGAAAGTCAAAGAACATCATTCGCCGCTGTTTTTCAGACAAGTTTCTGAACCCATTGGCACTTCCTTTTGAAGGAAATTCGAGAGATTATGTTGCTTATAGACATTAACCCCCCTGGTAGGCTCAAACGTACCTTTCTGTAGATGCTCTGTGATCCTGGCAATCTCATTTGGCTGTAAATTGAAGAAAATAGAGCGGCTATATGCCTTATTCTGCTTGTTTTCACCGGATGGCATGCTGTAACTCATGCGCGTGCCAAGAACCAAATGGCATTCCTGGCATCGGTCAATATATATGTGGAAACGATATCTCCACTATAGAGGACAAGAAATTTTGGGGCAGTCGGGTAAAAAGCGCACGAGAAAATGAAGTACTTTCAAGGACTGCCATAGAATGGACAGATGTTCACTAAAACGGTCATAATATTGTCATTCAGAGTCCGTGTCGGACCCATAAGTACTCAAACTGCTCGCGGCGAGCATGCGAATCCAAAAAATACACCCCGCTTGCGCTAGGAGGACGGGAGTACCCTCAAATTTAGCCTTAAGCAGGACTTTTTGGCCCTGAAAGTCAAAGAACATCATTCGTCGATGTTTGTCAGACAAGTTTCTGAACCCATTGGCATTTCCTTTTGAAGGAAATTCAAGAGATTATATTGCTTATAGACATTAGCCCCCCTGGTAGGGACCAACGTACCTTCCTGTAGATGCTCTATGATCTGGGCAATCTCCTTTGCCCGTAAATTGAAGAAAATCCAGCGGCTATATGCCTTATTCTCCTTGTTTTCGCCGGATGGCATACTGTAACTCATGCGTGTGAAAGCCAAGAACAAAAGGGCATTCCTGGCATCGGTCAATATATATGTGGAAACGATATCTCCACTATAGAGGACAAGAAATTTTGGGCGGTTAGGCAAAAAGCGCAAGGGAAAATGAAGTACTTTCAAGGACTGCCATAGAATGGACAGATGTTCACTAAAAAAGCCATAATTTTGTCATTCGGAGCCCGTGTCAGACACACAAGTACTCAAACTGCTTGCGGCGAGCGTGCGAATGTAGAAAATACTCCCCGCTTGCGCCAGGAGGCCCGGAGTACCCTCAAATACGGCCTTAAGCAGGGCTTTTTGGCCCTGAAAGTCAAAGAACATCATTTTCGCTATTTTTAAGAAAAGTTTTTGAACCCATTGGCACTTCCTTTTGAAGGAAATTCGAGAGATTATGTTGCTTATAGACACTAGCCCCTGGTAGAGACAAACGTACCTTTTTGAAGATGCTCTCTGATCCGGGCAATCTTATTTGGCCGTAAATTGAAGAAAATCCAGCGGCTATATGCCTCATTCTCCTTGTTTTCACCGGATGGCATGTTGTAACTCATGCGCGCGCCAAGAAAAAAAGGGCATTCCTGGCATCAATCAATACATATGTGGAAACGATATCTCCACTATAGAGGACAAGAAATTTTGGGGCAGTCAGGCAAAAAGCGCATGATAAAATGAAGTACTTTCAAGGACCGCCATAGAATGGACAGATGTTCACTAAAACGGTCATAATTTTGTCATTCGGAGTCCGTGTCGGACACATAAGTACTCACACTGCTCGCGACGAGTGTGTGAATCCTGAAAATACTCCCCGCTTGCGCCAGGAGGACGGAGGACCCTCAAATATGGCCTTAAGCTGGACTTTTTGGCTCTAAAAGTCAAAAAACATCATTCGCCGCTGTTTTTCAGACAAGTTTCTGAACCCATTGGCACTTCCTTTTGAAGGAAATTCGAGAGATTATGTTGCTTATAGACATTAGCCCCCCTGGTAGGCTCAAACGTACCTTTTTGCAGATGCTCTGTGATCCGGGCAACCTCATTTGGCCGTAAGTTGAAGAAAATAGAGCGACGCCTTATTCTCCTTGTTTTCACTGGATGGCATGCTGTAACTCATGCGCGTACCAAGAAAAAAAGGGCATTCCTGGCATCGGTCAATATATATGTGGAAACGATATCTCCACTATAGAGGACAAGAAATTTTGGGGCACCCAGGCAAAAAGCGCACGAGAAAATGAAGTACTTTCAAGGACTGCCATAGAATGGACAGATGTTCACTAAAACGGTCATAATTTTGTCATTCGGAGTCCGTGTCGGACCCATAAGTACTCAAACTGCTCGCGGTGAGCGCACGAATCCAAAAAATACACCCCACTTGCACCAGGAGGCCCGGAGTACCCTCAAATTCAGCCTTAAGCAGGACTTTTTGGCCCTGAAAGTCAAAGAACATCATTCGTCGCTGTTTTCCAGACAAGTTTCTGAACCCATTGGCACTTCCTTTTGAAGGAAATTCAAGAGATTATGTTGCTTATAGAAATTAGCCCCCTGGTAGGGACAAACGTACCTTTCTGCAGATGCTCTATGATCCGGGCAATCTCACTTGGCCGTAAATTGAAGAAAATCCAGCGGCTACATGCCTTATTCTCCTTGTTTTCGCCGGATGGCATGCTGTAACTCATGCGCGTGAAAGCCAAGAACAAAAGGGCATTCCTGGCATCGGTCAATATATATGTGGAAACGATATCTCCACTATAGAGGACATGAAATTTTGGGCGGTTAGGCAAAAAAGCGCAAGAGAAAATGAAGTACTTTCAAGGACTGCCATAGAATGGACAGATGTTCACTAAAACGGTCATAATTTTGTCATTCGAGTCCGTGTCAGACACACAAATACTCAAACTGCTTGCGGCAAGCGTGCAAATCTAGAAAATACTCTCCGCTTGCGCCAGGAGGCCCGGAGTACCCTCAAATACGGCCTTAAGCAGGACTTTTTGGCCCTGAAAGTCAAAGAACATCATTTTTTGCTAATTTTAAGACAAGTTTTTGAACCCATTGGAACTTCCTTTTGAAGGAAATTTGAGAGATTATGTTGCTTATAGACATTAGCCCCCCTGGTAGAGACAAACCTACCTTTTTGAAGATGCTCCATGATCCGGGCAATCTGATTTGGCCGTAAATTGAAGAAAATCCAGCGGCTATATGCCTTATTTTCCTTGTTTTCACCGGATGGCATGTTGTAACTCATGCGCGCGCCAAGAACAAAAGGCCATTCCTGGCATCAATCAATATATATGTGAAACGATATCTCCACTATAGAGGACAAGAAATTTTGGGGCAGTCAGGAAAAAGCGCACAAGAAAATGATGTACATTCAAGGACTGCCATAGAATGGACAGATGTTCACTAAAACGGTCATAATTTTGTCATTCGGAGTCCGTGTCAGACCCATAAGTACTCAAACTACTCGCGACGAGCGTGTGAATCCAGAAAATACTCCCCTCTTGCGCCAGGAGGCCGGAGTACCCTCAAATACGGCCTTAAGCAGGACTTTTTGGCTCTGAAAGTCAAAGAACATCATTCGCCGCTGTTTTTCAAACAAGTTTCTGAACCCATTGGCCCTTCCTTTTGAAGGAAATTCGAGAGATTATGTTGCTTATAGACATTAGCCCCCCTGGTAGGCTCAAGCGTACCTTTTTGCAGATCCTCTATGATCCGGGCAACCTCATTTGGCCGTAAATTGAAGAAAATAGAGCGGCTATATGCCTTATTCTCCTTGTTTTCACCGGATGGCATGTTGTAACTCATGCACATGCCAAGAACAAAAGGGCATTCCTGGCATCGGTCAATATATATGTGGAAACGATATCTCCACTATAGAGGTGATGCGACCATCGACAGAAAAACGACGGCACGAATAACTTGCCCAATCTTTCACGGTACGATGTCCAGCGATGATCTCAATTTGTTTGACTTGAGACGACGTGGCGCTCGCGATCTTGTAGATGCAATCACCACAGAAACAACACGCACACCCAAAAAATGGAAGAGCGTGGACGATCTTACAAAGATCAGCAGCAAATTAGATGATTAGCAGTCCAATCAACTCGCCGAGCGCACAAAGTAGCTAAACTTTTCAACCAGTGATAATTCATACGGAAGATACCCCGATTTATTCATGTCCTATGGCGGATAAAAAACACAGACCAAAAGCAATCCCAGACACGGCGAAACCAGCCTCTTATATAGGCATCGCACGCCCCACCCAAACCGACTCCAACAAGAAAATCTACACAAACTCTCTCTCTTATCTTAACTAATCACAACTTAACTAATTTAAAAATCCGGCAAGATGATCACAAGATGCCAAAACAAACTAGTACTAATATAAATACTTGGCTACACGTGTTGCCAAGACACGCACGTATAATGATTGAACCCGAGTTCAATTTAACCTCGATTGAATTTTGCCCACCGTCAAAAATTTGCATGGAGTCTGAACGTCGGCTTCACTTCCTTCGCCGGTAGGATCTCGAACTTTGCCGGTCGCACAAGTGTCGCCTTGAATAATTGCATATGTACTTTTCGCTTGACGCCTAGCTGGTACGACATATATCTCCTTCTGTGCATGGCCTATCTTCGAAATGTCCGCTGCCAATGTAGCAGATACGGTCATATCAAGAGGACAAGAAATTTTGGGGCAGTCAGGGAAAAAGCGCTCGAGAAAATGAAGTGCTTTCAAGGACTGCCATAGAATGGACAGATGTTCACTAAAACGGTCATAATTTTGTCATTCGGAGCCCGTGTCAGAAAAACAAGTACTCAAACTGCTTGCGGCGAGCGTGCGAATGTAGAAAATACTCCCCGCTTGCGCCAGGCGGCCCGGAGTACCCTCAAATACGGCCTTAAGCAGGACTTTTTGGCCCTGAAAGTCAAAGAACATCATTTTCGCTATTTTCAAGAAAAGTTTCTGAACCCATTGGCACTTCCTTTTGAAGGAAATTCGAGAGATTATGTTGCTTATAGACATTAGCCCCCTGGTAGAGACAAACGTACCTTTTTGAAGATGCTCTCTGATCCGAGCAATCTCATTTGGCCGTAAATTGAAGAAAATCCAGCGGCTATATGCCTTATTCTCCTTGTTTTCACCGGATGGCATGTTGTAACTCATGCGCGCGCACCAAGAACAAAAGGGCATTCCTGGCATCAATCAATACATATGTGGAAACGATATCTCCACTATAGAGGACAAGAAATTTTGGGGCATTCAGGCAAAAAGCGCATGATAAATGAAGTACTTTCAAGGACTGCCATAGAATGGACAGATGTTCACTAAAACGGTCATAATTTTGTCATTCGGAGTCCATGTCGAACACATAAGTACTCACACTGCTCGCGACGAGTGTGTGAATCCTGAAAATACTCCCCGCTTGCGCCAGGAGGCCGGAGTACCCTCAAATACGGCCTTAAGCAGGACTTTTTGGCTCTGAAAGTCAAAAAATATCATTCGCCGCTGTTTTTCACACAAGTTTCTGAACCCATTGGCACTTCCTTTTGAAGGAAATTCGAGAGATTATGTTGCTTATAGACATTAGCCCCCCTGGTAGGCTCAAACGTACCTTTTTGCAGATGCTCTGTGATCCGGGCAACCTCATTTGGCCGTAAGTTGAAGAAAATAGAGCGGCTATATGCCTTATTCTCCTTGTTTTCACCGGATGGCATGCTGTAACTCTTGCGCGTGCCAAGAAAAAAAGGGCATTCCTGGCATCGGTCAATATATATGTGGAAACGATATCTCCACTATAGAGGACATGAAATTTTGGGCGGTTAGGCAAAAAAGCGCAAGGGAAAATGAAGTACTTTCAAGGACTGCCATAGAATGGACAGATGTTCACTAAAACGGTCATAATTTTGTCATTCGGAGTCCGTGTCAGACACAAAAATACTCAAACTGCTTGCGGCGACGTGCGAATCTAGAAAATACACTCCGATTGCGCCAGGAGGCCCGGAGTACCCTCAAATACGGCCTTAAGCAGGACTTTTTGGCACTGTAAGTCAAAGAACATCATTTTTCGCTATTTTTAAGACAAGTTTCTGAACCCATTGGCACTTCCTTTTGAAGGAAATTCGAGAGATTATGTTACTTATAGACATTAGCCCCCCTGGTAGAGACAAACGTACCTTTTTGAAGATGCTCTATGATCCTAGCAATCTCATTTGGCCGTAAATTGAAGAAAATCCAGCGGCTATATTCCTTATTTTCCTTGTTTTCACCGGATGGCATGTTGTAACTCATGCGCGCGCCAAGAACAATAGCCCATTCTGGCATCAATCAATATATATGTGGAAACGATATCTCCACTATAGATGACAAGAAATTTTGGGGCAGTCAGGCAAAAAGCGCACAAGAAAATGATGTACATTCAAGGACTGCCATAGAATGGACAGATGTTCACTAAAACGGTCATAATTTTGTCATTCGGAGTCCGTGTCAGACCCATAAGTACTCAAACTGCTCGCGACGAGCATGTGAATCCAGAAAATACTCCCCGCTTGCGCCAGGAGGCCGGAGTACCCTCAACTACGGCCTTAAGCAGGACTTTTTGGCTCTGAAAGTCAAAGAACATCATTCGCCGCTGTTTTTCAGACAAGTTTCTGAACCCATTGGCCCTTACTTTAGAAGGAAATTCGAGAGATTATGTTGCTTATAGACGTTAGCCCCCCTGGTAGGCTCAAACTTACCTTTTTGCAGATGCTCTGTGATCCGGGCAACCTCATTTGGCCGTAAATTGAAGAAAATAGAGCGGCTATATGCCTTATTCTCCTTGTTTTCACCGGATGGCATGCTGTAACTCATGCGCATGCCAAGAACAAAAGGGCATTCCTGGCATCGGTCAATATATATGTGGAAACGATATCTCCACCATAGAGGACAAGAAATTTTGGGGCAGTCAGGCAAAAAGCGCACGAGAAAATGAAGTACTTTCAAGGACTACCATAGAATGGACAGATGTTCACTAAAAAGGTCATAATTTTGTCATTCGGAGTCCGTGTCGGACCCATAAGTACTGAAACTGCTCGCGGTAAGCGCGTGAATCCAAAAAATACAACCCGCTTGCGCCAGGAGGCCCGGAGTACCCTCAAATTCAGCATTAAGCAGGACTTTTTGGCCCTGAAAGTCAAAGAACATCATTCGTCGCTGTTTTTCCGACAAGTTTCTGAACCCATTGGCACTTCCTTTTGAAGGAAATTCAAGAAATTATGTTCCTTATAGACATTAGCCCCCCTGGGAAGGACAAATGTACCTTTCTGCAGATGCTCTATGATCCGGGCAATCTCATTTGGCCGTAAATTGAAGAAAATCCGGTGGCTATATGCCTTATTCTCCTTGTTTTCGCCGAATGGCATGCTGTAACTCATGCGCGTGAAAACCAAGAACAAAAGGGCATTCCTGGCATCGGTCAATATATATGTGGAAATGATATCTCCACTATAGAGGACAAGAAATTTTGGGGCGGTTAGGTAAAAAGCGCACGAGAAAATGAAGTACTATCAAGGACTGCCATAAAATGGACAGATGTTCACTAAAACGGTCATAATTTTGTCATTCGGAGTCCATGTCAGACACACAAGTGGTCAAACTGCTCGCGGCGAGCGTGCGAATCCAGAAAATACTACCCGCTTGCACCAGGAGGCCCGGAGTACCCTCAAATACTGCCTTAAGCAGGACTTTTGGCTCAAATTCAAGGAACATCATTCGTCGCTATTTTTCAGACAAGTTTCTGAACCCATTGGCACTTCCTTTTGAAGGAAGTTCGAGAGATTATGTTGCCTATAGACATTAGCCCCCTGGTAGAGACAAACGTACCTTTTTGAAGATGCTCTATGATCCGGGCAATATCTTTTCGCCGTAAATTGAAGAAAATCCAGCGACTATATGCCTTATTCTCCTTGTTTTCACCGGATGGCATTCGGTAACTCATGCGCGTGAAAGCCAAGAACAAAAGGGCATTCCTGGCATCGGTAAATATATATGTGGAAACGATATCTCCACTATAGAGGACAAGAAATTTTGGGGCGGTTGGGCAAAAAGCGCAAGGGAAAATGAAGTACTTTCAATGACTGCCCGACAGATGTTCACTAAAACGGTCATAATTTTGTCACTCGGAGTCCGTGTCAGACACACAAGTACTCAAACTTCTCGCGGCGAGCGTGCGAATCCAGAAAATACTCCCCACTTGTGCCAGGAGGCCGGAGTACCCTCAAATACGGCCTTAAGCAGGACTTTTTGGCCCTGAAAGTCAAAGAACATCATTCGTCAAGTTTTCCGACAAGTTTCTGAACCCATTGGCACTTCCTTTTGAAGGAAATTCGAGAGATTATGTTGCTTATAGACATTAGCCCCCCTGGTAGGCTCAAACGTACCTTTCTGCAGATGCTCTATGAGCCGGGCAATCTCATTTGGTCGTAAATTGAAGAAAATCCAGCGGCTATATGCCTTATTCTCCTTGTTTTCACCTTATGGCATGCTGTAACTCAAACGCGTGCCAAGAACAAAAGGGCCTTCTGATGTAGGGTGGAACCCTATATGGACGATCTTTCACGTTTGGAGTGGATCCTACGGAGAAACACGACGAACTAGCGGAAGAACACGAGGAAGAACACGGGAGAAATAAGAGAATCACTCAACCGACAAGGAATCAATCAAACAAGCGCTAGATCACCGAACACATAAGGTAGCACAAGATTCAAAATCAACAAGGGAGAGATACAAAGGTAGCCGTTCTTCTCCGAGAGGAGGTCTTGATTGTCTTCCCTTGAAGGGGTATTGAATCCGCTTGGGGGATCTTCTCCGAAGAGGTCGTGAGCTCCGAGGAGAAGTAACCAAGTGGATGAGCAAGGCTCTCACACAAAATATGAGCTAAACCAATGCTAACCCTATTACGAAGCTGGGAGACGAGTATATATAGTGCTAAGCCATGTAGGGGTAAGTGGGAGAGGATACATGGGTCGTAAACCCCTTGCACTGCGCGCAGGCAGGCCGGTAGTACTGGTCACGAGGCCGGTTGTTCCGCTGAGAGCTCATGCACGGCGGTAGTTCCGGAGGAGGAGGGCGGTACTACCGATGGGAGGTCAGGCGCTGGCTTCTGGAGATGGACGTCGAAGGGGCTAGTGGTTGTACCGGTTGTCGGGGCGGTTGTTCCGGTCATTGGGTAGAAACCGGTAAAACTGGTGCAACACCGGCCTTGCTCCGCTCGATCACTGAAGGTGGGCCGGTTGTTGGGCGATAGCTGGCCGGTTCTTCCGCCCGGGCGGTGGTTGGCGGTTGTTCCGGTCCTCCTGGGCAGGGCAGATCGTCTACATGCTCTTGATGTTCGTCTTGCGTCATAACTTCTCCTTGGTTACTTTCTTGGTACCTAAGCACACAAAGCATCTCCGTTTGAGTTAGTAGCCATGTCTCTAGTGGGTCAAAGGGAAGTTCAACAAGGAGAGAGTTAACCTCGGATTGAATAGCACGTGCTCGAGCTCTCGTCATGGGTCCTCGTGGGGTTGGATGTGTCGATGTAGAACCGAATCACACAGAACAAGGGAGTACCTTGCTCTGATACCAATTGAAAGTGCTATTATCGACTAGAGGGGGGGTGAATAGGCGATTTTTATGAAAGTCTTCAAAACATGATAGTTTCGAAGACGAATAGTAGAAATGACCTAATTGATATGCAGCGGAAGATAAACTACAATAAGCAAACCATAGTCAAGTATGCAATGATGTGAGAGTACAGGACTAATAGCAGCTAAGTAGTAAGGATCAGGATGGAAGATAGTATGAAGCCAATCGAAAGTAGTAGTCAAGCAATGAAGTCAAACAGGTACACAGATAGGCAATGACTTCACGAAGACAAACTTAAGTAACGGAAGGGAGAGGATAGAAACAGTCACTTGTTGAAGACAAAGGATTTGTTGGACCAGTTCTAGTTGCTGTGACAACTGTACGTCTGGTTAGGGAGGCTGAGATTCAACTCAGAAGACCGTGTCTTCACCTTATTCCCCTTGAGCTAAGGACACACAGTCCTCGCCCAATCACTCTGGTAAGCTTCAAGGTAGACTTCCAAACCTTCACAGACTTCGTTCACCGGCAATCCACAATGACTCTTGGATGGTCAGAACGCGACGCCTAACCGGCTGGAGGATTCACAGTCCTCAAGTGTAATAAGTCTTCGTCACACAGACGTAAAGACTTGATGATGCCTAACACTCTTTGGCTCTGGGTGTTTGGGCATGGTCCTCGCAAGGATTTCTCTCTCTCAAAGGCTTCGAGGTGGGTTGCTCTCAAACAACAAAAGCCGTGCACTAACTCTGAGTAGCCACCAATTTTTGGTGTAGGGGGTGGGCTATTTATAGCCACTGGGCAACCCGACCTGATATGTCCGAAATGACCCTGGGTCACTAAGGAACTTACACGTGTTCCAACGGTCAGATTTCAAACACACACGGCAACTTTACTTGGGGTACAAGCAAAGCTGACTCATCCAGCTCTGGATAAGATTTGCTCTCATTGTCTTCACTCGAAGACATAGGATTTGGGTTGAGCGTCACGTCAGTCATTCTGACTTAGTTCACTTGGACCCCACTTAACAGTATGGTGGTTCCTATGACTCAACAAAGAAGAAAAGGAAACAGCGAAACAACACAGTCTTCGCAATCCATAGTCTTCACTCAATGTCTTCTCATGTCATAGTCTTCAATATAAATATCTTCTCATACCACCATTGTCTTCAATGTCTTCAGACAATTTTAGGGGTCATCTTCGGTAGGTAAACCGAATCAACGAGGGACACTACTTGTGTTATCCTGCAATTCTCACAGACGCATTAGTCCCTCATCCAACTTTGTCGTCAATACTCCAAAACCAACTAGGGGTGGAACTAGATGCACTTACAATCTCCCCCTTTTTGGTGATTGATGACAAACTGGTTGAAGTTTTCAACGGGGATAAAGTATGTGAAATTGTAAAGGATAGGGTATTGTCTTCATAAGTAGCAAGGGCTGCCCTTGAAGATGTGCATATAAGTAATTTGCTTTTGGAATGCAAATGCACATAGCAGGTTGTACTTGTGGAGATTCTCTTCAACTTATGAAGATAATTCATCATGCATGAAATGATATAGCAAATAGAATGACATGCATAATGAAAAATGGACATCTGCAGAATGATCTAAGTGCGGAAGTTATCATCGCACATGCGGAATTTATCATCGAGTTTAAGTGTTACAACTCAAAGAACCAAATGTTTCAAAAGCGAGAGTTGTAAACACGAGGCAAAATATAAAGCAACCGCCCATATGAACCCGCTTGAAGACTATCAAACTCATATGCTTCTCCCCTTTTGTTAGCAAGGACCAAAAAGGTTTGAAGACATAGAGCATCTACTCGTCCTCGTGTGTAGGTGAAGCAGCAGGGTTGTCGTTGTTGCTTGGCGGTGCAGACGTACTTGGTGCAGTGTCAATGCGTGCAGAAGTAGGAGGCAGTGAAGTGGCATCATCTTCATCATCGATCACTCTGGTATTCACAGTTGCCGCGGAGGAAGAATAGTCAGAGTCTTCAAGGGATGGAGTTCGGCGTAGGATAGCAGTCCGTGGAGGAGTGGAGTCAAACTGGAATCTTTCAGTGAAGCCATCCTCTTGAAGATCTGCTTCAGCACTAAGGAGCGTCAAACTCTTCCATGATCGCCGGCAAGTCTCGTGAGCAACAAATGCATTCTTGTTGGCAAGATTTCGAATGCGATTGACGTCCACCAAGAGGCTTTGCATCTGTCTCTTGAGCCAATAGTGATGCTTATCTTGTTTCTGATGAAGTGCCACAAGAAGTTCTCGGTCATTTAGAACACGAGAGCGCTTCTTAGGCCTTTGGGCAATGGTTCTTTCAGTGGCTTTAGTTTGCGCACGATGAGGCAGACGAGTATTTCCAGCCATTGGATAGATACATGTTACTACTTGGACGCCTTCGATGGGTTGAGTGAAGCTTTGGTGCTCGACATTCTGAAGACAAAGAGGCTTCTTGGCAGGGTCAGAGTATATGGCTTCAACTGACATATCAACCTCTGGCAGAAAGGTCAAATGATTGCAAGCGGAGGGCTGATAATTGACAGAAGAGTGTCGCTTGATGAGGCGCATGACCCATAGAGCATAGAACTTCAGACCAAAAAGGTCAGATCCAGACGCAGCAAGTTGCCTGATGAAGAATTCTTGGGAATTGAAGCTATGCCATTGAGAATGTAGAAGACCAATGTCTTCATGGCTCCTTCAAGTTTGGCCGCTGATGAATGTCCTTTGATAGGCCATAGAGTTCGCCTGATGATGTGATATATGGTGCGAGCCAGATACTCAAGGTCATCAACAAAGAACTCCGTTGGGTATTTAGCGTCAGATGGCAAAGGCTTCATCACCCTCAACATCTGGCTCATGTTGGGTTCAGGCTTATGGAAGATGCTCTCCAGTGCATTGCGGTGAAGTTGACAATCAGGTTCATACAGCTCTCCAGGAGTGGGTAGGCCTGTAAGCTCAATGACGTCAAGAGCTTTGGCTTCGTGATGAACATTTTCGGTCATCCACTCGAGAACCCATGTCTTGATGTCCCTGTTGTAGCCACGAATGTGGAGGGTAGCATAGAATTGAAGCAAAAGTTCCTCATTCCAGTGTTCTTTGTCTGTCACAAAGTTGAGCAGACCTGCATCACAAAAGCAGTCAAGTGCTTCTTCTAAGCACGACAGTCCAGCAATGGCTTCAGTGTCAAGGCACATATGAGGGAAAATGCGCCCTTAATCATACAGAACGCAGGAGTAATAGCTTCGCTGTTGATAGCTACAGAAATGATCAAATGATATCCTTGGCTTTGAGTAGGGGTTCTTGGCACTGTCAAAGAAGGTATTGTGGCTTTTGAAGCCATTTGCATTGAAGGACCCTGTAGAGTTGGCAGTGCCTAGGAACCTTGGCAGTCTTGGCTTTGGTTTCTGGACCTGAGGCCTATGCTCAACATGATAATCAAATTGAGGTCCAGAGGCAGTAGGCGGAGGGACCAGAATGGGCCATCGGACAGTGGTTAGCTGACCATGATTGTATGCTTGCTCAATTGTATAGGGCCTTGGTGGTGGAACAGGATCAGTGGCAGCAACTAAGGCTTCAGGCTGCACAACAGGTGCTTCGGGAGCAGTTGCCTCATTGGCTTCTGGCACACTGGTTGGTGCCAGCTCCACATTAGCTTCAGCCATGACTACGTCATTGGCTTCACTTGCGTTGGTGGTGACACCTTCAGGATTTTCAACCTCCACTTGACGAGCTGGAGGGTCGGGCACTGGCACGTTCACATCAGGAACAACTTCTTCAATAACTGGGGGAGTAGGGACACGTACGTCTTCTTGTCTTTCATCGGCTGATGCAGCCGGATTGTCTTCAGCAGCTTGGGCTTCAGACACGGAGACATTCACAGTTGGAGTGGCTTCAGGAAACACTTGACGTGCAACGGGTTGGTGATGCACTTCTCCTTCTGGAACGCTCGAAAGAGGGACTTGAGGCCTTTGTCCTTTGCGGCTCATAAAATGCTGGCAACGCCTTTGGAGATGGAGTTGGCTGGGCCTCGAAGTCTTCTTCTTCTTCTTGCACCGTGGTGTAACTTGTTGTTGTTGGGGAGTACTTGGGGAGTCTTGTTGCTGTGGGTGATCAGCCCACGATGCATCCTGAGCAATTGGCGTCAGAGGACGACCAATGCTGATGAGTTCGCTGTTCGTGAGAACAGGCAATGATACCATGTTGTGTTCGATCTGAGGAAGAACTTCATCATCTTCAACATTGTCATCATGACCAATGTCTTCAGCAGCGGTGGGTTCAGCTGCTGGAATGTCTTCAGCTTCATGGGCCTCTGTGGGAGCAGGCTCATGAACTATCATCCGTCTCTCTTGATGTTCAGATGCAGGTCGAACCACTGAGATAGGTTCAACAACTAAGGGCTATTCTTCTTGGTTTTGCGCTTCTTCTTGGGTGAGCAGCCGATCTTCTTCTTGGTTTTGGAGCAACTTTAACGATCCGACTACAAGCGTGCACGGTTGGCCTTAGGACGGCCAAGGAGGTGGGAGAACGTCCCAAGGCAGCCTAAAACTAACCCTAGGTCGTACAAGGCCAATGGGCCCAAGTGGAGGTGACGTAACACCTTTGGACTTGTAGTTTGACTCGGATTCTGTTGCAGCGCCAGATTGTTTCGTCCATAACTCAACGCTCCCAACGTGTTTTAAGGTGATTCCAATTGGGCTGGAAAGAGCATGAAATCTACTTTCTAACAAAAAAAGAATCACCCAATTCGGAGTCCGTATGAAAAGGTTGTTGACGTTTTGAGTCAGGTATCTCTGTGCAGTCCGAATCTGAATCCAGAACGTGAGAGACTTGGACTCTATCTTGATAGAGGCGGGGTGTCCCGATCTTTCGATGAGATGATAACTATCGATTTGGTGGAGACGACTTTGACGATCCGACTACAAACGTGCACGACGTTGCGCCTTAGCAATCGCTAAACCAACTCCGAGAGGTTATTGACCACGCCGAGCACACCAACGACCATGAAGGTCTATTCCTGCAGGCAATCGAAGAACAAGCACGAATATGATAAAAGCAATCTGAATATTGCGAGTATGTATGAAGTATTGATAAAGATGGGGATCCGTAAGCGGTCTTGGTCTGGTCGTTGGACACAAACGAAGTACACGAAGTTGCAATGGCTAACTTTTAACTAAACAAATCCCAAGGGAAAAGCTACTAGATGGATCTACTTATATAGGAGCAAGGGGTGGCGGCCAAGAAGGTGGGATGACGTCCCAAGGCAGCCTAAAACTAACCCTAGGTCGTACAAGGCCAATGGGCCCAAGTGGAGGTGACGTAACACCTTTGGACTTGTAGTTTGACTCGGATTCTGGTGCAGTGTCAGATTGTTTTGTCCACAACTCAACGCTCCGGACGGATTTTTAGGTGATTCCAATTGTACTGGAAAGAGCATGATATCTACTTTCCAACAAAAAAAGAATCGCCCAATTCGGAGTCCGTATGAAATAGTTGTTGTCGTTTTGAGTCAGGTATGTCTGTGCAGTCCGAATCTGAATCCAGAACGTGAGAGACTTGGACTCTATCTTCTCTTGGGCCAAAAGTGACGTGAGAGGACTTTTTGAACAGCAAATAAACATCTCTTTCTTCCTTAGCTTCATATGTGGATTGTACAAATGTCCCATACACCTGCAATTAGACAAAACACAAAAGTGTGTGAAGTATTTTTGTTCTGGACAACATAAATAGATTATTGAATAGTTTGCACTAGAAATCACCTGACAAATATGCATGTATGTAATATTTTTGGTCATATCCAAGGTAGTGATGTCATCATCATCATCCCCTTCTTGAAAATAAAGCCGTCCTCGGCGTTGCTTAATCTGAAATGTGGCTAACAAAAGAGACAAGGTGTACATGTTGTATATGTATATGTCATCCATTTTTACTTCCCTCGATTTTTGCATATATGACACATGAATAGATGAGTAACTTGCATAGTTCATAAAATCTAAAGCCAACAAATTAGCACAAGAACTGGAAGGCATGAAAATATTGCAACTCAGTTTGCACATATAAGTGAAGCTCTTATTTATTTCAAAAGATTGACAATGTTCATCATTAAACCATCCCAACATTGGTGAATAAACCTTATTTGAATCAAATTTACATGCTACAACATGCTTAGATAAACAAACATGCAATGAGTCATTCGACACGTAATCATCACCAAGATTAGAGGTCATATCAAAATGATTAAACATTGATTCTTTTGCATCAACAGTTAATTCAATGGGTGCACTCAAAATTGTTGGTATTTCAGTTGTTTGATCACACGACGCATTCATGACAGTTTTAAGATTCTCTAAAATAGGTGATGTGCTCAAATCACTGTAACTCAACACATGATGCATTCAAGTTAACTAGGATGCATCATTCTCATGTGAAGTTAAATCATCAATACCTTTACTGTTACCTTGTCGCAAAGACGTAGCTGATGTAGGTACAGACGTAGACAATGCACCATACTCTTGAGATGATGTCGCTGTCACAATCCGAGGTGGGGCTGCGCTAGTAGGTGCAACGGTGGAGGAACCAACCGACGGTGGTGAGCATGAACTGGAATAGTAGTTGTTGTAGTCACCCAATGCATCCTCCTGTATCTGTCTCTCAAAGGTACAAGCACGAACATACGTACCAGTAATGCAACGAGGAATATACTGAAATCTTGCCTGAATATCATGGTTCAAACCACCAAAAAATCTATTCATTGTATCATCCTCAGATTCTTCTATGTCACAATGATGCATATAAGATTTGAACTCTTGGAAGTAAGCATGAACATTGTTATTGCCTTGTTTAAATTGTTCAAATTTGCGAAGCAATTCACGACGATAGTAAGGAGGGAAAATTGTTTTCTCATTACATCTTTCAAATCTTTCCAAGTTGTGGGTTGATTATCAATGTTTTTCTTACAATGCACACTCCACCAAACAGAAGCAAAACCGGTAAATGCTCTAGTGGCAGCTCGTACTCGCTCAAGTTCAGAAAAGCCATGGTGACTAAAAACTTGTTCTACTTCAAGCTCCCAAGCTAGATAAGTAGCAGGATTAAATCTACCCTCAAATGACGGTAAAGAGCTAACCTGGCCATGTGCTTGTGTGTGTTGTCCCAACTCTCGTGATGGTGAAGATGTGTTCGTCGTCCAAGAACTTCTATCTCCGAAACCTGTCATGATTAGTAGAAACAAGAAACAAAATTCGAGAATAATGTTCCTATGAACTACTAGGATGTGGTTGTTAAGTGCTCACAGTAAAGCAAATATCGATATCTTACAAGTTCTTACCATGCGGCGGTGGTGACAGGCAACCAGCGGTGTCAAGTAACTCAAGATTGTGTAAAGCGATTGCCGGGGAACATACGATATACGGTGTAGAAATATGTGGAGCTGGGTTGGCTATATATGGTTGCAAAAGATTAGCAATAATCAATTCAGAGATGCAATGTTGAATAAACGCTCAACGACGGAACTGTGCTGGTCCTAGGCTAGACCGGACTAGAGACGCGAGCCTAGAACACTAATGAGGTCACGACATAGCACAACTAGCATCAATGAAGGATACTAAGTAGCTCTTGACAGCAAGATATAAGTGAAGATCACAATGGTAGTGAAGATAATGATGAAAAACAACTACCAAGCAGGACAGACAACAACTCTCTCTCCAACTTTCCTCTTGAAAAGTTTGAGCCAATTTTCTGATAAATTCTTTCAAAGAATGCTACTAACTCAAGCTTTCCAATGCAAAAAGAATCACTCAATTCCGAGTTGATATGAGGAGTCAAAGAATTCTAAAACTGGCCTAAAAAATTGGAACAAGCTGTATTCACGAACTTCAGAGGGCAAAAAGACCTATTTAGAAGCCGATTTTGAGGTGTCAAATAATGAACTAGCTTCTGCAACTATTTAGATGCGGCTCGTTGCTAGCTTCAATTTGAGTACTCACGGAGCCAAAACGGAGTTCGTATGAGGAAGATACACCCGTTTTACTGAACAGTGCGCAAAACAGATTCCAATCCGAATTCAGGTACGAGATTGATTCTAGATAGATCCGTTTTTTTTTTCTCTTTTTTTTATCACACTTTTTTTCTTTTTCTTCTCTCTTTTTCTTTTTCTTTTTTTTTCTCTTTTTTTTCCTCTTTCCAAGACAAACTAGATAAGATGCAGATTGGATCAGGCGAAGATGTGAATGACCACAACTATGATTATGACAATGAACAGCGCATAGCACGTGGTGGAAATTAATAGATGGGATGGTGGACAGCGGAAGGGATAATGATGCAGCGGCGTGACTAATGTGAACAGAACTCAAACTCTAAAGGAACTAGACACTAAGACCAGCAACCCATACACGACGATGCAACCGATAATTCAACTATGCAAGCAACGAATAGAAAATTGCAAAGGCTCGATCGGCTTGGATAAAGGATGAACAGATCTAACTTTGTTTTGTGGCTTTTTCATGGACTATAGGTATGAATGACAGATGCGATCTAAACTATGAAAAACTGTAAAATCTCACCGAGCAACCTGAAAACTGATACCACTTGATAGAGGCGGGGTGTCCCGATCTTTCAATGAGATGATAACTATCGATTTGGTGGAGACGACTTTGACGATCCGACTACAAGCGTGCACGACGTTGTGCCTTAGCAATCGCTAAACCAACTCCGAGAGGTTATTGACCACGCCGAGCACACCAACCTGACCATGAAGGTCTATTCCTGCAGCAATCGAAGAACAAGCAAGAATATGATAAAAGCAATCTGAATATTGCGGTAGTATGCATGAAGTATTGATAAAGATGGGGATCCGTAAGCGGTCTTGGTCCGGTCGTTGGACACAAACGAAGCACAAGTTGCAATGGCTAACTTTAACTAAACAAATCCCAAGGAAAAGCTACTAGATGGATCTACTTATATAGGAGCAAGGGTGGCGGCCAAGAAGGTGGGAGGACGTCCCAAGGCAGCCTAAAACTAACCCTAGGTCGTACAAGGCCAATGGGCCCAAGTGGAGGTGACGTAACACCTTTGGACTTGTAGTTTGACTCGGATTCTGTGCGGTGTCGATTGTTTTGTCCACAACTCAACGCTCCGGACGGATTTTAAGGTGATTCCAATTGTACTGGAAAGAGCATGAAATCTACTTTCCAACAAAAAAAGAATCACCAATTCGGAGTCCGTATGAAATAGTTGTTGTCGTTTTGAGTCAGGTATGTCTGTGCAGTCCGAATCTGAATCCAGAACGTGAGAGACTTGGACTCTATCTTCTCTTGGGCCAAAAGTGACGTGAGAGGACTTTTTGAACAGCAAATAAACATCTCTTTCTTCCTTAGCTTCATATGTGGATTGTACAAATGTCCCATATACCTGCAATTAGACAAAACACAAAAGTGTGTGAAGTATTTTTGTTCGGATAACATAAATAGATTATTGAATAGTTTGCACTAGAAATCACCCGACAAATATGCATGTATGTAATATTTTGGTCATATCCAAGGTAGTCGAGGGAGCAGATCGAGGCTTCAGTATTCTTCCTTTTTCTGGCTTCAGCCTCGGCAGCCCTCGTCTTCTTCTGTTCTGAAGCGGTTGATGTGACCTTTGGCTTCGAGCCAGTCATGCTGCTTGGGAAGGTTATGCGAGGGGCATCCTGCCCTGAAGGTGCAGGAGGAGCGGTTGATGGCTTCTTTTTCTTTGCAGCCATCCTGGGGTCAATGCCAGGACGGCCAAGAGACTTGCGCTTCTCAGCCTCATTGTAGGCCAGCACACACATGTGAGCCAAACTCTTCATACACTCACGAGAGCCCTGAGCTTCTTCGCGCTTCTTGAGAAAAGCTTCTTTAAGCTCGTGCAGCATGACCTTGAAGTTTTTGACATCTTGCACGCTGAGCTTCGCCACATGCTTCTTGAACTGAGCTTTCTCATAATCAATCTTGTTCTTCAGCTCAACAATGCACTGAGCGAGAGCTAGCTCAGAAGCAATAGCGCCATTGAAGGAGACGCTGAGGCCAATGGGAAGCTGCAGATCTTCAAAGCTGAGATTTGGGGTGTCAAACCACTCATCAATGAAGTTATGAATGATTGCCACATCGAAGAGAGGCAGGTTGTTGAAGATCTCTGCTTCTTCCTTGCTCTTGATCAGTTGCTCAAGGGCATCATCTGCAAGATCTTCATCGCTGGACAGATCAATGGGTTCTTCACGCAAAATAGCAGCAGGAGTCAAGGTTTGATCAGTATGCCTGACGATTTGCTTTTTCTTCTCCGTCTTCTTGGAGATACATGATTGATCTTCAGACTGCACACTGTCTTCAGGAGGTGCAGTGGCCAGAGGCTTCGCACGTGAAGCTTTTGGAGGTGCAGCTGATCTTGAAGCCTTTGGCTTCTTTTGCTTCTGCGGCTTTGCAGGAGGAGCTGGGGCTTCACCAGTGTCAGCATCATGATCAGAATGATCTACCCTGGCACCTTGGACCAAGATGTAGGTGATGAGGCCATCAAGGTTGGAGAAGGGGCCGATGACATTGGGTTCTGCATCACGTGAGCCATCAGCACGGGGAGCAGAGGGACCAGGGTTGAAGTCTAATCCCAATGACTTCTTGTTTTCCTTGGCCAAGGCCTTTGCGTGCTGGAAGTTGTGCTTGAAGAGAGTATCATCACGACACCGGAGTAATGATGAGGGATCGGCGTTCTCAGGCTGAGGTCCACGGACCATGCAGGGATAGAAACCCTGTGCAACAGCTTCAGCTCTGTTCTTGGGTTGAAGGCCTCGATAGAGAATATCACCCCAAGGACTCTTGATAGCATTCTTCTCTGCATATTCCTGGGTCACGAACTTGTACTTGAACCATTCTTCAGCCCAATAGCGTCGAATCCATTAGATTCGTGTCTTGCGCTGATGATAATTCTCTTCAGGATCAGTTTTGTAAAGTTCTGTGAGGTCATCAGGCAGATCTTTGGATGTTCCCCCTCGACACTATCTGCCACCCTTCTTACTGATTTCTCTGCAGCCATGAACTTCAAACTGAATGGCTTCAATATGTTCAAAGGCTTAAGAGACTTACGCTTGCTGGTCAATCAGGAACTAGCTTCGGGAGAGTTAATGTGATGCTTATGTATTCTGCAAACGAATGCAGACTATGAGAACCAAGGGATTCTCCCACGGACATGTACCTGTGACAGCATTAGAGATGCGAGGGAAGTGGAAGAGGTCATATGCATTCTCAGAAGATTTTGAAGATAAATCAGTTTGAAGACATTGCACTCATGATGCGAAGACATTCACTTATATGTTGTGAGTTGGTTCCAGATTTGTACGAATCCATGAATAAGTACAAGTGAGGAATCAAACTAGATATGAAATTTAAGTGAATAGACTAGGTAGTATGAGATGCAGACAGAATAGATCTAACACTGTGTAGGCAGAAACCATTTTTGGTAAATAGGATGAATCTTGAAGATCAAAATGGTGGTAAAAATAGAGTTATAATTACCACACGAAGAACTGCTAGATGGGATGAATAGGAGACCGAGTAGTTCAGTCCACCGTGCCCTAACTTGGCGACGGAGGACAACTACGGCGACGGCGAAGAGGACGATGTCCGCGGCCGGCGTGAGGACGGCGTCGGAGAAGTTGCGGCAGCTAAGCGCTTCGTCGGCGGCGGCGTCGAGAGCTAGCGGTGGCGCTAGGGTTTTCACGAGGTGGAGAGGTGGAAGAAGGATTTCTTTACCGCAGGGGACAAGTATTTATAAGGAGGCGTGTGGCACAGCGCAATTACGCAGGTGCCCCTGGCGGTTCACATCTGAGGGGCACGTGGCAAGCATGCAACATACTCAGAGTTGTCCCACGTTTCCACGCCCGCCATGCATGTCGGATGGTTGTTCCGGCTTCTCCGGATTTCAACAATAAAGATGAGTTATTTAAAACAGACTTAATGTTTGTCTCTATGCCTTCTTCTGACTAGGACGCAGAGAAGACATTCGACAGTTTCAATAGAATGCATATGATTTGGACAGATAGAGTTTGAAATTGAAAGCATAGGGAGATTAGGGTCCGATCACATTCACTTAGTTCAAAAGTTTCAACTAGAAGACATAGCTATAAGTGAATGCTATAGAGGACAGAACACTAGTATATATATATATATATATATATATATATATATATATATATATATATATATATATATATATATATATATATATATATATATCGCAATCAAGTCATCATAGTGAAGAAAATCATGAAGATAAATTGAAACTGAAGACAAACCAAGTGCGAAGTCATTTGCAAAAATAATGCCATGAGTGAAACACTTCAAACAAGGAAATTTGGTGGTGGCGTTACCCAGCGTATAGGAAGTATTAGACCGAGACACGGCGCACAATTATCGTGGCGCTCCGAAGTCAAATTCCATGTTAATGTATTCACACTCAAAGTGTAAGACTTCATTGATTGAAGATATACATTACTCCGTGTGTTGCACATCTAAGTCATCAACATGCATAAGTGTTAGGATGTGTGCCTGATCACAGGACATTAGAGGATTCCAAGATATTTAGCTCACACCGTAACTTGCAAAACCTTTTCTCATCCAAGGGCTTTGTGAAGATATCTGCCAGTTTCTCTTCAGTGTTGACATGAATGATGTCGATATCTTTCTTCATGACATGATCTCTGAGAAAGCGATGACGAATTTCAATGTGCTTTGTCTTCGAGTGCTGGACTGGATTGTTGGCTATCTTGATGGCACTTTCATTGTCGCAGAAGAGAGGTACTTGTTTCAGATTGATGCCATAGTCCTTGAGAGTTTGCTTCATCCATAGAAGCTGAGCACAACAAGATCCAGTAGCAATGTATTCAGATTCAGCAGCTTGAGAGTGATACACGCTTACGCTTCTTTGAAGACCAACAGACAAGTGATCGACCCAAAAAGTGACATGTGCCAGATGTAGACTTGCGATCCACCTTGTCACCAGCATAATCAGCATCCGAGAATCCAACCAAATCAAAATTTGAGCCCTTAGGATACCATAATCCGAGTGTTGGGTGTAAGCCAAATATCGAAGAATTCGCTTCACAAGTAAGTGATGCGATTCCTTTGGTGCCGCTTGGAATCGAGCACACATGCAAACACTAAGCATAATATCTGGCCTAGATGCACATAGATAAAGTAAAGAACCAATCATGGAGTTGTATACCTTTTGATCGAACTCTTTACCATTGTCGTCGGGACCAAGAAGGTGTTTGGCTGACATTGGCGTCGTGTAACCTTTGCAGTCTTCCATTCCAAACTTCTTCAGACAATCTTTGAGGTATTTTTCTTGAGAGATGAAGATGCCATTCCTTTGCTGACGAATTTGAAGACCAAGGAAGAATTTCAGCTCACCCATCATGGACATCTAATATTGCTGTTGCATCATGTATCCAAACTCATCACTGTACTTCTAGTTGGTGCAGCCGAAGATTATGTCATCCACATATATTTGGCACACAAACAGTTCACCATCATATGTCTTTGTGAAGAGTGTGGGATCGAGGATCCAGGTTTGAAGCCTTTGCTCTTCAGGAAGTCTTTGATGGTATCATACCATGCGCGAGGAGCTTGTTTGAGGCCATACAGTGCTTTGTTTAGCTTGTACACCATATCAGGATGTTTTGGATCTTCAAAGCCAGGTGGTTGAGCGACATGTACTTCTTCTTCAATCTTGTCGTTGAGAAATGCACTCTTCACATCCATTTAATATAGCAAGATGTTGTTATGGTTAGCATATGCTAGCAATATGCGAATAGCTTCAAGCCTAGCCACAGGAGCAAATGTTTCATCAAAGTCGATTCCTTCTACTTGAGTGTATCCTTGAGCCACAAGACGTGCTTTGTTTCTGAGGACTTGACCATGCTCATCTTGCTTATTTCGATATATCCATTTCATGCCAATAATGTTATGCTTGCGAGGGTCAGGTCGCTTGACAAGTTCCCAAACATTGTTCAGCTTGAACTGTTGAAGTTCTTCTTGCATAGCTTGAATCCATTCAGGTTCCATAAAGGCTTCAGCAACTTTCTTGGGTTCTTATATTGACACAAATGAAAAGTGCCCACAAAATTTTGCTAACTGTGTTGCTCTTGAGCGAGTGAGTGGACCAGGTGCATTGATGCTGTCAATTATCTTCTCAATTTGAACTTCATTTGCAACATGAGGATGAACTGGACGAAGACTTTGCTCTCACTGATCATTGTCATCATTGGGAGGATTGTCTTCAGTCTGAGCATAGTCTTCAGGTTGGTTAGGTGCAGAAATGATAAGTTCCTCTTCTGGCTGTGCTTCAGAAGGCATGATTTCACCAGTTCCCATCAGCTTGATAGATTCACTGGATGGAGCTTCATCTAGTGTACTTGGCAGGTGTTCTCTTTGTGAACCATTGGTTTGATCAAATCTCACATCCATAGTTTCGACGATTTTGTAGAGATAGAGGTTGAAGACTCTGTAGGAGTGCGAGTCCTTTCCATAGCCAAGCATGAACCTTCCGTGAGCTTTAGGTGCAAATTTTGACTTGTGATGGGGGTCCTTGATCCAGGACCTAGCTCCAAATACTCTGAAGTAGCTGACATTTGGCTTCTTGCCTGTTAGGAGCTTATAGGATGTTTTGTTCAGAAGCTTATGGATGTAAACAAGGTTGATGATGTGACATGCTGTATCAATAGCTTCAGGCCAAAAATTTCTTGGTGTCTTGTACTCATCGAGCATTGTTCGAGCCATCTCAATGAGGGTTCTGTTCTTGCGCTCAACGATGCCATTTTGTTGAGGTGTGTATGGAGCAGAGAACTCATGAGTGATTCCCATTGTATCCAGATAAAGATCAAGTCCGGTGTTCTTGAATTCAGTACCATAGTCACTTCTGATATGCTTGATCTTCATGCCATAATTGTTCATTGCTCGATTGGCGAAGCGTCTGAAGACATCTTGCACTTCAGTCTTGTAGAGAATTATATGCACCCATGTGTATCTTGTGTAGTCATCAACAATGACGAAGCCATAGAGACAAGCAGTTGTTGTGAGGGTGGAGTAGTGAGTAGGTCCAAATAAGTCCATGTGTAGCAGCTCGAAAGGTTGAGATGTTGTCATGATTGTCTTCGAGGGGTGCTTTGCCCTAGTCATCTTTCCAGCTTCGCAGGCACCACACAAATGATCCTTCTTGAACTTGACACCTTCGATGCCAATGACATGCTTTTTCTTGACGAGTGTGTGTAGGTTCCTCATGCCAGCATGCCCCAGCCTTCGACGCCAGAGCCAGCATTCTGAAGCTTTTGCGAGAAGACATACGGCAAGCTATGGACTTGCTGAGAAATCTACCATGTATAGATCATCTTTCCGATACTCTTCAAAGACTAGAGACTTGTCAGATTCCATTAGTACAAGGCAATGATATTTTCCGAATAGCACAATCATGTTCAAGTCACAAAGCATTGAGGCAGACATTAAGTTGAAACCAAGGGATTCAACAAGCATCACTTTATCCATGTGTTGATCCTTTGAGATTGCAACTCTACCTAGACCCAATACCTTGCTTTTACCAGTATCAGCAAATGTGATGTGACTCTTGTCGGATGGACGTAAGGTTGAGTCCATGAGAACACTTCGATCACCAGTCATATGATTTGTGCATCCACTGTCCATAATCCATTCTGAAGCTTTTGGTGACGTACCCTACAATGCAGTTAGGAGGATAGGCTTCACAAAGAGTGTTGTGAAGCATAAGCACTTGACACATAGAAGGATTGTCACGGCTTAGATCAAAGTTAGGACACATAGTATGACTGGTAAGCGATTCAGATGTGAAGCATATAGAAAGACATTTTATCATGCGTCCTTAATGTGTTTTAGGTCCCCTGCAATAGCATCGGACACCATTGATTGCAGGTTGGAGACCTTTCTCTGCAAAAGAAAGTTAATTCTTCTTTGCCACCCACATTTTCAGGGGTGGCTTAGAAGCAATGAGTCTAAGTGCAGCATCTGAGAATTTTGGCTTTTGAGCCCTAGCAAATAGCCTTGCAGGAGATGAATGATACTCATATGAATAAGCAAAAAAGTTCTTAGTTCTATGAACATAGCGGTTTGAAGACACACGCTCATATTCATAAGTCTGAGTATGATTTCCCTACAAAACATTGGCGTTAGGGTGACTCAGGTGAGTCATGTATCTGTATGAAGCCTTTGGGCCATATGAAGCCATAGGTCTGGGGTTTGTCTTCTTCCTTGGTGGTGTCATGCCAACATTCACAGAAAGATTCTCAATGTACTGCTTAGGTACCTAGATCTTCTTCATAGGTGGTCCATTCCTGCAGTTAGTACCAATATACCTGGCAAACACTTCACCATTCTGATTCTTGAACAGCTTATAGTTTGCATCAAAGGATTCATCAATGATAATAGGATTAACACAGGTAAAGCTAGATAAAGTGGATGGATCTGCTGAAGGTTCCTTTGTAGCAACCCATGTGGTTTTGGGGTACTGCTCAGGCTTCCAGTACGAGCCATCAACATTCATTTTCCTTTCGAACCCAACACCCTCTTTCCTAGGGTTTCGTTCGAATCTGCTTTTTGAGGACATCGCAGAGTGTCTGATGTCCCTTCAGACTTTTGTACATCCCTGTTTCAAGCAATGTCTTCAACCTAGCATTTTCATCAGTAATAGTAGTGGTATCCTCCGCAGAGGGGTTAGTAACCACATCAGTAGGTGAAGACAATGAAACAGTAGCAGCAGTGGAAAATTCAGCAACAGATGTAGCGTTGTCACGCTCAATGCATTTTAGACATGGTGGTTCAAATCCATCCTGAGCGGGACTGATCTGTTGAGCAAGTAATGAATCGCGCTCCTTCTGAAGATCTTCATAATCTAGTCTTATGTTTTCAAGATCTTGCTTTCTTTGAAGACATTCAGAAGAAAGTTTCTTGTGATCAGACAAGAGGGCATTATGTTGATCTTGAAGGGCGTCAAACTTGGAATGAAGTCTCTGAAGACTCTCAGCCAATGCTTTTGACTGATCCATTTCTTCACCCAACATATCATCGCTTTTACTAAGCATGTCTTGAACCTTTTCCAAGACTATTTGTTGTTTAGTGGCAAGGGAAGCAAGTTTGACATAACTGGGGCCAAATTCATCACCTGACTCATCATCACTAGTTTCAGAGAGGTAGCATTCAGTTACCTTATCACCCCTTGCCATGAGGCATGATGAAGATGATGGAGATTCAGGTGCAAAGGTCATCTCCTTAAGAGACTCCTTGTAGTCCTCAAACCAAGGATCATGACGAGTACGATGACCTTCATAGACCTCAGAAAGCCGGTCCCAGATTAGCTTTGCGTGATTGAGGTGCATAACATTCCTGAACTGATTTCGGGATAGATGAGAGCAGATGACATCCTTCGCCGTAAGGTTTAGTAGAGTGTACTTGCGAATGTCATCGGCCTCAGCCATCTTTCATAGATCAGTGAGGCCAATCTCAGTGACAGTCCACAGTTCGCTATCTATTGTGATGAGGACATGACTACATTGGATAAGACCAAAAATATTGCATACATGCATATTTGTCAGGTGATTTCTAGTGCAAACTATTCAATAATATATTTATGTTATCCAGAACAAAAATACTTCACATACTTTTGTGTTTTGTCTAATTGCAGGTGTATGGGACATTTGTACAATCCACATATGAAGATAAGGGAAAAGGAGAAGTTTAGGTGCTGTTCAAAAAGTCTTCTCACGTCACTTTTGGGCCAAGAGAAGATAGAGTCCAAGTCTCTCACGTTCTGGATTCAGATTCGGACTGCACAGACATACCTGATTCAAAACGTCAACAACTTTTTCAAACGGACTCCAAATTGGGTGATTCTTTTTTTGTTGGAAAGTAGATTTCATGCTCTTTCCAGCACAATTGGAATCACCTTAAAATACGTTCGGAGCGTTGAGTTATGGACGAAACAATCTGACGCTGCACCAGAATCCGAGTCAAACTACAAGTCCAACGGTGTTACGTCACCTCCACTTGCGCCCATTGGCCTTGTACGACCTAGGGTTAGTTTTAGGCTGCCTTGGGACGTCCTCCCACCTCCTTGGCCGCCACACCTTGCTCCTATATATGTAGATCCATCTAGTAGCTTTTCCCTTGGGATTTGTTTAGTTAAAAGTTAGCCATTGCAACTTCGTGTACTTCGTTTGTGTCCAACGACCAGACCAAGACCGCTTACGGATCCCCACCTTTATCAATACTTCATACATACTCGCAATATTCAGATTGCTTTTATCATATTCTTGCTTGTTCTTCGATTGCTTGCAGGAATAGACCTTCGTGGTCAGGTTTATTGTGCTCCGGCGTGGTCAATAACCTCTCGGAGTTGGTTTAGCGATTGCTAAGGCGCAACGTCGTGCACGTTGGTAGTCGGATCATCAAAATTATCTTCACCAAATCGATAGTTATCATCTCATCGAAAGATCGGGACACCTCCGCCTCTATCAAGTGGTATCAGTTTTTAGGTTGCTCGGTGAGATTTTACAGTTTTTCATAGTTTAGATCGCATCTTTCTTTCATATCTATAGTCCATAAAAAGCCACAAAAAAAGTTAGATCTGTTCATCCTTTATCCAAGCCAGTCTGAGCCATTGCAATTTTCTATTCGTTGCTTGCATGGTTGAATTATCGGTTGCATCGTCGTGTCAGTTGCTGGTCTTAGTGTCTAGTTCCTTTAGAGTTTCGAGTTCTGTTCACTTTAGTCACGCCGCCGCTGCATCATTATCCCTTCCGCTGTCCACCATCTCATCTATTAATTTCCACCACGTGCTACGCACTGTTCATTGTCATAATCACAATTGAGGTCATTCACATTTTCGCCTGATCCAATCTGGATCTTATCTAGTTTGTCTTGGAAAGAGGGAGAAAAAAAGGAAAAAAGGAAAAAAAAGAAAAAGAGAGAGAATAAAAAAAAGCGTGAGGAAAAAAAGAGAGAAGAAAAAAAATCGGATCTATCTAGAATCAATCTCGTACCTGAATTCGCATTAGAATCTATTTTATGACTGCTCAAGAAAACAGTGTATCTTCCTCATACGAAGTCCTTTTGGCTCCGTGAGTACTCAAACTGAAGCTAGCGATGAGCCGCATGTAAATAGTTGCGTATAAGTTCAATATTTGACACCTCAAAATCGGCTTCTAAATAGGTCTTTTGCCCTCCGAAGTTCGTGAACACAGCTTGTTCCAATTTTTCGTGCAAGTTTTAGAATTCTTTGACTCCTCATATCAACTCGAATTGAGTGATTCTTTTTGCATTGGAAAGCTTGAGTTAGTAGCATTCTTTGCAAGAATTTATCGAAAAATTGGCTCAAACTTTTCAAGAGGAAAGTTGGAGAGAGAGTTGTTGTATATCCTGTTTGGCAGTTGTTTTTTTCATCATTATCTTCACTTATATCTTGCTGTCAAGAGCTACTTAGTATCCTTCATTGATGCTAGTTGTGCAACACCGTGACCTCATTAGTGTTCTAGGCTCGCGTCTCTAGTCCGGTCTAGCCTAGGACCAGCACAGTACCGTTGTTGAGCGTTTATTCAACATTGCATCTTTGAATTGATTATTGCTAATCTTTTGCTGCCATATATAGCCAACCCAGCTCCACATATTTCTACACCGTGTATACATACGCTCCCCTGGCAATCGCTTTACTCAATATTCGGAGTTACTTGACACCGCTGGTTGCCGATCACCGCCTGCTGCATGGTAAGAACTTGTAAGACATTGATATTTGCTTTACTGTGAGCGTTTTACCACCACATCCTAGTAGTTATAGGAACATTATTTTTGGATTTTGTTTCTTGTTCTATTACATGACAGGATCCAGAGTCAATTCATGGGCTTTGTTGATCGCGGGAGACATGCCACCACCTATGCAAATACCACAACCGTCACGAGAGGTGCACAAACATCCAAATCCACATGATCAGGTTCATGTTTCTATACCACCATTTAATGGCCGTTTTAGACCTGCTTTATATATTGAATGGGAGTTAGACATAAATAATATATTTTCTTCCCATAATTTTGATGAACGTAAAAAAGTTACGGTTGCGGTTGGTTCTTTCACTGGTTATGCTCTAGTTTGGTGGAGTGAATGAAAGGAAATATGCCCTAGAGGCAATAATAAAGTTATTATTTATTTCCTTATTTCATGATAAATGTTTATCATTCATGCTAGAATTGTATTAACCGGAAACATGATACATGTGTGAATGTATAAACAAACAAGATGTCACTAGTATGCCTCTACTAGACTAGCTTGTTAATCAAAGATGGTTATGTTTCCCACCATGAACAAAGAGTTGTTATTTGATTAACAAGGTCACATCATTAGTAGAATGATCGATTGACATGACCCATTCCATTAGCTTAGCACACGATCGCTTAGTATGTTGCTACCGCTTTTATCCATGACTTATACATGTTCCTGTAACTATGAGATTATGCAACTCCGCTTACGGAGGAACACTTTGGTGCTACCAAACGTCACAACGTAATCGGGTGATTATAAAGGAGTACTACAGTGTCTCCAAAGGCGATGTTGGGTTGGCGATTTCGAGATTAGGTTTTGTCACTCCGATTGTCGGAGAGGTATCTCTGGGCCCTCTCGGTAATGCACATCATCAAGCCTTGCAAGCACTACAACTAATGAGTTAGTTGTGAGATGATGTATTACGGAACGAGTAAAGAGACTTGCCGGTAACGAGATTGAACTAGGTATTGGATACCGACGATCGAATCTCGGGCAAGTAACATACCGATGACAAAGGAACAACGATGTTGTTATGCGGTCGACCGATAAAGATCTTCAGAGAATATGTAGGAACCAATATGGGCATCCAGGTCCCGCTGTTGGTTATTGACCGTGAATAGTTCTAGGTCATGTCTACATTGTTCTCGAACCGTAGGGTCCGCACGCTTAAGGTTTCGATGATGCTTATTATGAGTTTATGTATTTTGATGTACCAAGAAGTTCGAGTCCCGGATGTGATCACGGACATGACGAGGAGTCTCGGAATGGTCGAGACATAAAGATTGATATATTGGAAGCCTATGTTTGGAGTTCGAATGGTTCCGCAAAACGGAATTTATCGAAAACCGGAGGTTACCGAACCCCCGGGAGGTAAATGGGCCCTGGGCCTCGAGGGAGAAGAGGAGGGCCGCCAGAGGTGGCGCGCGCCTCTCCCCCCCAGTCCGAATAGGACAAGGAGGGGGCGCCCTCTCCTCTTTCCCTTCCCCAAACCTAATCCAACTAGGAAAGGAGGGGGAGTCCTACTCCCTGTGGAGTAGGACTCCTCGGCCGCCTAGCTAGGCCGCCCGCCTCCCCCTCCCTCCTTTATATACGGGGCAGGGGCACCCTAGAACACACAAGTTTGATCTTTGGATCGCTCCTTAGCCGTGTCGCGGTGCCCCCTCCACCATATTCCACCTCGGTTATACCGTCGCAAGCTTAGCGGCCTCGCTACCGTGAAACATCAAGATCGCTACCACGCCGTCGTCTTGACGGAACTCTCCCTCGACACTCAGCTGGATCGAGTACGAGGGACGCCATCGAGCTGTACGTGTGTCAAGAACTCGGGCGCCGGAGTAACGGCGCCGATCACGGATCGCGAGGAGAACGTCGACTACTTCCTCTACGCCAGATCGCTTCGCTTGGGTCTACGAGGGTACGTAGACAACACTCTCCCCTCTCGTTGCTATGCATCACCATGATCTTGCGTGTGCGTAGGAAATTTTTTGAAATTACTACGTTCCCCAACAGTGAATATTGTCGGTTACACCCTGATTATGTACCTAATACTTGGGATGATTTAAAACATGTCATGAGTGATAGATTCGTCGATGTTTATTATACTCGTGGCATGATTAAAAAACTGGAACATTCAAAACAAGGTAGTGACACCGTAACAAAATATTATGATGATTTACAAACTACCTTGTTGCACTCATTTTTAGAAGAAAGTGAAGAAGATTTTATGGATAGATTTTGGGGAGGATTAAACCATAATATTCAGGAGATACTAATTCATGAAGAGTGTTATCCTATGGAGCATTTGTTTCGTCTTGCTTGCAAAGCTGAACAGGAAATAAAATGACGTGTTGCCCACAAGGAGAAAAAGCGCACGGTGCATATTCCAACTGTTGATGCAGATGTTTATTCAACTACTAGGCGTACTATGACAATCACATCCGTTGTTGCGAGGACTACATCATCTCCACCATGTGACACATCACCATCGAGAGTGCCTGCATCATCTGAGTTGACTATAAGAGGTAATGACAAAGGTACAGATTTTCCACTTTTACATGAGAATGATGCATGCCTAGTTAACTTGAATACATCATGTGTTGAGCTACCCACTACTTTGATCACACCACCTATTTTAGAGGATTATGTTGATAATTTGACTTTGCCATGTGATCAAACAACTGAAATACCAATAATTTTGAGAGCACCCATTGAATTAACTGTTGATGCAAAAGAATCAATGTTTAATCATTTTGATATGACCACTAATCTTGGTGATGCTTCTGTGTCGAATGAATCATTGCATGTTTGCTTATCTAAGCATGTTGTAGCATGTAAATTTGATTCAAATAAGGTTTATTCAGCAATGTTGGGATGGTTTAATGATGAACATTGTCAATCTTTTGCAATAAATTAGAGCTTCACTTATATGTGCAAACTGAGTTGCAATATTTTCATGCCTTCTAGTTCTTGTGCTAATTTGTTGGCTTTAGATTTTATGAACTATGCAAGTTACTCATCTATTCATGTGTCATATATGCAAAAATCAAGGGAAGTAAAAATGGATGACGTATACATATACAACATGTACACCTTGTCTCTTTTGTTAGCCACATTTCAGATTAAGCAACACCGAGGACGGCTTTGTTTTCAAGAAGGGGAGGCTGATGAGGACATAACTACATTGGATAAGATCAAAAATATTGCATACATGCATATTTGTTAGGTGATTTTTAGTGCAAACTATTCAATAATATATTTATGTTATCCAGAACAAAAATACTTCACATACTTTCGTGTTTTGTCTAATTGCAGGTGTATGGGACATTTGTACAATCCACATATGAAGATAAGGGAAAAGAGAAGTTTAGTTGCTGTTCAAAAAGTCTTCTCACGTCACTTTTGGGCCAAGAGAAGATAGAGTCCAAGTCTCTCACGTTCTGGATTCAGATTCGGACTGCACAAACATACCTGACTCAAAACGCCAACAACTTTTTCATACGGACCCCGAATTGGGTGATTCTTTTTTTGTTGGAAATTAGATTTCATGCTCTTTCCAGCACAATTGGAATCAGCTTAAAATTCGTCCAGAGCGTTGAGTTATGGACGAAACAATCTGACACTGCACCAGAATCCGAGTAAAACTACAAGTCCAAAGGTGTTACGTCACCTCCACTTGGGCCCATTGGCCTTGTACGACCTAGGCTTAGTTTTAGGCTGCCTTGGGACGTCCTCCCTCCTCCTTGGCCGCCACCCCTTGCTCCTATATAAGTAGATCCATCTAGTAGCTTTTTCCTTAGGATTTGTTTAGTTAAAAGTTAGCCATTGCAACTTCGTGTACTTCGTTTGTGTCCAACGACTAGACCAAGACCGCTTACGGATCCCCACCTTTATCAATACTTCATACATACTCGCAATATTCAGATTGCTTTTATCATATTCTTGCTTGTTCTTCGATTGCTTGTAGGAATAGACCTTCGTGGTCAGGTTGATTGTGCTCCGGCGTGGTCAATAACCTCTCGAAGTTGGTTTAACGATTGCTAAGGCGCAACGTCGTGCACGTTGGTAGTCGGATCGTCAAAATCATCTTCACCAAATCGATAGTTATCATCTCATCGAAAGATCGGGACACCTCCGCCTCTATCACATTGCCATGAGTCGCTTCTTCATCATGGCCTTCCATCGGGGATACTCATGACCGTCAAAGGTGGGGCAAGATATGCACCTCAATCCTGCAGTCGACATAGCTAAAACTCCAGGTGGTTAAACCAAATCACACAGAACAAGGGAGTACCTTGCTCTAGTACCAATTGAAAGTGCTATTATCGACTAGAGGGGGGTGAATAGGCGATATTTATGAAAGCCTTCAAAACATGATAGTTTCAAAGACGAATAGTAGAAATGACCTAATTGATATGCAGCGAAAGATAAACTACAATAAGCAAACCATAGTCAAGTATGCAATGATGTGAGAGTACAGGACTAATAGAAGCTAAGTAGTAAGGATCAGGATGGAAGATAGTATGAAACCAATCGATAGTAGTAGTCAAGCAATGAAGTCAAATAGGTACACAGATAGGCAATGACTTCACGAAGACAAACTTAAGTAAAGGAAGGGAGAGGATAGAACCAGTCACTTGTTGAAAACACAGGATTTGTTGGACCAGTTCTAGTTGCTGTGACAACTGTACATCTGGTTAGGGAGGCTGAGATTCAACTCAGAAGACCGTGTCTTCACCTTATTCCCCTTGAGCTAAGGACACACAGTCCTCGCCCAATCACTCTGGTAAGTCTTCAAGGTAGACTTCCAAACCTTCACATACTTCGTTCACCGGCAATCCACAATGACTCTTGGATGCTCAGAACGCGACGCCTAGCCGGCTGGACGATTCATAGTCCTCAAGTGTAATAAGTCTTCAGGTTACACAGACAGAAAGACTTCAGTGATGCATAACACTCTTTGGCTCTAGGTGTTTGGGCTTGGTCCTTGCAAGGATTTCTCTCTCTCAAAGGTTTCGAGGTGGGTTGCTCTCAAACGACAAAAGCCATGCACTAACTCTGAGCAGCCACCAATTTATGGTGTAGGGGGTGGGCTATTTATAGCCACTGGGCAACCCGACCTGATATGTCCGAAATGACCCTGGGTCACTAAGGAACTGACACGTGTTCCAACGGTCAGATTTCAAACACACATGACAACTTTACTTGGGCTACAAGCAAAGCTGACTCATCCAGCTCTGGATAAGATTTGCTCTCATTGTCTTCTCTTGAAGACATAGGATTTGGGTTGAGCATCACGTCAGTCATTCTGACTTAGTTCACTTGGACCCTACTTAACAGTATGGTGGTTCCTACGACTCAACAAAGAAGAAAACGAAACAGCGAAACAACACAGTCTTCGCGCTCCATAGTCTTCACTCAATGTCTTCTCATGTCATAGTCTTCAATATAAATATCTTCTCATACCACCATTGTCTTCAATGTCTTCATACATTTTTAGGGGTCATCTCCGGTAGGTAAACGGAATCAATGAGGGACACTACCTGCGTTATCCTGCAATTCTCACAGACGCATTAGTCCCTCAACCAAATTTGTCGTAAATACTCCAAAACCAACTAGGGGTGGCACTAGATGCACTTACACGTTGTCGTTGTAGCGTGCTAGCACCTTGAATGGTCCATCGGCTCGAGGGAGAAGTTTGGACTTGCGTTCGTTGGGGAAGCGGTCCTTGCGAAGGTGTAGCCACACGAGATCGCCTATGTTGAAGATCATGGGTTGCTTGTTGACGTTGAGCTTGGTTGCTAGTCGTTGTACTTGGCGCTCGATGACGTTCCTTGTATCTTCATGCATCTTCTTGATGTAGCTTGCTCGTGCACTCGCATCCATGTTGGTGCGCTTTTGTAGAGGTAGAGGTAGAATGTCCAAAGGGGACAATGGATTGTAGCCGTAGACGACCTCGAAGGGGGACTTGCCCGTAGTCGAATGTCTTGCACGGTTGTAGGCGTACTCGGCAATGGGTAGACACGCCTCCCACTCCTTGATGTTCTTCTTGATGAACACGCGAAGTAGAGTGGAGAGCGTCCGGTTCGTCACCTCTGTTTGGTCGTCGGTTTGAGGATGGTATGCGGATGAGAACAAGAGCTTGATTCTGAGCTTGGCGCATAGCGTCTTCCAAAAGTAACTCAAGAACTTGACGTCACGTTCGGAGACGATTGTCTTTGGTACTCCATGGAGGCGGAAGATTTCCCTACAAAAGAGATTTGCAACATGTGAAGCATCGTCTATCTTGTTGCAAGGGATGAAATGTGCCATCTTAGAAAATCGGTCCACAACAACAAACACGGAATCCTTTCCATTTTGAGTTCTAGGCAAACCAAGTACAAAATCCATGCTAATGTCTTCCCAAGGTTGATAAGGAATAGGAAGAGGCATGTAAAGACCATGGGATTGAGCTTTAGACTTAGCTTTGCGACATGTAGAGCATCGGGTGGTGAAGCATGAGACATCGTGGAACATCTTGGGCCAAAAGTAGTTCTTGGAGAGCGTGGCGAAAGTCTTGTCGCGTCCGAAGTGTCCCATGTGTCCACCTCCATGAGCCTCTTGCAAAAGGAGCAAACGAAGAGACGTCTCGGGAATGCATAGTTTGTTAGCTCTCATAAGATAACCATCCTTGATGTAATATTGTTCCCAAGATGTATGCGTCAAACATTTAGCATAATGAGTTGCAAAAGATGGATCATTAGCATACAAGTCTTTAATATTCTCAAAGCCAATAACATTCAACTCAAGTTTAGTGACAAGCGTGCATATGCGTGATAGTGCATCGGCAACTACATTTTCCTTACCCTTAATGTACTTGATCACATAGGGGAAAGATTCAATAAATTCACTCCATTTGGCATGACGCTTGTTCAACTTAGTTTGACCTTTTAAGTACTTAAGCGTTTCATGATCGGTATGGATGACAAACTCATGAGGTCTAAGATAATGTTCCCAAACATGTAGTACATGCACTAAAGCATACAATTCTTTGTCATAGATGGGATAGTTAAGATGAGCACCGGAGATTTTTTCACTAAAATATGCAATTGCTCGTTTTTCTTGCATCAAAACTCCGCCAATTCCGGCACCACTTGCATCGCAATGAACCTCAAAAGTTTTGTCAAAGTTGGGCAAAGCAAGAATCGGAGCATGAGTCAGCAAAGACTTGAGCTCATCAAAAGCGGTGGATTGCAAAGATCCCCAAACAAAAGGAGCATTCTTCTTACTCAAGGCATGCAAAGGAGCGGCAATTGTGCTAAAATCTTTCACAAAGCGACGATAAAAACCCGCAAGACCAAGAAAACTACGCACTTGTTGCAAATTGGTGGGTTGGGGCCAAGTTTTAATTGCTTCAATTTTAGTTTCATCAACATGGACACCCTTGGAAGGTACAACAAAACCCAAGAAAACCACTTTGTCAACACCAAATGTGCACTTTTTCATTTTGGCATAAAGACTTTCCTTGCAAAGTGTTTGCAAAACAGCCCTAACATGATTAAGATGTTCTTTCATGGTTTTGCTAAACACAAGAATATCATCGAAGTAAACCACAACAAAGACTCCAATATAAGGGCGAAGCACATAATGCATGAGACGCACGAAAGTACCAGGAGCCTCTGATAAACCCATAGGCATAACTAACCACTCATATAAGCCAAATTTTGTTTTGAAAGCAGTTTTCCATTCATCACCCTCTTGTATGAGGATTTGATAATAGCCACTTTTAAGATCAATTTTGGAGAAAAAGTTGGCTCCACTAAGTTCATCAAGCATATCATCTAAGCGAGGAATGGGATGCCTATAGCGAATGGTAATAGCATTTATAGGTCTACAATCGGAACACAAGCGGAAACTTCCATCGGGCTTAGGCACAAGTATAACCGGAATGGCACAAGGGTTTAAGCTTTCACGTACATGACCATTGTCGATTAGTTGTTGTACTTGCCGTTGAATCTCCTTGGTTTCTTCGGGATTTACACGGTATGGAGCTTTGTTTGAAGTGGCGCTCTGGGGAGGAGGTCGATTCAATGCTCAATGCCTCGTAGAGGAGGTAGACCCGGAGGTAGCTCATCGGGGAAAACATCTTGAACTTCCTGCAAAAGAGATTGAAACACTAAAGGTAGCTCGTGAATGTTGTTAGTTTTTGGTTCTCCATCCTTGCACAAAAGGACAAAGTGCATCACACTCGATGGGTTCTCACACACTTCTCTCATCTCACTTTTTGTGGCAAATACTATGAGGTTTTTCTCTCTAGGCGAAGAGGCGCTCAAGTTTGGCTTGTGGCTCTCACTCACTTTTTGGTGGATGTCTTTTTGACTCTTCTCTCTATGGTGGTTGGCTTGCTTCTCGGCTATCACTTGACTAGGAGTCATAGGTCGTAGCACATATTCCTTTCCTTTCATCTTGAAGCTATAGTGGTTGGTACGCCCGTTGTGGAAGACACCACGGTCGAATTGCCATGGTCGACCAAGAAGGAGGTGGCAAACGGTCATTGGGACCACATCACACTCCAAAGTGTCCTCATATGCACCTATTTTGAAGGAGACCTGGACCATATGCTCAACTCGTATGGTGCCGGAGTCACTTAGCCATTGAACATTGTAGGGGTGCGGGTGCTTCTTTTTGACCAATTGAAGCTTGGAGCATAGTTCTTCACTTGCCAATTTGTGGCAACTACCTCCGTTGATGATGACCTTCACGGACCTTCCATTGATGCCGGCCTTTGTGTGGAAGATGTGGCATCGTTGGTCTTCTTCTTGTTGATGTTGAAGAGTCAAGACCTTGGAGACAACAAGAGCGGGGCTCGTATCTTCATCGCAAAAGACTTGGTCATCTTCATCTTCATTCACTTGCCTATGCATGGCCACTTGCTCAATAGTTTCCATTTCATCTTCACTCATTGAGTCGTAGGTGCCATCGTCGTTGAGGATCATGGTGCGCTTGTTTGTACATTCATAGGACTTGTGGCCTCGGCCGCCGCAAGTGAAACACTTCAAGGAGCTTGTCTTGACGGTCTCATCGGTCGGAGTAGATGAAGAAGCACGCGGCTTGAAGTTGCTTGTAGTAGGAGGAAAATGACTTGAACTTGACGAATGTTTCTTGTAACTTGATTTGTCGTCGTTGCCTGGATGATGAGGACATCCATACCATTGTTACACCCACAGCCCCTGCTGCTATACATACTGGACCAATTACTAGAGCTCGCGCACGCCAACTAAATTACCAGGTACTTTCGTTTCTTGGTAATGATTCTAATGTTCATGAGAATATGATGCTGCCTAAATTGGATACATTTGTTTTGCTTACAAATGAAGGGCCTAGCTTGGAGAAGGATGAACATTGGAGCAAGAACAAGCATGGAGATGATGGCATGCGCAAGGGGAACAAGAACGGAGTTACAAGTGATGATTTCAGGACTTTGAAGCCACCATAATGAGTGCATGAAGCCTTGGACGAAATATACAAGATGCCACTTCATAAATTTCGTCCAGAGGCTATTCTAGGTGCTGCGTCACCTTATTATTGGGCCAAGCCCATGTAATTTCGAGATACATAAGTATAGGCTATTTTTAGAGTCCGTATGTGTGGGGAAACAAGAGATAGGGTTAGTGTCGGACCCCTTCACCAAGTGCCACGAAATTCACCCCCTCTTCCTCCATATATACAGCCCTTAGGGCACCGTTTAGACTTTGGGTTTTGTTTAGATTAAAAGTTCGCCATAGCTGCAACTTCAAGATACTTCGCTTGTGTTGAACGACTGCATAAAGGCGCCACAGAACCCCACCTTGATCAATAAAGCTTTCATCTTATATTCGCAATATCCAGATTGCAATTTCAGTTTCTTGCTTGTTCTTCGTTTGCTCGTAGGAAACAGACCTTCGTGGTCGGGTTGATCGTGCTCCGGCGTGGTCAATAACCTCTCGGAGTTGGTTTAGCGATTGCTAAGGCGCGACGTCCTCGCACGTTCGTAGTCGGATCGTCAAATTCGATTTCAACCAAAGCAAAATCCACCATATCATCGAAAGACGGGACACCTTTGCCTCTATCACTGGAGAAGGCTTGGTTGATGTCGAAGTTGGAGTAGTTGTTGAAGCTTGGTTATTGGAGAAGCCGTAGGTCTTGGATGAGTGCTTGGCGTATTTGAAGTCATCTTGCACTTGACGTTCCGCCTTTGTAGCTTGATGCACGAGCCCAATGAGGTTGGAGTAGGGTTGGAAGTCAGCGATCTTCTTGATGGGATAATTGAGTCCATTCAAGAATCGTGCCATTGTTTGCTCATCATCTTCTGTGACATTGGATCGAATCATGGCTATCTCCATTTCCATGTAGTATTCTTCAACACTCTTTGTTCCTTGCTTGAGGAGTTGTAGCTTCTTGAAGAGATCACGGTTGTAGTAGGTTGGTACAAAACATGCTCGCATGACATCCTTCATTTGAGCCCAAGTGGTGATTGGAGGTTCACATCTTTCTTGTCGGCGCTCAAGGACTTGTTCCCACCATATGAGCACATAGTCTTGGAACTCAAGTGATGCCATAGCGATCTTCTTCTCTTCCTCATAGTTGTGCAAACAAAATATTTTGTCGACCTTCAATGCTCATGAGAGGTGTTCTTCGGGATCATTACTTCCATTGAACTCGGGCATTGTGAATTTGAGCTTGCCATAGCGTTGCTCTTCATTGTGTTGTTGGCGATGGTGATGATGACACCCTTGACGTGGAGGTTAATCATCCTCATGATGCTCTTGTCGTGGAGGAAGTTCATGATCAACTTGCTCGTGTTGAACTTGAGGTTGAGGTGGAGCTTGACGAGCTTGTGGAGGAGCTTGAGGGACTTGACGTTGGATGCGTGGTTGATAGTTCCTCTCTTGGATTTCTTCTCGAAGGGCTTCCTCTTGATTGCGCCGTTCGCGATTGCGGTTGGCGATGGCTCAACTTGATTCTTGAAGTGCATGTTTCGCCTCAAGATCTTGTGCTTCTCATTGTTGTTGTTGAAGACGTTGAGCCTCGGCGTCTTTTTGCTCTTGGTTTAGACGCGCTCGTTCTTCTTCCTCTTGGCGCTGAAGACGCTGTCGTTCTTGAGCTTGAGCAAAAGTGACTTGGTTTGAGTGAGGACGAGGGAATTGCTCATCGACTTGCTCTTGTGAATGCTTGACGTGTAGCGGGTTTCGAGATGCATGATGACTTGACGCTGCTCTCGTCAAGAGTGTTTGATGACGGTGTACTTGAGCCGGAGAAGAAGTCGTTTGAGTGTCGACTTGAGTGGCTCCGTCTTGAGTATGAAGAAGTTGAAGGAGGACAGTTCACCAACAAGGCGCGGATCTCGTCCATTCTTGCATCATTCTCTTGCTTGTGTGCATCGAGCTTGTTGTCGAAGTAGTCTCTTGTACGTTGCTCGGAGAGTCGCAAGTCGGTGGCGAGGTTGTCGATGCGGTCGTTCATTGCTTGTTGCTCTTGATGCAACGCTCGTTGTGCACCAAAGAGGTGGTTCTTGGTGACGTATGATGACATGTCGTCGTCTTGTTCAATGAAGAGTGGGTTAGTAGAAGTACTTGGCCTATCCATCATTTCAAGCAAAATGTGAGTGGTAGAAGGAGAAGAACTTATACCAATGTACCTTTGACCGATGTTGATGATGAATCAAGTTCACTCAAATGCGGACAATGAAATAGCACTATTGGAACCAATCGTTGTTGGTTCTCACACCTACACAAGTAAAAGCTTATGGTGGAGCTTGGTTAGGATGGTGGCACAAAATTGATTGCAATCGTTAGTTTGACTCAAAGATGTTGAAAAAGATTCACAAATTCGCAAATGCAACAAGTAGACCAAGCAAGTAGTGGTACATGGAAACACACATGCAAATAGATAAGTGGGATTGTGCAAACAGTGAGCCCAAATGTGGAGTCCACGAAAATACTCTTGTTGCACAATACTAGAGAGACGCTAGCACGATTGGACAATAGGCGGATACGGAGCTTGTGCACAACCTACTATGCAAAAATGCAACGATCTCTATCCCAAGTATGCTATATGTATGGTATTTCGGTGCTATGATCCAAGATGACCTTATATGACAATCTTAATGTAGTATGATGCTATGGTTCTTGCTTATAAGCTCTTTGCTTATCTTTCTTGTTTTGCTTAAAAGCTTGGGTGGCTCTTTCTCTTTTGAGCTTCTTTCTTATGCAAACTTCACGAACCAAGATAGCAATTGTGTATGCGATGACAACTTTGTGACACACGAGTTGATGCCAAGATATGCACCACTTTGGTATGGTATGTATGCTATGGAGTATGATCACTAATGTGCACAAGTCACGTTGCCGGCAATACTCAATGGCTAGTCTCGATGGGTAAGCAACACAAAAGATGGGCTATGATGGTTATCAATGCAATTGCGAGATATGACAAAGATGTCGTTGAAGTTACCATCCTTGGCGATGATGAGTCCTTGGCGAAGATGAGCGGTGGTGATGTTGACGTTTAACCGTACCTATATAGCCGAAACACAATAGGACACGGGAACCACAACTCAAATTCTCAAAGACCAAAAGCAACAATGGTGGTAGCGGAAAGCGGAGGTGGTATAGCGGATGATGTGGTGAAAGTCCTAGGCAAAGATGCCAATGTTCGGAAAATTAGATGGTGTCCAATGATGTTTTAGCCTATCTAGGTGGATGGGGGATGTCAATAGCTTCTCAACGAGCTAAAGAACGCGAAAATCGGACTCCGGATGTGGAAGTTATGATGAAAATGGTGAAACTCTGAATGCTGAAACTCTTATGGGCGGTAGTACCGCTCGGATGGCCGGTAGTACCGCTTGTGGTACTTAGCGGTGGTACCGCTTGGATGTGCGGTTGTACCGCTCGGGTCGGGATTCGTCACAGCTCGAATCGTGGCGCGATTGTGGGGTGGAAATGGATGATTTCGGGGGCAAAATTGGATGGATTTCGTGGATAGAAAGAGGGGAAACTTGGGGGAATGCTAAATCCACTTGAAACCAAGCAAATCCACGGATCAAAATCAACAAAACATCATCAAACCAACAAATCACAAAAAAAATTTGGGGCTATTTTTGGTGGGGATTTTCGGATTTAGGACGAAAACAACAAAATCAAGCTAGAAAAACACGGGGTAGGGGCTCCAAAAACGTGATCAACGTGGCTCATGATACCAAGATGATGTAGGGTGGAACCCTATATGGACGACCTTTCATGTTTGGAGTGGATCCTACGGAGAAACACGACGACCTAGCGGAAGAACACGAGGAAGAACACGGGGAGAAACAAGAGAATCACTCAACCGACAAGGAATCAATCACTCAACCGACAAGGAATCAATCACACAAGCGCTAGATCACCGAACACATAAGGTAGCACAAGATTCAAAATCAACAAAGGAGAGATACAAAGGTAGCCGTTCTTCTCCGAGAGGAGGTCTTGATTGTCTTCCCTTGAAGGGGTCTTGAATCCGCTTGGGGGATCTTCTTCGAAGAGGTCGTGAGCTCCGAGGAGAAGTAACCAAGTGGATGAGCAAGGCTCTGACACAAAATATGAGATAAACCAATGCTAACCCTAATACGAAGCTAGGAGACGAGTATATATAGTGCTAAGCCACGAAGGGGTAAGTGGGAGAGGATACATGGGTCGAAAACCCCTTGCATCTTTACTTTGGCAGTAGGCCGGTAGTACCGGTCACGGGGCCAGTTGTTTCGCTGAGAGCTCATGCGGGGCGGTAGTTCCGGACGAGGAGGGCGGTACTACCGCTGGGAGGTAAGGCGCTGGCTTCTGGAGATGGATGTCGAAGGGACCAGCGGTTGTACCTGTTGTCGGGGCGGTTGTTCCGGTCATTGGGCAGAAACCGGTAAAACTGGTGCAACACCGGCCTTGCTCCGCTCGATCATAGAAGGTGGGCCGGTTGTTGGGCGGTAGCTGGCCGGTTGTTCCGCCTGGGCGGTGGTTGGGCGGTTGTTTCGGTCCTCCTGGGCTGGGCAGATCGTCTACATGCTCTTGATGTTCGTCTTGCGTCGTAACTTCTCCTTGGTTACTTTCTTGGTACCTAAGCACACAAATCATCTCCGTTTGAGGTAGTAGCCATGTCTCTAGTGGGTCAAAGGGAAGTTCAACAAGGAGAGAGTTAACCTCGGATTGAATAGCACGTGCTCGAGCTCTCGTCATGGGTCCTCGTGGGGTTGGATGTGTCGATGTAGAGTCCATGGGGATGATGGAAGGATGCTCCGCATCACATTCCTGGAATCGGTCAATATATATCTGGAAACGATATCTCCACTATAGAGGACAAGAAATTTTGGGGCAGTTAGGCCACAAGCGCACGAGAAAATGAAGTACTTTCAAGGACTGCCATAGAATGTACATATGTTCACTAAAACGGTCATAATTTTGTCATTCGGAGTCCATGTTGGACCCATAAGTACTCAAACTGCTCGCGTCATGCACGTGAATCCAAACACTACTCCCCGCTTGGGCCAGGAGGCCCAGAGTACCCTCAAATTCAGCCTTAAGGAGGACTTTTTGTCCCTGAAAGTCAATGAACATCATTCGTCGCTGATTTTCAGACAAGTTTCTGAACCCATTGGCACTTCCTTTTGAAGGAAATTCAAGAGATTCTGTTGCTTATAGACATTAGCCCCCCTGGTCGGGACAAACGTAACTTTCTGCAGATGCTCTATGATCGGGCGATCTCATTTGGCTGTAAATTGAAGAAAATCCAGCGGCTATATATATGCCTTATTCTCCTTGTTTTCGCCGGATGGCATGCTGTAACTCATGCGCATGAAAGCCAAGAACAAAAGGGCATTCCTGGCATCGGTCAATATATAAGTGGAAGCGATATCTCCACTATAGAGGACAAGCAATTTTGGGGCAGTCAGGCAAAAAGCGCACGAGAAAATGAAGTACTCTCAAGGACTGCCATAGAATGGACAGATGTTCACTAAAACGGTCATAATTTTGTTATTCGGAGTCCGTGTCGGACCCATAACTACTCAAAGTGCTTGTGGCGAGCATGCAAATCCAAAAAATACTCCCCGCTTGCGCCAGGAGGCCCGGAGTACCCTCAAATTCAGCCTTAAGCAGGACTTTTTGGCCCTGAAAGTCAAACAACATCATTTGTCGCTGTTTTTAAGACAAGTTTCTTAACCCATTGGCACTTCATTTTGAAGGAAATCCAAGAGATTTTGTTGCTTATAGACATTAGCCCCCCTGGTAGGGACAAACATACCTTCTCGCAGATGCTCTATGATCCGGCAATCTCATTTGGTCAGAATTGAAGAAAATCCAGCGGCTATATGCCTTATTCTTCTTGTTTTCGCCGGATGGCATGCTGTAACTCATGCGCGAGAAAGCCAAGAAGAAAAGGGTATCCATGGCATTAGTCAATATATATGGGGAAATGATATCTCCACTATAGAGGACAAGAAATTTTGGGGCGGTTAGGCAAAAAGCGAAAGGGAAAATGAAGTAGTTTCAAGGATTGCCCGACAGATGTTCACTAAAACGGTCCTAATTTTGTCACTCGGAGTCCGTGTAAGACACACAAGTACTCAAACTGCTCGCGGCGAGCGTTAGAATCCAGAAAATAGTCCCCGCTTGCACCAGGAGGCCCGGAGTACCCTCAAAAACGGACTTAAGCAGGACTTTTTGGCCCTGAAAGTCAAAGAATATCATTCGTCGCTATTTTCCCGACAAGTTTCTGAACCCATTGGCACTTCCTTTTGAAGGAAATTCGAGAGATTATGTTGCTTATAGACATTAGCTTCCCTGGTAGGCTCAAACGTACCTTTCTGCAGATGCTCTATGATCCGGGCAATCTCATGTTTTCACCGATTGAAGAAAATCCAGCGGCTATATACCTTATTCTCCTTGTTTTCACTGGATGGCATGCTGTAACTCAAGCGCGCGCCCTGAACAAAAGGGTGTTCCTGGCATCGGTCAATATATATGTGTAAACGATATCTGAACTATAGAGGACAAGAATTTTTGGGGCACTCAGGCAAAAAGCGCACGAGAAAATGAAATACTTTCAAGGACTGCCATAGAATGGACAGATGTTCACTAAAACGATCTTAATTTTGTCATTCGGAGTCCGTGTCGGACCCATAATTACTCAAACTGCTCGTGGCGAGCGTGCGAATCCATAAAATACTCCCCGCTTGCGCCAGGAGGCCGGAGTACCCTCAAATACGACCTTAAGCAGGACTTTTTGGCCCTGAAAGTCAAAGAACATCATTCGTCGCTATTTTTCAAACAAGATTCTGAAACCATTGGCACTTCCTTTTGAAGGAAATTCGAGAGATTATGTTGCTTATAGACATTAGCCCCCTGTAGGGACAAACATACCTTCTGCAGATGCTCTATGATCCGGCGATCTAATTTGGCTATAAATTGAAGAAAATCCAGCGCTATATCCCTTATTCTCCTTGTTTTCACCGGATGGCATGTTGTAACTCATGCCCGAAAGACAAGAACAAAAGGGCATTCCTGGCATTGGTCAATATATATGTGGAAATGATATCTCCACTATAGAGGACAAGAAATTTTGGGGCAGTCAGGCAAAAAGTGCACGAGAAAATGAAGTACTTTCAAGGACTGCCATAGAATGGGCAGATCTTCACTAAAACGGTCATAATTTTGTCATTCGGAGTCCATATCGGACACATAATTACTCAAACTTCTCGCGGTGAGCACGCGAATCCAAATACTACTCCCCTCTTGCGCCAGGAGGCCTAGAGTACCCTCAAATTTAGCCTTAAGTAGGACTTTTTGCCCCTGAAAGTCAAAGAACATCATTCGCCGCTGTTTTTCAGACAAGTTTATGAACCCATTGGCACTTCCTTTTGAAGGAAATTCAAGAGATTATCTTGTTTATAGACATTAACCCCCCTGGTAGGCTCAAACGTACCTTTCTGCAGATGCTCTATGAGCAGGGCAATCTCATTTGGCCGTAAATTGAAGAAAATCCAGCGGCTATATGCCTTATTCTCCTTGTTTTCACCGGATGGCATGATGTAACTCATGCGCTTGCCAAGAACAAAACGGCATTCCTGACATCGGTCAATATATATGTGGAAACGATATCTCCACTATAGAGGACAAGAAATTTTGGGGCGGCTAGCAAAAGCGCACGGAAAATGAAGTACTTTCAAGGACTGCCATAGAATGGACAGATGTTCACTAAAACAGTCATAATTTTGTCATTCGGAGTCAGTGTCGGACCCACAATTACTCAAACTGCTCACGGCGAGCGTGCGAATCCAGAAAATAGTCCCCGCTTGCGCCAGGAGGCCTGGAGTACCCTCAAATTCAGCCTTAAGCAGGACTTTTTAGCCCTGAAAGTCAAAGAAAATCATTCGTTGTTGTTTTTCAGACCAGTTTCTGAACCCATTGGCACTTCCTTTTGAAGGAAATTCAAGAGATTATGTTGCTTATAGACATTAGCCCCCCAGGTAGGGACAAATGTACCTTTCTGCAGATGCTCTATCATCCGGGCAATCTCATTTGGCCGTAAATTGAAGAAAATCCAGCAGCTATATGCCTTATTCTCCTTGGTTGCGCCGGATGGCATGCTGTAACTCATGCGCGTGAAAGCCAAGAACAAAAGGGCATTCCTGGCATCGGTCAATATATATGTGGAAAAGATATCTCCACTATAGAGGACAAGAAATTTTGGGGCGGTTAGGCAAAAAGCGCATGGGAAAATGAAGTACTTTCAAGGACTGCCATAGAATGGACAGATGTTCACTAAAACGGCCATAATTTTGTCATTCGGAGCCCGTGTCGGACCCATAAGTACTCAAACTGCTCGCGGCGAGTTTGCGAATCCAAAAAATACTCCCGCTTGTGCGCCAGAGGCCCGAGTACCCTCAAATATGGCCTTAAGCAGGATTTTTGGCCTTGAAAGTCAAAGAACATCATTCATGGCTATTTTTCGGACAAGTTTCTAACCCATTGGTACTTCCTTTTGAAGGAAATTCGAGATTATGTTCCTTATAGATATTAGCCCCCCTGGTAGGGACAAAGGCACCTTTTTGAAGGTGCTCTATGATCTGGGAAATCTCATTTGGCCGTAAATTGAAGAAAATCCAGTGGCTATATGCCTTATTCTCCTTGTTTTCACCGGACGACATGCTGTAACTCATGCGCGTGCCAAGAACAAAAGGCCATTCCTGGCATCGGTCAATATATATGTGGAAACGATATCTCCACTATAGAGGACAAGAAATTTAGGGGCAGTCGGGCAAAAAGCGCATGAGAAAATGAAGTACTTTCAAGGACTGCCATAGAATGGATAGATGTTCACTAAAACGGTCATAATTTTGTTATTCGAACCGTGTCGGACCCATAAGTACTCAAACTGCTTTCGGCGAGCATGTGAATCCAGAAATACTCCGCTTGCGCTAGGAGGCCCGAGTACCCTTGATGAGGACATCAATACCATCATTACACCCACATCCCCCGCCGCTATACATCTTGGACCAATTACTAGAGCTCACAAGACGCTAACTAAATTACGGTACTTTCGTTCCTTGGTAATGATTCTAATGTTCATGAGAATATGATGCTGCCTAAATTGGATACATTTGTTTTGCTTACAAATGAAGGGCCAAGCTTGGAGAAGGATGAACATTGGTGCAAGAACAAGCATGGAGATGATGGCATGCGCAAGGGGAACAAGAACGGAGTTACAAGTGATGATTTCAGGACTTTAAAGCCACCATAATGGGTACATGAAGCCTTGGACGAAATATACAAGATGCCACTTCATAAATTTCGTCCCAAGGCTATTCTAGGTGTCACATCACCTTATTATTGGGCCAGGCCCATGTAATTTCGAAATACATAAGTATAGGCTATTTTAGAGTCTCAGATGTGTGGGGAAACAAGAGATAGGGTTGATTTGGACCCCTCCACCAAGGGCGACGAAATTCCCCCTCTTGCTCCATATATACAGCCCTTAGGGCATCGTTTATACTTTGGGTTTTGTTGAGACTAAAAGTTCGCCATAGCTGTAACCGGCGTGCCGTTTGTGTTCAACGACTGCACAAAGGCGTCCAGAACCCCACCTTGATCAATAAAGCATTCCTCTTATATATGCAATATCCAGATTGCAATCTTAGTTTCTTGCTTGTTCTTCGTTTGCCTGCAGGAAGCAGACCTTCGTGGTCAGGTTGATCGTGCTCCGGCGTGGTCAATAACCTCTCGGAGTTGGTTTAGCGATTGCTAAGGCGCGAGGTCCACGCACGATCATAGTCGGATCGTCAAAGTTGATTTCCACCAAAGTGATATCCATCATCTCATCGAAAGACGGGACACCTTGGCCTCTGTCAACCCTCAAATACGGCCTTAAGCAGGACTTTTCGTCCCTGAAAGTCAAAGAACATCATTCATCGCTGTTTTTCAGACAAGTTTCTAAACCCTTTGGCACTTCCTTTTGAAGGAAATTCGAGAGATTATGTTGCTTATAGACATTAGCCCCCCTGGTAGGCTCAAACGTACCTTTCTGCAGATCCTCTATGATCCGGGCAATCCCATTTGGCCATAAATTGAAGAAAGTACAATAGCTATATGCCTTATTATCCTTGTTTTCACCTAATGGCATGCTGTAACTCATGCGCGTGCCAAGAACAAAAGGGCATTCCTGGCATCGGTCAATATATATGTGGAAACGATATCTCCACTATAGAGGACAAGAAATTTTGGGGCAGTCAGGCAAAAAGCGCACGAGAAAATGAAGTACTTTCAAGGACTGCCATAGAATGGACAGATGTTCACTAAAACAGTCATAATTTTGTCATTCGGAGTCAGTGTCGGACCCACAATTACTCAAACTGCTCACGGCGAGCGTGCGAATCCAGAAAATAGTCCCCGCTTGCGCCAGGAGGCCTGGAGTACCCTCAAATTCAGCCTTAAGCAGGACTTTTTAGCCCTGAAAGTCAAAGAAAATCATTCGTTGTTGTTTTTCAGACCAGTTTCTGAACCCATTGGCACTTCCTTTTGAAGGAAATTCAAGAGATTATGTTGCTTATAGACATTAGCCCCCCAGGTAGGGACAAATGTACCTTTCTGCAGATGCTCTATCATCCGGCAATCTCATTTGGTCAGAATTGAAGAAAATCCAGCAGCTATATGCCTTATTCTCCTTGGTTGCGCCGGATGGCATGCTGTAACTCATGCGCGTGAAAGCCAAGAACAAAAGGGCATTCCTGGCATCGGTCAATATATATGTGGAAAAGATATCTCCACTATAGAGGACAAGAAATTTTGGGGCAGTTAGGCAAAAAGCGCATGGGAAAATGAAGTACTTTCAAGGACTGCCATAGAATGGACAGATGTTCAGTAAAACGGCCATAATTTTGTCATTCGGAGTCCATGTCAGACACACAAGTACTCAAACTGCTTGTGGCGAGCGTGCGAATCCAGAAAATACTCCCCGCTTGTGCCAGGAGGCCCGAAGTACCCACAAATACGTCCTTAAGCAGGATTTTTTGGCCCTGAAAGTCAAAGAACATCATTCATGGCTATTTTTCAGACAAGTTTCTGAACCCATTGGTACTTCCTTTTGAAGGAAATTCGAGAGATTATGTTGCTTATTGTCACTAGCCCCCCTGGTAGGGACAAACGTTTCTTTTTGAAGATGCTCTATGATCCGGGGAATATCATTTGGCCGTAAATTGAACAAAATCCAGCGGCTATCTGCCTTATTCTCCTTGTTTTCACCGGATGACATGGTGTAACTAATGCGCGCGCCAAGAACAAAAGGGCATTCCTGGCATCGGACAATATATATGTGGAAACGATATCTCCACTATCGAGGACAAGAAATTTTGGGGCAGTCAGGCAAAAAGCGCACAAGAAAATGAAGTACTTTCAAGGACTGCCATAGAATGGATAGATGTTCACTAAAACGGTCATAATTTTGTTATTCGGAACCCGTGTCGGACCCATAAGTACTCAAACTGCTTGCGGCGAGCATGTGAATCCAGAAAATACTCCCCGCTTGCGCTAGGAGGCCCGGAGTACCCTTGATGAGGACATCAATACCATCATTACACCCACATCCCCTGCTGCTATACATACTGGACCAATTACTAGAGCTCGCGCACGCCAACTAAATTACCAGGTACTTTCGTTCCTTGGTAATGATTCTAATGTTCATGAGAATATGATGCTGCCTAAATTGGATACATTTGTTTTGCTTACAAATGAAGGGCCAAGCTTGGAGAAGGATGAACATTGGTGCAAGAACAAGCATGGAGATGATGGCATGCGCAAGGGGAACAAGAACGGAGTTACAAGTGATGATTTCAGGACTTTAAAGCCACCATAATGGGTACATGAAGCCTTGGACGAAATATACAAGATGCCACTTCATAAATTTCGTCCCAAGGCTATTCTAGGTGCTGCGTCACCTTATTATTGGGCCAGGCCCATGTAATTTCGAAATACATAAGTATAGGCTATTTTTAGAGTCTGTATGTGTGGGGAAACAAGAGATAGGGTTGATTTCGGACCCCTCCACCAAGGGCGACGAAATTCCCCCCTCTTGCTCCATATATACAGCCCTTAGGGCATCGTTTATACTTTGGGTTTTGTTGAGACTAAAAGTTCGCCATAGCTGTAACTTCGCGTACTTCGTTTGTGTTCAACGACCAGACAAAGGCGTCACAGAACCCCACCTTGATCAATAAAGCATTCCTCTTATATATGCAATATCCAGATTGCAATCTTAGTTTCTTGCTTGTTCTTCGTTTGCCTGCAGGAAGCAGACCTTCGTGGTCAGGTTGATCGTGCTCCGGCGTGGTCAATAACCTCTCGGAGTTGGTTTAGCGATTGCTAAGGCGCGAGGTCCACGCACGATCATAGTCGGATCGTCAAAGTTGATTTCCACCAAAGTGATATCCATCATCTCATCGAAAGACGGGACACCTTGGCCTCTGTCAACCCTCAAATACGGCCTTAAGCAGGACTTTTCGTCCCTGAAAGTCAAAGAACATCATTCATCGCTGTTTTTCAGACAAGTTTCTAAACCCTTTGGCACTTCCTTTTGAAGGAAATTCGAGAGATTATGTTGCTTATAGACATTAGCCCCCCTGGTAGGCTCAAACGTACCTTTCTGCAGATCCTCTATGATCCGGGCAATCCCATTTGGCCATAAATTGAAGAAAGTACAATAGCTATATGCCTTATTATCCTTGTTTTCACCTAATGGCATGCTGTAACTCATGCGCGTGCCAAGAACAAAAGGGCATTCCTGGCATCGGTCAGTATATATGTGGAAACGATATCTCCACTATAGAGGACAAGAAATTTTGGGGCAGTCAGGCAAAAAGCGCACGAGAAAATGAAGTACTTTCAAGGACTGCCATAGAATGGACAGATGTTCACTAAAACGGTCATATTTTGTCATTCGGAGTCCGTGTCGGACCCATAAGTACTCAAACTTCTCGCGGCGAGCATGCGAATCGAAAAAATACTCCCCGCTAACGCCAGGAGGCCCGGAGTACCCTCAAATTCAGCCTTAAGCAGGACTTTCTGGCCCTAAAAGTCAAAGAACATCATTCGTCCCTGTTTTTCAGACAAGTTTCTTAACCCATTGGCACTTCCTTTTGAAGGAAATCCAAGAGATAATGTGGCTTATAGACATTAGCCCCCCTGGTAGGGACAAACGTATCTTTCTGCAGATGCTCTATGACCCGGGCAATCTCATTTGGCCGTAAATTGAAGAGAATCCAGCGGCTATATGCCTTATTCTCCTTGTTTTCGCCCGATGGCATGCTGTAACTCATGCGCGTGAAAGCTAGTAACAAAAGGGCATTCCTCACATCGGTCAATATATATGTGGAAACGATATCTCCACTATAGAGGACAAGAAATTTTTGGTCAGTCGGGCAAAAAGCGCACGGGAAAATGAAGTACTTTCAAGGACTGCCATAGAATGGACAGATGTTCATTAAAACGGTCATAACTTTGTCATTCGTAGTCCGTGTCAGACCCACAAGTACTCAAACTGCTCGCGGCGAGCATGCGAATCCAAAAAAATACTCCCCGCTTGCGCCAGGAGGCCCGGAGTACCCTCAAATTCAGCCTTAAGCAGTACTTTTTGGCCCTGAAAGTCAAAGAACATCATTCGTTGCTGTTTTTAAGACAAGTTTCTTAACCCATTGGCACTTCCTTTTGAAGGAAATCCAAGAGATTATGTTGCTTATAGACATTAGCCCGCCTGGTTGGGACAAACGTACCTTTCTGCAGATGCTCTATGTTCTGGGCAATCTCATTTGGCCGTAAATTGAAGAAAATCCAGCGGCTATATGCCTTATTCTCCTTGTTTTCACGGATGGCATGTCAGAACCATGCGCGTGAAAGCCAAGAACAAAAGGGCATTCCTGGCATCGGTCAATATATATGTGGAAACGATATCTCCACTATAGAGGACAAGAAATTTTGGGGCAGTCAGGCAAAAAGCGCATGACAAAATGAAGTACTTTCAAGGACTGCCATAGAATGGACAGATGTTCACTAAAACGGTCATAATTTTGTCATTCGGAGTTCGTGTCGGACCCACAAGTACTCAAACTGCTCGCGGCGAGCACGCAAATCCAAAAAATACTCCCCGGTTGCGCCAGGAGGCCCGGAGTACCATCAAATTCAGCCTTAAGCAGGACTTTTTTGCCCTGAAAGTCAAAGAACATCATTCGTCGCTGTTTTTAAGACAAGTTTCTTAACCCATTGGCACTTCCTTTTGAAGGAAATTCAAGAGATTATGTTGCTTATAGAAATTAGCCCCCCTGGTAGGGACAAATGTACCTTTCTGCAGATGCTCTATAATCCGGGCAATCTCATTTGAGCGTAAATTGAAGAAAATCCAGCGGCTATATGCCTTATTCTACTTGTTTTCGCCGGATGGCATGCTGTAACCCATGCGCGTGAAAGCCAAGAAGAAAAGGGCTTTCCTGGCATCGGTCAATATATATGTGGAAATGATATCTCCACTGTAGAGGACAAGAAATTTTTGGGGCGCTTAGGAAAAAGCGCACGGGAAAATGAAGTACTTTCAAGGACTGCCATAGAATGGACAGATGTTCACTAAAACGGTTATAATTTTGTCATTCGGAGTCCGTGTCGGAAACATAAGTACTCAAACTGCTCGCGGTGAGCGTGCGAATCCAAAAAATACTCCGCGCTTGCGCCAGGAGGCCCGGAGTACCCTCAAATACAGCCTCAAGCAGGACTTTTTGTCCCTGAATGTCAAAGAACATCATTCGTCGTTGTTTTTCAGACAAGTTTCTGAACCCATAGGCACTTCCTTTTGAAGGAAATTCAAGAGATTATGTTGCTTATAGACATTAGCCCCCCTGGTAGGGACAAACGTACCTTTCTGCAGATGCTCTACCATCGGGGTGATCTCATTTGGCTGTAAATTGAAGAAAATCCAGCGGCTATATGCCTTATTCTCCTTGTTTTCGCTGGGTGGCATGTTGTAACTCATGCGCGTGAAAGCCAAGAACAAAAGGGCATTCCTGGCATCGGTTAATATATATGTGGAAATGATATCTCCACTATAGAGGACAAGCAATTTTGGGGCAGTCAGGCAAAAAGCGCACGAGAAAATGAAGTACTCTCAAGGACTGCCATATAATGGACAGATGTTCACTAAAACGGTCATAATTTTGTCATTCGGAGTCCGTGTCAGACCCATAACTACTCAAACTGCTCGCAGCGAGCATGCGATCCAAAAAATACTGCCTGCTTGCGCCAGGAGGCCTGGAGTACCCTCAAATTCAGCCTTACGCAGGAATTTTTGGCCCTGAAAGTGAAAGAACATCATTCGTCGCTGTTTTTAAGACAAGTTTCTTAACCCATTGGCACTTCCTTTTGAAGGAAATCCAAGAGATTATGTTGCTTATAGACATTAGCCCCCCTGGTAGGGACAAACGTACCTTTCTGAAGATGCTCTATGTTCTGGGCAATCTCATTTGGCCGTAAATTGAAGAAAATCCAGCGGCTATATGCCTTATTCTCCTTGTTTTCGCGGATGGCATGTTTGAACCCATGCGCGCAAAGCCAAGAACAAAAGGGCATTCACGGCATCGGTCAATATATATGTGGAAACAATATCTCCACTATAGAGGACAAGAAATTTTGGGGCAGTCAGGCAAAAAGCGCATTAGAAAATGAAGTACTTTCAAGGACTGCCATAGAATGGACAGATGTTCACTAAAATGGTCATAATTTTGTCATTCGGAGTCCGTGTCGGACCAATAAGTACTTACACTGCTCGTGGCGAGCACGTGATTCCAAAAAATACTCCCCGCTTGTGCTAGGATGCCCGGAGTACCCTCAAATTCAGCCTTAAGCTGGAGTTTTTGGCCCTGAAAGTCAAAGAACATCATTCGTCGCTGTTTTTCAGACAAGTTTCTGAACCCATTGGCACTTCCTTTTGAAGGAAATTCGAGAGATTATGTTGCTTATAGACATTAGCCTCCCTGGTAGGCTCAAACGTACCTTTCTGCAGATGCTCTATGTTCCGGGCAATCTCAATTCGCCGTAAATTGAAGAAAATACAACGACTATATGCCTTATTTTCCTTGTTTTGACCGGATGGCATGTTGTAACTCATGCGCGTGCAAGAACCAAAGGGCATTCCTGGCATCGGTCAATATATATGTGGAAACGATATCTCCACTATAGAGGACAAGAAATTTTGGGGAAGTTAGGCAAAAAGTGCACGAGAAAATGAAGTACTTTCAAGGACTGCCATAGAATGTACAGATGTTCACTAAAACGGTCATATTTTTGTCATTCGGAGTCCGTGTCGGACCCATAAGTACTCAAACTGGTCGCGTCACGCACGTGAATCCAAACACTACTCCCCGCTTGTGCCAGGAGGCCCAGAGTACCCTCAAATTCAGCCTTAAGGAGGACTTTTTGTCCCTGAAAGTCAAAGAACTTCATTCGTCGCTATTTTTCAGACAAGTTTCTGAACACATTGGCACTTCCTCTTGAAGGAAATTCAAGAGATTCTGTTGCTTATAGACATTAGCCCCCCTGGTCGGGACGAACGTAACTTTCTGCAGATGCTCTATGATGGGGCGATCTCATTTGGCTGTAATTTGAAGAAAATCCAGCGGCTATATATGCCTTATTCTCCTTGTTTTCGCCGGATGGCATGCTGTAACTCATGCGCATGAAAGCCAAGAACAAAAGGGCATTCCCGCATCGGTCAATATATATGTGGAACAATATCTCCACTATAGAGGACAAGAAATTTTAGGGGCGGTCAGCAAAAAGCGCATGAGAAAATGAAGTACTTTCAAGGACTGCCATAGAATGGACAGATGTTCACTAAAATGGTCATAATTTTGTTATTCGGAGTCCGTGTCGGACCCATAAGTACTCAAAGTGCTCGTGGCGAGCATGCAATTCAAAAATACTCCCGCTTGTGCTAGGAGGCCCGGAGTACCCTCAAATTCAGCCTTAAGCAGGACTTTTTGGCCCTGAAAGTCAAAGAACATCATTTGTCATTGTTTTTAAGACAAGTTTCTTAACCCATTGGCACTTCCTTTTGAAGGAAATTCAAGAGATTATGTTGCTTATAGACATTAGCCCCCCTGGTAGGGACAAACATACCTTTCTGCAGATGCTCTATGTTCCGGGCAATCTCATTTGGCCGTAAATTGAAGAAAATCCAACGGCTATATGCCTTATTCTCCTTGTTTTCACCGGATGGCATGTTGTAACTCATGCGCGTGAAAGCCAAGAACAAAAGGGCATTCCTGGCATCGGTCAATATATATGTGGAAACGATATCTCCACTATAGAGGACAAGAAATTTTGGGGCGGTTAGGCAAAAAGCGCATGAGAAAATGAAGTACTTTCAAGGACTGCCATAGAATGGACAGATGTTCACTAAAATGGTCATAATTTTGTCATTCGGAGTCCGTGTCGGACCCATAAGTACTCAAACTGCTCGCGTCACGCACGTGAATCCAAACACTACTCCCCGCTTGTGCCAGGAGGCCCAGAGTACCCTCAAATTCAGCCTTAAGGAGGACTTTTTGTCCCTGAAAGTCAAAGAACTTCATTCGTCGCTATTTTTCAGACAAGTTTCTGAACACATTGGCACTTCCTCTTGAAGGAAATTCAAGAGATTCTGTTGCTTATAGACATTAGCCCCCTGGTAGGCTCGTAACGTCTGCAGATGCTCTATGATGGGGCGATCTCATTTGGCTATGAAGAAAATCCAGCGCAATATGCCTTATTCTCCTTGTTTTCACCGGATGGCATGTTTGTAACTCATGCGCATGAAAGCCAAGAACAAAAGGGCATTCTGGCATCGGTCAATATATATGTGGAAGCGATATCTCCACTATAGAGGACAAGAAATTTTGGGGCGGTCAAAAAGCGCATGAGAAAATGAAGTACTTTCAAGGACTGCCATAGAATGGACAGATGTTCACTAAAACGGTCATAATTTTGTCATTCGGAGTCCGTGTCGGACCCATAAGTACTCAAACTGCTCGCGGCGAGCATGCAAATCCAAAAAATACTCCCTGCTTGCGCCAGGAGGCCCGGAGTACCCTCAAATTCAGCCTTAAGCAGGACTTTTTGGCCCTGAAAGTCAAAGAACATCATTCGTCGCTGTTTTTCAGACAAGTTTCTGAACCCATTGGCACTTCCTTTTGAAGGAAATTCAAGAGATTATGTTGCTTATAGACATTAGCCCCTGGTAGGGACAAACATACCTTTCTGCAGATGCTCTATGATCCGGGCGATCTAATTTGGCTATAAATTGAAGAAAATCCAGCGGCTATATGCCTTATTCTCCTTGTTTTCGCCAGATGGCATGCTGTAACCCATGCACGTGAAAGCCAAGAACAAAAGGGCATTCCTGGCATCGGTCAATATATATGTGGAAACAATATCTCCACTATAGAGGACAAGGAATTTTGGGGCAGTCAGGCAAAAAGCGCATGAGAAAATGAAGTACTTTCAAGGACTACCATAGAATGGACAGATGTTCACTAAAATGGTCATAATTTTGTCATTCGGAGTCCGTGTCGGACCCATAAGTACTTACACTGCTCGCGGCGAGCACGTGAATCCAAAAAATACTCCCCGCTTGTGCTAGGATGCCCGGAGTACCCTCAAATTCAGCCTTAAGCAGGACTTTTTGGCCCTGAAAGTCAACGAACATCATTCGTCGCTGTTTTTCACACAAGTTTCTGAACCCATTGGCACTTCCTTTTGAAGGAAATTCGAGAGATTATGTTGCTTATAGACATTAGCTTCCCTGGTAGGCTCAAACGTACCTTTCTGCAGATGCTCTATGATCCGGCAATCTCAATTCGCCGTAAATTGAAGAAAATCAAGCTGCTATATTCCTTATTCTCCTTGTTTTCACGGATGGCATGCTTTAACTCATGCGTGAAAGCAAGAACAAAAGGGCATTCCTGGCATCAGTCAATATATATGTGGAAACGATATCTCCACTATAGAGGACAAGAAATTTTGGGGCAGTCAGGCAAAAAGCGCATGAGAAAATGAAGTACTTTCAAGGACTGCCATAGAATGGACAGATATTCACTAAAACGGTCATAATTTTGTCATTCGGAGTACGTGTCGGACCCATAAGTACTCAAACTTCTCGCGGCGAGCGTGCGAATCCAGAAAATACTCCCCTCTTGCGCCAGGAGGCCTGGAGTACCCTCAAATACGGCCTTAAGCAGGAGTTTTTGGTCCTGAAAGTCAAAGAACATCATTCGTCGCTGTTTTTCAGACAAGTTTCTGAACCCATTAGCACTTCCTTTTTAAGGAATTCAAGAGATTATGTTGCTTATAGAGATTAGCCCCCCTGGTAGGGACAAACATACCTTTCTGCAGATGCTCTATGATCCGGGCGATCTAATTTGGCTATAAATTGAAGAAAATCCAGCGGCATATGCCTTATTCTCCTTGTTTTCGCTGGATGGCATGTGGTAACTCATGCGCGTGAAAGACAAGAACAAAAAGGCATTCCTGGCATCGGTCAATATATATGTGGAGATGATATCTCCACTATAGAGGACAAGCAATTTTGGGGCAGTCCGGCAAAAAGCGCATGAGAAAATGAAGTACTCTCAAGGACTGCCATAGAATGGACAGATGTTCACTAAAACGGTCATAATTTTGTCATTCGGAGTCCGTGTCGGACCCATAAGTACTCAAACTGCTCGCGGCGAGCATGCGAATCCAAAAAATACTCCACGCTTGTGCCAGGAGGCCCGGAGTACCCTCAAATTCAGCCATAAGCAGGACTTCTTGGCCCTGAAAGTCAAAGAACATCATTCCTCGTTGTTTTCAGACAAGTTTCTTAACCCATTGGCACTTCCTTTTGAAGAAAATCCAAGAGATTATGTTGCTTATAGATGTTGGCCCCCCTGGTAGGGACAAACGTACCTTTCTGCATATGCTCTATGATCCGGGCAATCTCATTTGGACGTAAATTGAAGAAAATCAAGCGGCTATATTCCTTATTCTCCTTGTTTTCGCCGGATGGCATGCTTTAACCCATGCACGTGAAAGCCAAGAACAAAAGGGCATTCCTGGCACCGGTCAATGTATATGTGGAAACGATATCTCCACTATAGAGGACAAGAAATATTGGGGCAGTCAGGCAAAAAGCGCATGAGAAAAAGAAGTACTTTCAAGGACTTCCATAGAATGGACAGATGTTCACTAAAACGGTCATAATTTTGTCATTCGGAGTCCGTGTTGGACCCATAAGTACTCACACTACTCGCGTCGAGCATGCGAATCCAAAAAATACTCCCCGCGCGTGCTAGGATGCCTGGAGTACCCTCAAATTCAGCCTTAAGCAGGAGTTTTGGGCCCTGAAAGTCAAAGAACATCATTCGTTGCTGTTTTACACAGAAGTTTCTAAACCCATTGGCACTTCCTTTTGAAGAAAAGTCAAGAGATTATGTTGCTTACAGACATAGCCCTCCTGGTAGGGACAAACATACCTTTCTGCAGATGCTCTATGATCCGGGCAATCTCATTTGGCCGTAAATTGAAGAAAATCTAGTGGCTATATGCCTTATTCTCCTTATTTTTGCATGATGGCATGCTGTAACTCATGCGCGTGAAAGCCAACAACAAAAGGGCATTCCTGGCATTGGTAAATATATAGGTGGAAACGATATCTCCACTAGAGAGGACAAGAAATTTTGGGACGGTTAGGCAAAAAGCGCTCGGGGAAATGAAGTACTTTCAAGGACTGCCATAGAATGGACAGATGTTCACTAAAACGGTCATAATTTTGTCATTCGGAGTCCGTGTCGGACCCATAAGTACTCAAACTACTCGCGGCGAGCGTGCAAATCCAAAAAATACTCCCCGCTTGCGCCAGGAGGCCCGGAGTACCCTCAAATTCAGCCTTAAGCAGGACTTTTTGCCTTGAAAGTCAAAGAACATCATTAAATCATTGTTTTTCGAGACAAGTTTCTAAACCCATTGGCACTTCCTTTTGAAGGAAATTCAAGAGATTATGTTGCTTATAGATATTAGCCCCTGTAGGGACAAACGCACCTTTTGAAGGTGCTCTATGATCCGGCAATCTCATTTGGCCAGAAATTGAAGAAAATCCAGCGACTATATGCCTTATTCTCCTTGTTTTCACGGATGGCATCTTTGTAACTATGCGGCGTGAAAGCCAAGAATAAAAGGGCATTCCTGGCATCGGTCAATATATATGTGGAAACGATATCTCCACTATAGAGGACAAGAAATTTTGGTGCAGTCGGGCAAAAAGCGCATGAGAAAATGAAGTACTTTCAAGGACTGCCATAGAATGGACAGATGTTCACTAAAACGGTCATAATTTTGTCATTCGGAGTCCGTGTCGGACCCATAAGTACTCACACTGCTCGCGGCGAATCCAAAAAATACTCCCCGCTTGCGCTAGGATGCCCGGAGTACCCTCAAATTTAGCTTTAAGCATGACTTTTTGGCCCTGAAAGTCAAAGAACATCATTCGCCGCTGTTTTTCAGACAAGTTTCTGAACCCATTGGCACTTCCTTTTGATGGAAATTCGAGAGATTATGTTGCTTATAGACATTAGCCCCCCTGGTAGGGACAAACGCGTACCTTTTGAAGATGCTCTATGATCGGGCAATCTCATTTGGCGTATTGAAGAAAATCCAGCGACTATATGCCTTATTCTCCTTGTTTTCACCGGATGACTCATGCGCGTGCAAGACCAAAAGGGCATTCTCATCGGTCAATATATATGTGGAAACGATATTCCACTATAGAGGACAAGAAATTTTGGGGCGGTCGGGCAAAAGCGCTGAAGTATTTCAAGGATTATAGAATGGACAAATGTTCACTAAAATGGTCATAATTTTGTCATTGGTCCGTGGGACCCATAAGTACTCAAACTCATGCATGCAAATCCAAAAAATACTACCCGATTGCGCCAGGAGGCCCGGAGTACCCTGAAATTCAGCCTTAAGCAGAACTTTTTGGCCCTGAAAGTCAAACAACATCATTCGTCGCTGTTTTTCAGACAAGTTTCTGAACCCATTGCCACTTCCTTTTGAAGGAAATTCAAGAGATTATGTTTCTTATAGACATTATCCCCCCTGGTAGACAAACGTACCTTTCTGCAGATGCTCTATGATCTGGGCAATCTCATTTGGCCGTAAATTGAAGAAAATCCAGCGGCTATATGCCATATTCACCTTGTTTTCGCCGGATGGCATGCTGTAACCCATGCGCGTGAAAGCCAAGAACAAAATGTCATTCCTGGCATCGGTCAATATATATGTGGAAACGATATCTCCACTATAGAGGACAAGAAATTTTGGGGCAGTCAGGCAAAAAGCGTATGAGAAAATGAAATACTTTCAAGGACTGCCATAGAATGGACAAATTTTCACTAAAACAGTCATAATTTTGTCATTCGGAGTCCGTGTCGGACCCATAAGTACTCAAACTGCTCGCGGTGATCGTGCGAATCCAGAAAATACTCCCCGCTTGCGCCAGGAGGCCCGGAGTACCCTCAAATACGGCCTTAAGCAGGACTTTTTGGCCCTGAAAGTCAAAGAACATCATTCGTCGCTGTTTTTCGAACAAGTTTCCGAACCCATTGGCACTTCCTTTTGAAGGAAATTCGAGAGATTATATTGCTTATAGACATTAGCTTCCCTGGTAGGCTTAAACGTACTTTTCATGCAAATGCTCTATGATCCGGGCAATCTCATTTAGACGTAAATTGAAGAAAATACAGCGCCTATATGCCTTATTCTCCTTGTTTTCACCGGATGGCATGCTGTAACTCATGCGAATCCAAAAATACTACCGATGTCTCCACTATGCGCCAGAGGCCGGCAAAAGCGCAAGGGAAAATACCAAGGACTGGAATGGAAATTCAGCGGTTAAGTAGGACTTTTCGCCCCACAAAGTCAAATAATATCATTCGTTCAAATTCAGCCTTAAGTTTTTAAAAGTCAGACAAGTTTCTTAACCCATTGGCACTTCCTTTTGAAGGAAATCCAAGAGAATATGTTGCTTATAGACATTAGCCCCCTGGTAGGGACAAACGTACCTTTCTGTAGATGCTCTATGATCCGGGCAATCTCATTTGGCCGTAAATTGAGGAAAATCCAGCGGCTATATGCCTTATTCTCCTTGTTTTCGCCGGATGGCTTGCGGTAACTCATGCGCGTGAAAGCCAAGAACAAACGGGCATTCCTAGCATCGGTCAATATATATATGTGGGAACGATGTCTCCACTATTGGGGTGGTTAGGCAAAAAGCGCATGGGGAAATGAAGTACTTTCAAAGCTGCCATAGAATGGACAGATGTTCACTAAAACGCTCATAATTTTGTTATTCGGAGTCCGTGTCGGACCCACAAGTACTCAAACTGCTCACGGCGAGCATGCAAATCCAAAAAATACTACCCGCTTGCGCCAGGAGGCCTGGAGTACCCTCAAATTCAGCCTTAAGCATGACTTTTTGGCCCTGAAAGTCAAAGACCATCATTCGTCGCTATTTTTCAGACAAGTTTCTGAACACATTGGCACTTCCTTTTGAAGGAAATTCAAGAGAATATGTTGCTTATAGACATTAGCCCCCCTGGTAGGGACAAACGTACCTTTCTGCAAATGCTCTATGATCCGAGCAATCTCATTTGGCCGTAAATTGAAGAAAATCCATCAGCTATATGCCTTATTCTCCCTGTTTTCGCCGGATGGCAAGCTGTAACTCATGCGCGTGAAAGCCAAAAACAAAAGGGCATTCCTGGCATCAGTTAATATATATGTGGAAACGATGTCTCCACTATAGAGGACAAGAAATTTTGGGGCGGTTAGGCAAAAAGCGCAAGGGAAAATGAAGTACTTTCAAGGACTGCCATGGAATGGACAGATGTTCACTAAAACGGTCATAATTTTGTCATTCAGAGTCCGTGTCAGACCCACAAGTACTAAAACTGCTTGCGGCGAGCATGCGAATCTAGAAAATACTCCTCGCTTGCACTAGGATGCCCGGAGTACCCTCAAATTCAGCCTTAAGCAGGACTTTTTGGCCCTAAAAGTCAAAGAACATCATTCGTCGCTGTTTTTCAAACAAGTTTCTGAACCCATTGGCACTTCCTTTTGAAGGAAATTGAAGAGATTATGTTGCTTATAGACATTAGCCCCCCTGGTAGGGCCAAACGTACCTTTATGCAGGTGCTCTATGATACGGGCAATCTCATTTGGCCGTAAATTGAAGAAAATCCAGCGGCTATATGCCTTATTCTCCTTGTTTTCGGCTGATGGCATGCTGTAACTCATGCGCGTGAAAGCCAAGAACAAAAGGGCATTCCTGGCATCGGTCAATATATATGTGGAAACGATATCTCCACTCTAGAGGAAAAGGAATTTTGGGGCGGTTAGGCAAAAAGCGCACGGGAAAATGAAGTACTTTCAAGGACTGCCATAGAATGCACAGATGTTCACTAAAACGGTCATAATTTTGTCATTAGGAGTCTGTGTCGGACCCATAAGTACTCACACTACTCGCGGCGAGCACGCGTATCCAAAAAATACTCCCCGCTTGTGCCAGGATGCCTAGAGTACCGTCAAATTCAGCTTTAAGCAGGACTTTTTGGCCCTGAAAGTCAAAGAACATCATTCATTGCTGTTTTACAGAGAAGTTTCTGAACCCATTCGCACTTATTTTGAAGGAAAGTCATGAGATTATGTTGCTTACAGACATTAGCCCTCCTGGTAGGGACAAACGAACCTTTCTGCAGATGCTCTATGATCCGGGCAATCTCATTTGGCCGTAAATTGAAGAAAATCCAGTGGCTATATGCCTTATTCTCCTTATTTTCGCCTGATGGCATGCTGTAACTCATGCGTGTGAAAACCAACAACAAAAGGGCATTCCTGGCATTGGTCAATATATATGTGGAAATGATATCTCCACTATAGAGGACAAGAAATTTTGGGACGGTTAGGCAAAAAGCGCTCGGGAAAATGAAGTACTTTCAAGGACTGCCATAGAATGGACAGATGTTCACTAAAACGGTCATAATTTTATCATTCGGAGTCCGTGTCGGACCCACAAGTACTCAAACTACTCGCAGCGAGCGTGCGAATATAGAAAATACTCCCTGCTTGCGCCAGGAGGCCTAGAGTACCTTGAAATATGGCCTTAAGCAGGACTTTTTGGCCTTGAAAGTCAAAGAACATCATTCGTCACTGTTTTTCAGACAAGTTTCTAAACCCATTGGCACTTCCTTTTGAAGGAAATTCGAGAGATTATGTTCCTTATAGATATTAGCCCCCCTGGTAGGGACAAAGGCACCTTTTTGAAGGTGCTCTATGATCCGGGCAATCTCATTTGGCCGTAAATTGAAGAAAATCCAGCGGCTATATGCCTTATTCTCCTTGTTTTCACCGGACGACATGCTGTAACTCATGTGTGTGCCAAGAACAAAAGGGCATTCCTGGCATCGGTCAATATATATATGTGGAAATGATATCTCCACTATAGAGGACAAGAAATTTAGGGGCAGTCGGGCAAAAAGCGCATGAGAAAATGAAGTACTTTCAAGGACTGCCATAGAATGGATAGATGTTCACTAAAACGGTCATAATTTTGTCATTCAGAGTCCGTGTCGGACCCACAAGTACTCAAACTGCTCGCGGCGAGCATGTGAATCTAGAAATTACTCCCGGCTTGCGCCAGAAGGATTGGAGTACCCTCAAATACGGCCTTAAGCAGGACTTTTTGGCCCTGAAAGTCAAAGAACATCATTCGTCACTGTTTTTCAGACAAGTTTTTGAAACCATTGGCACTTCCTTTTGAAGGAAATTCGAGAGATTATGTTGCTTATAGACATTAGTCTCCCTGGTAGGGACAAACGTACCTTTTTGAAGATCCTCTATGATTCGGGCAATCTCATTTGGCTGTAAATTGAAGAAAATCCAGCGGCTATATGCCTTATTCTCCTTGTTTTCACCGGATGGCATGTTGTAATTCATGCGCATGCCAAGAACAAAAGGGCATTCCTGGCATTGGTCAATATATATGAGGAAACAATATCTCCACTATAGAGGACAAGAAATTTTGGGGCAGTCGGGCAAAAAGCACACGATAAAATGAAGTACTTTCAAGGACTGCCGTAGAATGGACAGATGTTCATAATTATGTCATTCGGAGTCCGTGTCGGACCCATAAGTACTCACACTGCTCGCGGCGAGCACGCCAATCCAAAAAATACTCCCTGCTTGCGCTAGGATGCCCGGAGTACCCTCAAATTCAGCCTTAAGCGGGACTTTTTGGCCCTGAAAGTCAAAGAACATCATTCATCGCTGTTTTTCAGACAAATTTCTGAACCCATTGGCACTTCCTTTTGAAGGAAATTCAAGAGATTATGTTGCTTATAGACATTAGCCCCCCTGGTAGGGATAAACGTACATTTTTGCAGATGCTCTATGATCCGGGCAATCTCATTTGGCCGCAAACTGAAGAAAATCCAGCGGCTATATGCCTTATTCTCCTTGTTTTCGCCTGATGGCATGCTGTAACTCATGCGCGTGAAGCCAAGAACAAAAGGGCATTCCTGGCATCGGTCAATATATATGTGGAAACGATATCTCCACTATACAGGACAAGAAATTTTGGGGCGGTTTGGCAAAAAGCGCACGGGAAAATGAAGTACTTTCAAGGACTGCCATAGAATGGACATATGTTCACTAAAACGGTCATAATTTTGTCATTCGGACTCCGTGTCGGACACACAAGTACTCAAACTGGTCGCGGCGAGCACACAAATCCAAAAAATACTACCCGCTTGCGCTAGGATGCCTAGAGTACCCTCAAATTCAGCCTTAAGCAGGACTTTTTGGCCCTGAAATTCAAAGAACATAATTCGTTGCTATTTTTCAGACAAGTTTCTGAACCCATTGGCACTTCCTTTTGAAGGAAATTCAAGATATTATGTTGCTTATAGACATTAGCCCCCCCTGGTAGGGACAAACGTACCTTTCTGCAGATGCTCTATGATCCAGGCAATCTCATTTGGCCGTAAATTGAAGAAAATCCAGCGGCTATATGCCTTATTCTCCTTGTTTTCGCCGGATGGCATGCAGTTACCCATGCGCGTGAAAGCCAAGAACAAAAGGGCATTCCTGGCATCGGTCAATATATATGTGGAAACAATATCTCCACTATAGACGACAAGAAATTTTGGGGCAGTCACGCAAAATCCGCACAAGAAAGTCAAGTACTCTCAAGGACTGCCATAGAATGGACAGATGTTCACTAAAACGGTCAAAGTTTGTCATTCGGAGTCCGTGTCGGACCCATAAGTACTCAAACTGCTCGCGGCAAGCATGCGAATCCAAAAAATACTCCCCACTTGCGCCAGGAGGCCCGGAGTACTGTAACACCCCAAAAATTTTAACCAGGTTTTAGTTATTAAAATTTTGCCAAGAGTTTAAAATTTTTTGCCTGCAGGAATATCTCTGATGATTTCAAAACTTTTCTTTTAATATTAAGGATTTTTTTAAGTGGATCCTTCCAAAACATATTGGACTTATTTTCCCTCTCATTTAAAAACATTTCTCAATCAGTAGATTTATTCATTAAATTATTTCACCCTGAACCTTATTCATTAAAATGAGTTGTTTTAAAATTTGGAGCTCTTTTTGAACTACAACCATTTGATATATTTATCTAAAAATCCAACCAAAATTTGGAGATGTCATGTGATGTCTCTAAATCACTTTTGTGCAATAATATATTTAATTCATTGCATATGTTGAGTGCTACACCTGTTTTCCTTCTCTGGTCCAGTGGGCAGTTTTGCACTACAACCCTTTTAAATATTTGTTTCTAGCTTCCACCAAAATTATGGGATGTCAGTAGGAGCATATCATTCCATTATATGAAAAAATCCAGTGATGTTCTTTGAAAATTTTGAGTGGAACAACCTCATCTTCATTCTGGTCCAACATGATGGTTTGTACAGTAACCATATTTTTGCTTGATCTTTAGCCCTTGATTCTTTCTCCTACTTTTAGTCCTCCATGCTAAACCCCTAAGTAGCATGCACTCATTGGATCATTTCTACTTCATGAAATAATGCCATTCACCTCCTGTCCAGATTTGGAGTTCTGTAAAACTTGCACTAGCAAGTTTGTGCTTTCCACCAACTAACTTCACCACCTTCTTGTGCATCTAAAGAGACACTGATCTGGAAGATTTGGCCCCTCCAAGAAAAGCCTAGGTGCCTGTGGCATTTTGTCAAATACCTTGAGTGCATAGCCAGATTTGGCATGATTTCAAGTCTACATTGTGAACTTGGTCTCCTGCCAAACCACCATGTCCCTTGTTACCCTTACTAAACCTAGACTAGCCCTAGTCCTTGCCAGCCTCAACCGCGACCTCTAGGCCACCCTGGCATTTCATCGAGCACGTCACGGGCATGCTCTGGACGCGCCCAGAGCGTGTGTATTGCACGAGCCGTGCGCCTGAGCCGCCGCGTCACGCCCCGCACTCTCTCCAGCCCGTGACCGACCGCAGCCAGCACGCCGTGTCCCCTTGCACGCCACATGCTCCCTCTCACTGCAACGTGCCAAGCAGACCCTCGCCACATCTCCGGCAAGCCAACGACTAGCCGCCACGGTCGCCCGACCACCCTGCTCTGGTCAGCGCCGCCCAAGCCTCCTCCGCTCGCCAGCTGCCCTCGTGAACAGGCCGTTCTCATCCCCCAGCTCCTCCAGCCACGCCGTGCCCCGCTAGTATTGCCACGTTGTCCTGCAAACCACAGTGGCGGTGAGCCACCGCCCTTATCCACGGTCATAGCCGAACCGCCTCTCCGTGCCTATATAAACCCACTCCGAGCTCTTCATGCTGGACATGAACCCTCCTCGATGCCATAGAAAGGCCCCTCTAGCTCCCATTCCTCCAGAGGCCATCGATCTCTCCGTCTCTGGCAGTTTGGGCCGCCGCCGCCCTCCGGTCAATTCCGAGCAACCAAGGCTGCTTCCCCTCCATACTCTCCTCCATTAGCTCCATGTCGACCCCGCGAACCCTTTCCCACTCCCATTTTCACCCGGGAGCCACGGTATGACAAGCCCCATTCCCTCCCGAAGCTTCCCCTCCGCCATGGAGGAAGGAGCTCTCACCCCCAAACTTCACCACATCCCTAACCACCGCAGATTGATGCGGTACCTCCTCCCGATCACCCCCATATCACGAGCGCATCGAACGGTGGCTTGTGTCGCCGGGAATCGCCGTTGGAAACGGCCCCTGTCTCTGTCGAGGCGCGCACGGGGAAGATGAACCCGACAGGTGGGGACCACCTGTCGGTGAGCCAACCCAAGCCACTAGTGGCGCAACCCGACCGATATGTTTTTCTCTGGTGGAAGCGTATTTCGGGTAAGCACGCGACCAATCTCAGAAGACATAGTCCAGGCGAAGCGTTTTCCGTTTTCTATCTTTTTTTTCCAGAACTTTGACTAAACTTTGACTGGGCTTAACTTTTTAAATATAACTCCAAATGACTTGATTCTTTTTCTGTTGCTTCCCAAATATTGTCTATTTTATTTTAAGATTTATTTGAAAAAAAATTCAGAACAACATTTTGTGCTGTTTTTATTTTGTGTGTTAATTCCTTTATATTGCTAAATAGGATTTTTGAAGAGAGGAGAAATATTTCAAGAGTTTGAAATGCACCCTGCCTTCCCATGACCTGAAGGCAAGCATTCTGAACCCCGGCATAATATTTTTGTGTGTTCGATGACACGTTCATAACATCACCTCACTTTGGAGAAACTTGTTATTTCATGTGATATGATCATATGCATGGGTGCATGTTATTGATTTCCATGCTGTTGGAAATGAACACACTTGTGATGATAATCATCCTCATGTGCCTTGCATGCATACCGGCAGGAACCCGGGAAAACCTCTACCTTGGGTAGGCATGAGTTTGTCGCCGGTCTCCGTGGGGACGGTTATGTCTGGTATGGCATGGTAAGGTGATATGAGCGGTGACTCTGTTGGTTGAAACATATTCGTTATGATAATCATGCAGGGAATACTTAAACCTCCTGAGTCGACCGTAGATAGAGTCTTGTTCCAGTAACCCCCATACTTGTTTTGTACTACCACTCGTCTCTACAGCAAGTAGAGTACGGTTCAGTAAGTTGTCAACCTCTTTCTAGCACACACCGCATGAGAGGCCAGGTGGAAGATACCGGTTGTAGCTGGTAGGCAGGCCACCGGTCCGGGGCATGGGTGTTTCGGTTGGGACCGAGAGGGGAGGCCACCCCTTAGAGCGCGCGATATAAATTTGATCCCATGCTACGCGAGGTTGTAGCCTCCTCACTTAGAGTTTGCTTAACAGGTGTCGTGGGTGATTCCAGACACTCGTGAGTTAAGCCGGTGTGTGCAAGTTAGGTGTGTTTTCAACAAAAAGACCGTAGACGGAATTAGTCCCGATGGACTAAAGAAATCCGTTACTCGTGGGTAAAGAGTACACCCTATGCAGAGATTAAACCTATTCAAATAGCCGTGTCCATGGTTAAGGATTACAGTTTGGATGGGTCAAGTGTCGGTCTTAGTGTCGGTCTTCGGAGGTGATAGCTGTTAAACCAGAACTGGAATACTACTGGTGACTTGTGATAATTATGATTATTATTATTGTGAACTAACCCGTGATATTGTTGTTATTATCGAGTATCCCTGGGAGGGTTCTACCTCCGGAATATTCACTATGATTGTTCTTTTAAAGCCCTTTATGTGGTGTCGCTTAGACGCCCGACTGTGGCATTTCTTTTAAGGCCCTTTATGTGGTGTCGCTCAGACGCCCGACTGTGGCATTTCTTTTAAAGCCCTTTATGTGGTGTCGCCGACGCCCGACCGTGTAACTTTTTAAAGCCCTTTATGTGGTGTCGCCAGATGCCCGACCGTGGCATTTCTTTTAAAGCCCTTTATGTGGTGTCGCCAGACGCCTCGACCGTGGCATTTTTAAAGCCCTTTATGTGGTGTCGCCGACACGCCGATCGTGGCATTTCTTTTAAAGCCCTTTATGTGGTGTCGCTCAGATGCCCGACTATGGCATTTCTTTTAAAGCCATTTATGTGGTGTCGCTAAGACGCCCGACTGTGGCATTGCTTGTTATTTATTTTCAAAAATCTTAATACTACTATGTTATTGCATATTCATGAATAACATGTTTGCACGCATCAGAGTTTTATTTATCTTTTGTGACTGACGTCATGAGCATAAAATATTTTCAGCACACCATCGTTATGTTATACCTATGTTCATAATGTTTACGAGTACATTCAAAGTACTCACTGGCTTGTCCCTGGCTATTGTCTTGGCCAGATTTCTTGCACGGAGAGGAGCGACGCGATGAAAGCCCCGGAACCTAAGCAACGATGATAGCAGCCTCGTGAAGATAGGAGTTAACCTGGTCAGCTGTTCCTATGGGAATTGGAGTCCCATAGACACTGATGATCCACAAACCGCTTCCGCCATCAACCACTAGAAACCATTTGTTGTACTCACATGCCAGAATGGTCTTGTACTACATATTTTGTATTTTGCTTGGAATTTCTGTATCAAGCTGGAGCCTCCTCAGCTAACAGTAGTCCTGGGGCTGATGAGCACGACGGTCTTTTCTTGAAATTTATACCCGGAAAACCGGTCGTGACAAGTACCCTCAAATTCAGCCTTAAGTAGGACTTTTTGGCCCTGAAAGTCAAAGAACATCATTCGCCGCTGTTTTTCAGACAAGTTTCTTAACCCATTGGCACTTCCTTTTGAAGGAAATCCAAGAGATTATGTTGCTTATAGACATTAGCCCACCTAGTAGGGACAAACGTACCTTTCTGCAGATGCTCTATGTTCTGGGCAATCTCATTTGGCCGTAAATTGAAGAAAATCCAGCGGCTATATGCCTTATTCTCCTTGTTTTCGCCGGATTGCATGTTGTAACCCATGCGCGTGAAAGCCAAGAACAAAAGGGCATTCCTGGCATCGGTCAATATATATGTGGAAACGATATCTCCACTATAGAGGACAAGAAATTTTGGGGCAGTCAGGCAAAAAGCGCATGAGAAAATGAAGTACTTTGAAGGACTGCCATAGAATGGACAGATGTTCACTAAAACGGTCATAATTTTGTCATTCGGAGTCCGTGTCAGACCCATAAGTACTCACACTGCTCGCGGCGAGCACGCAAATCCAAAAAATACTCCCCTCTTGCCATGGGATGCCCGAAGTACCGTCAAATTCGGCCTTAAGCAGGACTTTTTGGCCCTGAAAGTCAAAGAACATCATTCGTCTCTATTTTTCAGACAAGTTTCTGAACCCATTGGCACTTCCTTTTGAAGGAAATAAAAGAGATTATGTTGATTATAGACATTAGCCCCCCTGGTAGGGACAAACGTACCTTTCTGCAGATGCTCTATGATCCGGGCAATCTCATTTAGCCGTAAATAGAAGAAAATCTAGCGGCTATATGCCTTATTCTCCTTGTTTTTGCCTGATGGCATGCTGTAACTCATGCACGTGAAAGCGAAGAACAAAAGTTCATTCCTGGCATCAGTCAATATATATGTGGAAACGATATCTCCACTATAGAGGACAAGAAATTTTGTGCGGTTTGGCAAAAAGCGCACGGGAAAATGAAGTACTTTCAAGGACTGCCATAGAATGGACAGATGTTCACTAAAACGGTCATAATTTTGTCATTCAGAGTCCGTGTCGGACCCACAAGTACTCAAACTGCTCATGGCGGCGTCATGAATCCAGAATTAGTCGGCTTGCGCCAGAGGACTGAGTACCTCAATTACGACCTTAAGCAGGACTTTTTGGCCCTGAAAGTCAAAGAACATCATTCGTCACTATTTTTCAGACAAGTTTCTGAACCCATTGGCACTTCCTTTTGAAGGAAATTCGAGAGATTATGTTGCTTATAGACATTTGTAACGCCCCGGATTCATTGTGCCAGGTGTCCGCCAGTTATTCACCGTCCTTGCCATGTCATTTGCTTGCGTGTTGCACTTTGCCATGTCATCATCTGCATTTCATATCATGTCATCATGTGCATCTCATTTCGCATACGTGCTCGTCTCATGCATCCGAGCATTTTCCCCGTTGTCTGTTTTGCAATCCGGCACTCCTATGTCATCCGGCGTCCCCTTCTTGACTCTTTTCATGTGCGGGTGTTAAACTTTCTCGGAATGGACCGAGGTTTGCCAAGCGGCCTTGGTATAGCACCGGTAGACCACCTGTGAAGTTTCATGCCATTTGGAGGTCGTTTGATACTCCAACGGTTAACCAGGTAACCGTAAAGGCCTCTTTGGTGTGCAGCCCAACACCCCTTCCAAAGTGGCCCAAAACCCATCCTAACCCCCTCCATGCTCTCGGTCGTTCGATCACGATCGTGTGGGCGAAAACCGCACCTCATTTGGACACTCCTAGCTCCCTCTATCTATAAATAAGTCTCCTCCCCCGAAATTCGCGGTGCAAACCCTAGCCTCCTCTTCCTCTGTGCCGCCGGACACAACTCCCCCACCGTCCGGACATGTCCGCCGCCGCCCCTGCCCAATCCGGAGCCGCCACCTGTTCGCCGCCGTCGTCCCATGGCCGCGGCCCATGAGCCCATCACGGGCCTGCATGAGCCCGACCACGCCCGCCGCCCGCGCCAGGGTGCCAGCGCCCGCCGCCACTGCTCGGGTGCCCGCGCCTCAGCGCCCGGCCGCCGCCGCCCGGCGTCCGTCGCCGCCCTCCACCGCCGCTGCCAGCGTCTGCCTCGCCACCGCCCTGTCGGCCTCGAAGCCGCTGCCACGCTGGCGCCGCGTCGCCGCCACCGACGACCTCCGCTCCCCGGAACCGCCCGACCCGCCGCGGATCTCCTCCACCATCGGTCACGGCCTTCCTCGCCTCCTCCACCCCTCTCTGACTCCTCCGGCCGCCGTCCTCTCCCTCTCCGGAGTGTTCTCCGGCGAGATGCCGGCGAACCTCAGGATCCGCTCCGGCCGATCCAGATCCGAGATCCAAAAGAGGTTGACCCCGAAATTTCCCTAAGTCCTGAAATGTTTGCATTATTATGCCATGTTCAACGCATCATAACTCTACATCCGTAGCTCCGTTTCGTGCGTGTAATATGTCAAATTGTTCGCCTCAACGAGTACTTCGTTTCATTCCATTGCATCATGTTCATTTGAGTCCATCTTGATGTCTGAATCACCGTTGCAAGAGTGCATATTGCTGTTAATCTGCTGAAACTGTTATAACTTGATGATTTGTCATTTTTGCCATGTTTGATGCGTGCATCCTATGTGGATGATGTCTACATGTGTTTTGAACTATGTCATGCCATCTTCACAGTGGTGCCATCCATCTATTTTTGTGAGTCTTGTACTGAGTGCATCGAGCTCGTGGAGGTTACTTGCTGTTACTGTTTTGCTAGGCTGAATCTGTTATTTTGTGATGCTATGTAAACCTGCTGCTACAAGTCATATCGTGCATAATCTGGAGATGTTTACTAAGGATGTTTTGTTATACATGTCATGCTTTATCCATTCATGCCACTGATTGCATTTATAGCTTGCTGTAGCTTGTTGTAATATTGCTCTCAAAGTTGCTAAATAATGTTGCTGTCAGCCTGTTAACATTAAGTTCAATGTTGCCATGGTGTTTTGCTAGTGATCCATGCACCCTATGAAGCTGTTCTTGCCATGCTTAGCTTCACAAACATGTCTTCTTACTGTTGGTTGCATTCCCATGCCATGTAATGCTCTGTGGTGAGTGGTTCAAGCTCACCAACATGCTTACTTATTGTTGTTCCTGCCATGTATGAATCTGTCATAACATTTGCCATGTTTACATGGGTGCCATCTTCTCTTCTGATCCTTTTTGGCTCATGGTCAACAAAGGACTTTTGTTCTATGTAATTAGTAGATTCATGCCATGCCTTTGTTTGCCATGATAGTTTCATGTAACATGTTATTTGATAGCTCTAAACATTGCAACCTGCTGTTATTTCCTGTTAATTCTGAAACTGTTATTATTTGCAATCTTGCCATGTGTTTTTGATCATGTTGTAGTGATTTATGGAGATAGCTCAGTGTTCATGTTTTGTCATACTTTACCTGTACTTCATGCCCATGCCTTTTTTTCTTACGTTTGGATGCTGTAGCTTATTGTTTTGATGCTTGCAAGATGCCTAGTTCTGTTTTGGATGATTGTTGTTATAACTTGTATAGAGTGTATGTGTTGAACCGTTGCTCCGTTTTGAGTGTGCTCTATATGAAACTTGCTTGATTTTGCATGTAGTTTCATATTACCATGTTGCATCCTTGTTTTGAGGTGTTTTCTTGATGTTTGTATTCATTTTGCATCAATGCCATGCTTAACTTGTTTTGCTCATATCTTCTAGGCCGTAGCTCCGAACTAAATGAACTTTATATGTAACTTGACTAGAATCTCGTGTAGATCATCTTGGTGCATCTTAACTTGCTGTTTAACAAATTCAACTTAATGTTTGTTCAGATCTGAACCAATTTCGAAATTTGCATATGAGGACTTACCGAAATTGTTATATGTTGTTTCCGGCCTCATTTAAACTGCCTTGATGTGTTGTTCTTGTTTGCATCATATCTTGCCATGAGTAGCCTCATCTAGTTTTGCCATGCATCATGCTTGTTGTGCATCATGTCTTGTTTATGTGTGGTCTTTTTACTATGTTGTGTGCTTCTTCTCGATAGTTCCCGTTTCGTTGCGATCGTGAGGATTCGTTCGTCTACGCTTGGTTCGTCTTCGTGGCTTCATCTTCTTCATGGACTCGTTCTTCTTCCTTGCGGGATTTCAGGCAAGATGACCGCTACCTTGGATCTCATTACTATCATTGCTATGCTAGTTGCTTCGTTCTATCGCTATGTTGCGCTTCCTATTCACTTGTTCTTCAAGCCTCCCAATTTGCCATGTCAGCCTCTAACCTTTGTCACCCTTCCTAGCAAACCGTTGTTTGGCTATGTTACCGCTTTGCTCAGCCCCTCTTATAGCATTGTTAGTTGCAGGTGAAGTTGAAGATTGCTCCATGGTGGACAGGATGTTGTTGGGATATCACAATATCTCTTATATTATTATTGCATCTATATACTTGGTAAAGGGTGGAAGACTCGGCCTTATGCCTGGTGTTTTGTTCCACTCTTGCCGCCCTAGTTTCCATCATACCGGTGTTATGTTCCCGGATTTTGTGTTCCTTATGCGGTCGGGTGATTTATGGGACCCCCTTGACAGTTCGCTTTGAATAAAACTCCTCCAGCAAGGCCCAACCTTGGTTTTACCATTTGCCTCACCTAGCTCCTTTTTCCCTTGGGTTTCCGGAGCCCGAGGGTCATCTTTATTTTAACCCCCCCGGGCCAGTGCTTCTCTATGTGTTGGTCCGAACCGAGCCGCCTGCGGGGCCCCCTCGGGGAAACTCGAGGTCTGGTTTTACTCGTAGCCTGTCTCATCCGGTGTTGCCCTGAGAACGAGATATGTGCAGCTCCTATCGGGATTGTCGGCGCATCGGGCGGTCTTGCTGGTCTTGTTTTACCATTGTCGAAATGTCTTGTAAACCGGGATTCCGAGACTGATCGGGTCTTCTTGGGAGAAGGTATATCCTTCGTTGATCACGAGAGCTTATCATGGGCTAAGTTGGGACACCCCTGCAGGGTATAAACTTTCAAGAGCCATGCCCGCGGTTATGTGGTAGATGGGAATTTGTTAATGTCCGGTTGTAGATAACTTGACACCTGATCCGAATTAAAACGCATCAACCGCGTGTGTAGCCGTGATGGTCTCTTCTCGGCGGAGTCCGGGAAGTGAACACGGTTTTTGGGTTATGTTTGATGTAAGTAGGAGTTCAGGATCACCTCTTGATCATTGCTAGCTTCACGACCGTTCCGCTTGTTCTCTTCTCGCTCTTATTTGTGTATGTTAGCCACCATATCATGCTTAGTCGCTGCTGCAACATCACCACTTTACCCCTTCCTTACCCATTAAGCTTTGCTAGTCTTGATACCCATGGTAATGGGATTGCTGAGTTCTCGTGGCTCACAGATTTCTACAACAACAGTTGCAGGTACAGGTTATGCGATGATCATGACGCGAGAGCAATGTTTGCTTGTTTTGGAGTTCTTCTTCTGCTTCTTCTTCGATCGGGGATAGGTTCCAGTCGGCAGCCCGGCTAGCGAGGTGGATGTCGTTTGAGTTTCTTTTGTGTTTCATCCGTAGTCGGATGGTTCTCTTATGTAAGATGATGTTGTATTCGTGTGGCATTGTATGCCTTATGTATGTATCCCCATCTATTATGTAATGTTGATGTAATGATATCCACCTTGCAAAAGCGCCTTCAAGATGCGCTTCTATCCTTGGTGGGACCATCGAGTTCCTTTAGGATAGGGTTGCATCTTAGGCGTGATAACATTAGTCCTGGTAGGGACAAACGTACCTTTTGAAGATGCTCTATGATCCGGCAATCTCATTTGGTCAGAATTTAAGAAAATCCATTGGCTATATGCCTTATTCTCCTTGTTTTCACCGGATGGCATGTTTGTAACTCATGCGTGAAAGCCAAGAACAAAAGGGCACTCTGGCATCGGTCAATATATATGTGGAAACGATATTCCACTATAGATGACAAGAAATTTTGGGCGGTTAAGCAAAAAGCGCATGGGAAAATGAAGTACTTGCAAAGCTGCCATAGAATGGACAGATGTTCACAAAACGGTCATAATTTTGTCATTCGAGTCCGTGTCGGACCCACAAGTGCTCAAACTGCTCATGGCGAAACACGCAAATCAAAAGATACTCCCGCTTGCGCCAGAGGCCCGGAGTACCCTCAAATTCAGCCTTAAGCAGGACTTTTGGCCCCGAAAGTCAAAGAACATCATTCGTCATTGTTATTCGACAAGTTTCAACCCATTCGCTCTTCCTTTTGAAGGAAATTCATGAGATTATGTTTCTTATAGACATGAGCCCCCTGGTAGGCACAAACGCATTTTTCAGAGATGCTCTATGATCCGGGCAATCTCATTTGGCCGTAAATTGAATAAAATCCAGCGGCTATATGCCTTATTCTCCTTATTTTCGCCGGATAAAAGGGAATTCCTGGCATCGGTCAATATATATGTGGACACGATATCTCCACTATAGAGGACAAGAAATTTTGGGACCGTAAGGCAAAAAGCGAATGATAAAATGAAGTACTTTCAAGGACTGCCATAGAATGGACAGATGTTCACTAAAACGGTCATAATTTTGTCATTCGGAGTCCGTGTCAGACCCAAAAGTACTCACACTGCTCGCGGCGAGCCTGCGAATCCAAAAAATACTCCCCGCTTGCGCTAGGATGCCCGGAGTACCCTCAAATTCAGCCTTAAGCAGGACTTTTTAGCCCTGAAAGTCAAAGAACATCATTCGTCGCTGTTTTTCAGACAAGTTTCTGAACCCATTGGCACTTCCTTTTGAAGGAAATTTAAGAGATTATATTGATTATAGACATTAGCCCCCCTGGTCGGGACAAACATACCTTTCTGCTGATGCTCTATGATCCGGGCAATCTCATTTGGCCGTAAATAGAACAAAATCTAGCGGCCGTATGCCTTATTCTAATTGTTTTCGCCTGATGGCATGCTGTAACTGATGCGCGTGAAAGCCAAGAACAAAAGGGCATTCCTGGCATTGGTCAATATATATGTGGAAACGCTATCTCCACGATAGAGGACAAGAAATTTTTGGGCGGTTTGTCAAAAAGGGCACGGGAAAATGATGTACTTTCAAGGACTACCATAGAATGGACAGATGTTCACTAAAACGGTCATAATTTGGTCATTCGAAGTCCGTGTCGGACCCACAAGTACTCAAACTGCTCGCGGCGAGCGTGCGAATCCAGAAATTACTCCGGGCTTATGCCAGGAGGACCGGAGTACCCTCAAATACGGCCTTAAGCAGGACTTTTTGGCCCTGAAAGTCAAAGAACATCATTCGCCACTTTTTTTTTGCATAAGTTTCAACCCATTGGCACTTCCTTTTGAAGGAAATTCGAGAGATTATGTTGCTTATAGACATTAGTCCCCCTGGTGGGGACAAACCTACCTTTTTGAAGATGCTCTATGATCCCGGCAATCTCATTTGGCCGCAAATTGAAGAAAATCCAGCGGCTATATGCCTTATTGTCCTTGTTTTCACCGGATGGCATGTTGTAATTCATGCGCGTGCCAAGAACAAAAGGGCATTCCTGGCATCGGTCAATATATATGTGGAAACGATATCTCCACTATAGAGGACAAGAAATTTTGAAACTCATGCGCGTGCCTTTCTGCAGATGCTCTATGATCCGGGCAAACTCATTTGGCCGTAAATAGAAGAAAATGTAGCGGCTATATGCCTTATTCTCCTTGTTTTCTCCTGATGGCATGTCAGAACTCATGCGCGTGAAAGCGAAGAACAAAAGGGAATTCCTGGCATCGGTCAATATATATGTGGAAACGATATATCCACTATAGAGGACAAGAAATTTTGGGGCGGTTTGGCAAAAAGCGCACGGGAAAATGAAGTACTTTCAAGGACTGCCATAGAATGGATAGATGTTCACTAAAATGGTCATAATTTTGTCATTCGGAGTCCGTGTCGGACCCACAAGTACTCAAACTGCTCGCGGCGAGCGTGCGAATCCAGAAATTCCTGTCTTGCGCCAGGAGGACCGGAGTATCCTCAAATACGGCCTTAAGCAGGACTTTTTGGCCCTGAAAGTCAAAGAACATCATTCGTCCACTGTTTTTTGAGACAAGTTTCAACCCATTGGCACTTCCTTTTGAAGGAAATTCGAGATTATGTTGCTTATATACATTAGTCCCCGGTAGGGACAAACGTACCTTTTGAAGATGCTCTATGATCCGGCAATGTCATTTGGTTGTAAATTGAAGAAAATCCAGCGGCTATATGGCTTATTCTCCTTGTTTTCACCGGATGGCATGTTGAAACTCATGCGCGTGCCTTTCTGCAGATGCTCTATGATCCGGGCAATCTCATTTGGCCGTAAATAGAAGAAAATCTAGCGGCTATATGCCTTATTCTCCTTGTTTTCGCTGATGGCATGCTGTAACTCATGCGCGAGAAAGTGAAGAACAAAAGGGAATTCCTGGCATCGGTCAATATATATGTGGAAACGATATCTCCACTATAGAGGACAAGAAATTTTGTTGCGGTTTGGAAAAAAGCGCACGGGAAAATGAAATACTTTCAAGGACTGCCATAGAATGGCCAGATGTTCACAAAAACAGTCATAATTTTGTCATTCGGAGTCCGTGTCGGACCCACAAGTACTCAAACTGCTTGCGGCGAGCACGCGAATCCAAAAAATACTCCCCGCTTGCGCTAGGATGCCCGGAGTACCCTCAAATTCAGCCTTAAGCAGGACTTTTTGGCCCTGAAAGTCAAAGAACATCATTCGTTGTTGTTTTTCAGACAAGTTTCTGAACCCATTGGCAATTCCTTTTGAAGGAAATTCAAAAGATTATGTTGCTTATAGACATTAGCCCCCCTGGTAGGGACAAACATACCTTTCTGCAGATGCTCTATGATCCGGGCAATCTCATTTGGCCGTCAATTGAAGAAAATCCAGCGCTATATGCCTTATTCTCCTTGTTTTCACGGATGGCATGTCAGAAACCATGCGGCGTGAAAGCCAAGAACAAAAGGGCATTCCTGGCATCGGTCAATATTGTTGGAAATATGCCCTAGAGGCAATAATAAAAGTATTATTATATTTCAATGTTCATGATAATTGTCTTTTGTTCATGCTATAACTGTGTTATCCGGAAATCGTAATACACGTGTGAACACTTAGACCCCAATATGTCCCTAGTGAGCCTCTAGTTGACTAGCCCGTTGATCAATAGATGGTCATGGTTTCGACTATGGACATTGGATGTCGTTGATAACGGATCACATCATTAGGAGAATGATGTGATGGACAAGACCCAATCATAAGCATAGCATAAAAGATCGATAGTTCGCTTGCTAGAAGCTTTGCCAATGTCAAGTATCTATTCCTTCACCATGAGATCGTGTAACTCCGGTTACCGTAGGAGTGCCTTGGTGTATCAAACGTCACAACGAATCGGGTGACTATAAAGGTGCATTACGGTATCTCCGAAAGTATCTGTTGGGTTGACATGGATCGAGATCGATTTGTCACTCCGTATGACGGAGAGGTATCTCTGGGCCCACTCGGTAATGCATCATCATAATGAGCTCAATGTGACCAAGGTGTTGGTCACGGATCATGCATTACGATGCGAGTAAAGTGACTTGCCGTAACGAGACCGAACAAGGTATTGGGATACCGACGATCAAGTCTCGGGCAAGTAACGCATCGATTGACAAAGGAATTGCATATGTGGTTTGATCGAATCCTCGACATCGTGGTTCAACCGATGAAATCATCGAGGAGCATGTGGGAGCCAACATGGGTATCCAGATCCCGCTGTTGGTTATTGCCCGAGAGTCGCCTCGGTCATGTTGCAGGTCTCCGAACCCGTAGGGTCTACACACTTAAGGTTCGGTGACGCTTAGGGTTAGAAGGAAGTCTAGTATGTGAATACCGAATGTTGTTCGAGTCCGGATGAGATCCCTGACGTCACGAGGAGTTCCTAAGGGTCCGGAGGTAAAGAATAATATATAGGAAGTGGTGTTTCGCCATCGGGAAAGTTTCGGGGTTTCGGTAAAATCACGGACCACCGGAAGGGTCCTGGGTCCACCGGTGGGGCCACCTATCCGGAGGGCCCCATGGGCTGAGAGGGAAGGAACCAGCCCACAAGGGGCTGGTGCGCCCCTAGGGTCCACCCCTGCGCCTAGGGTTGAAACCCTAGGGGGGGGCGCCCACCGCTTGGGGGTACTCCACCCCTTGGCCGCCCCCCGAGATTGGATCTCAGGGCGCCCTCAGGGGCCTATATAAAGGGGGAGGGAGGGGGCTGCTGTACCAACTCCCAAGGCGCAGCCCTCCTCCCCAACACATCTCCTCCTCCGTAAGAGCTCGTGAAGCCACAGCCGAGTATTGCTTCACCACCATCACCACGCCGTCGTCTTGCCGGTGGTGTGTCTTCCTCAACCTCTCCTTCCCCTTGCTGGATCAAGAAGGAGGAGACGCCGCTCGTCCCGTCGTGTGTTGAACGCGAGGTGCTGTCCGCTCAAAGACTTGGCATCGGTGATCTGAATCACGCTCGAGTGCGACTCCATCATCACCTTGCAAGCTTCCGCACGCGCGATCTACAAGTGGTATGTAGATGCAAACTCTCTCTCGTTACTCGTTGCTTGGATGAACTCATAGATGGATCTTGGTGAAACCGTAGAAAAATTTTAATTTTCTCGCAACGCTCCCCAACAAAGGCATCATGAGCTAGGTCTATGCGTAGTTCTCTATTGCACGAGTAGAACACAAATTTGTTGTGGGCGTTGATCTTGTCATCTTACTTGCCCTACTAGTCTTTTCTTGCTCAACGGTATTGTGGGATGAAGCGGCCCGACCAACCTTACACGCGCTTCGTGAGACCGGTTCCACCGATGACATGCACTAGTTGCATAAGGTGGTCTGGCGGGTGTCTGCTCTCTCCACTTTAGTTGCAGCGGATTCGATGAACAGGGCCCTTATGAAGGGTAAATAGAAGTTGACAAAATCACGTTGTGGTGATTCGTAGGTAAGAAAACGTTTTGCTAGAACCCAATCGCAGCCACGTAAAAGATGCAACAACAACTAGAGAACGCCTAACTTGTTTTTGCAGCGATTGATCATGTGATGTGATATGGCCGAAGTTGTGATGAATGATGAATTGTGATGTATGAGATCATGTTCTTGTAATAGGATTCACGACTTGCATGTCGATGAGTATGACAACCGCAGGAGCCATAGGAGTTGTCTTTATTTTTGTATGACTGCGTGTCATTGAAGAACGCCATGTAAACTACTTTACTTCATTACTAAACGCGTTAGTCATAGAAGTAGAAGTAGTCGTTATGCGTGACAACTTCATGAAGACACGATGATGGAGATCATGATGATGGAGATCATGGTGTCAAGCCGGTGACAAGATGATCATGGAGCCCCGAAGATGGAGATCAATGGAGCTTGATGATATTGGCCATATCATGTCACAACTATATAATTGCATGTGATGTTTATTATGTTTATGCATCTTGTTTACTTAGGACGACGGTAGTAAATAAGATGATCCCTTATAAAATTTCAAGAAGTGTTCTCCCTAACGTGCACCGCTGCTACGGTTAAATCGTTTCTAAGCACCACGTGATGATCGGGTGTGATGGATCCTTACGCTCACATACAACGGTGTAAGACAGTTTTACACAAAAAAACACTTAGGGTTAACTTGACGAGCCTAGCATGTGCGGACATGGCCTCGAACACGGAGACCGAAAGGTCGAACACGAGTCGTATGGAAGATACGATCAACATGAAGATGTTCACCGATGATGACTAGTCCGTCTCACGTGATGATCGGACACGGGCTAGTCGACTCGGATCGTGTAACACTTAGATGACTAGAGGATGTCTAATCTAAGTGGGAGTTCATAATTTTGATTAGAACTTTATTATCATGAACTTAGTCTAAAACCTTTGCAAATATGTCTTGTAGATCAATGGCCAACACTAATGTCAACATGAACTTCAACGCATTCCTAGAGAAACCAAGTCTGAAAGATGATGGCAGCAACTATACGGATCGGGTCCTAACCCGAGGATCATCCTCATAGCTGCCAAGAAACAAGATGTCCTAGAAGCACCGTTAGGTGACCCACCTGTTCTCCCAAAGATCAAAGACGATTTGAACGTCTGGCGGACTCGCTCGATGATTACTCCCTCGTTCAAGGCGGCATGCTCTACAGCTTAGAACCGGGCTCCAAAAGCGTTTTGAGCATCACGGAGCATATGAGATGTTCAAGAGCTGAAACTAGTTTTCCAAGCTCATGCCCGGTCGAGAGATATGATGTCTCGACAAGTTCTACAGCTTGTAAGATGGAGGAAAATAGTTCACAAGTGAGCACATCCTCAAGATGTCAGGTTGCACAACCGTATGACCCAAATGAACATAAACCTCCCGGATGAGGCGGTCATTGACAGAATCCTCCATCGCTCCCACCAAGCTACAAGAGCTTTGTGATGAACTACAACATGCGGGGGATGGTAAAGACCATTCTGAAGTGTTCTCGATGTCAAGTCACAGAGGCTGAAATCAAAAAGGAACATCAAGTGTTGATGGTCAATAAGACCACTAAGTTCAAAAAGGGCAAGGGTAAGAAGAACTTCAAGAAGGACGGCAAAGATGTTGCCGCGCCCGGTAAGTCTGTTGCCGGGAAGAAGTCAAAGAATGGACCCAAGCCTGAGACTGAGTGCTTTTATTGCAAGGGGAAGGGTCACTGGAAGCGGAACTGCCCCAAATACTTAGCGGATAAGAAGGCCGGCAATACCAAAGGTATATTTGATATACATGTAATTGATGTGTACCTTACCAAGACTCGTAGTAACTCCCGGTATTTGATACCGTGCCGTTGCTCATATTTGTAACTCACAGCAGAGCTGCGGAATAAACGGAGATCGGCGAAGGGCGAGGTGACGATCTTGCGTCGGGAATGGTTCCGTGGTCGATGTGATCGCCGTCGCACGCTGCCTCTACATTTACCTACGGATTAGTTTTAAACCTCAATAATTGTTATTTAGTGCCAAGTTTGAGCATGAACATTGTATCTGGATCTCGCTTGATACGAGATGGCTACTCATTTAAGTCTGAGAATAATGGTTGTTCGATTTATATGAGAGATATGTTTTATGGTCATGCTCCGATGGTCAATGGTTTATTCTTAATGAATCTCGAGCGTAATATTACACATGTTCATAGTGTGGATGCAAAAGATGTAAAGTTGATAACGATAGTCCCACATACTTGTGGCATCGCCGCCTTGGTCACATTGGTGTCAAGCGCATGAAGAAGCTCCATGCTGATGGACTTTTAGAGTCTCTTGATTATGAATCGTTTGACACATGCGAACCTTGCCTCTTAGGCAAAATGACCAAGACTCCGTTCTCCGGAACAATGGAGCGAGCAACCAACTTGTTGGAAATCATACATACCGATGTGTGCGGTCCAATGAGCGTTGAGGCTCGCGGAGGATATCGTTATGTTCTCACACTCACTGATGACTTAAGTAGATATGGGTATGTCTACTTAATGAAACACAAGTCTGAGACCTTTGAAAAGTTCAAGGAATTTCAGAGTGAGGTGGAGAATCAACGTGACAGAAAGATAAAGTTCCTACGATCAGATCGTGGAGGAGAATATTTAAGTCACGAATTTGGCTCACACTTAAGAAAATGTGGAATCGTTTCACAACTCACGCCGCTGAACACCTCAAATAAACGGTGTGTCCGAACGTCAGAATCGCACTCTATTGGATATGGTGCGGTCTATGATGTCTCTTACTGATTTACCGCTGTCATTTTGGGGATACGCCTAGAAACAGCTACATTCACTTTGAATAGGGCACCGCCTAAATCCGCTGAGACGACACCGTATGAATTATGGTTTGGGAAGAAACCTAAGCTATCGTTTCTAAAAGTTTGGGGATGCGATGCTTATGTCAAGAAACTTCAACCTGAAAAGCTCGAACCCAAGTCGGAAAAATGCGATTCATAGGATACCCTAAGGAAACCGTCGGGTATACCTTCTACTTAAGATCCGAAGGCAAGATCTTTGTTGCCAAGAACGGATGCTTTCGAAAAGAGTTTCTCTCGAAAGAAGTAAGTGGGAGGAAAGTAGAACTCGATGAAGTACTACCTCTCGAACGGGAAAGTGGTGCCGCAGAAACCGCTCTGTAATGCCCACACCCAATCAAGAGGAAATCATTGATGATGATCAAGATACTTGGATCAAGTTACTCTTGAACTTCAAGGTCCACGAGGACACGCTCCGCACTGAGTGGTACGGCAACCTGTCATGGAAATCATGTTGTTGGACAACAATGAACCTTCGAACTATGAAGAAGCAATGGCGGGCCGGATTCCAACAAATGGCTTGAAGCCATGAAATCCGAGATAGAATCCATGTATGAAAACAAAGTATGGACTTTGACAGACTTGCCGATGATCGGCGAGCGATAGAAAACAAATGGTTTTTAAGAAGAAGACGGACGCGATGGTAATGTCACCATCTATAAAGCTCGACTTGTCGCTAAGGGTTATCGACAAGTTCAAGGGATTGACTACTGACGAGACTTTCTCTCCGTGGCGAAGCTTAAGTCCGTCTCAATCATGTTAGCAATTGCCGCATACTATGATTATGAGATATGGCGATGGACGCCAAAATGGCATTCCTTAATGGACATCTTAAGGAAGAGCTGTATATGATGCAGCCGGAAGGTTTTGTCGATCCTCGAACGCTAACAAAGTATGCAAGCTCCAGCGATCTATTTATGGACTGGTGCAAGCATCTCGAGTTAGAACATTCGCTTTGATGAGATGATCAAAGCGTTTGGTTTATGCACTTATGGAGAAGCCTGCGTTTACAAGAAAGTGAGTGGGAGCTCAGTAGCATTTCTCCTATTATATGTAGATGACATACTCTTGATGGGAAATGATACAAAACTTCGACAGCATTAAGGCCTACTTGAACAAGTGTTTTTCAATGAAGGACCTTGGAGAAGTTGCTTATATATTAGGCATCAAGATCTATAGGGATAGATCGAGACGCCTCATAGGTCTTTCACAAAGCACATACCTTGATAAGATTTTGAAGAGGTTCAAAATGGATCAGTCCAAGAAAGGGTTCTTGCCTATGTTACAAGGTGTGAAATTGAGCTCACTCGACCACCCACCACGGCAAAAGATAAAGAAGAGATGAGTGTCATCCCTATGCTTCAGCCATAGGATCTATTATGTATGCCATGTCAGTGTACTGCACTGATGTAAACCTTGCCGTAAGTTTGGTTGCAAGATACCAAAGTAATCCCGCAAGGAACACCGGACAGCGGTCAAGAATATCCCGAAGCACACGAAAAGGACAAAGGACATGTTTCGTTTATGGAGGAGACGAAGAGCTCGTCAGAAGGGTTACGCCGACGCTTAGCTTCGACTCAGATCTGATGACTCTAAGTCACAAACCGGATACGTGTATATGTTGAATAGTGGAGCAATGAGTAGTGCGGCTGCAAGCAGAGCGTCGTGGCGGGATCTATGTGTGAAGCGGAGTACATGGCAGCCTCGGAGGCAGCGATGAAGCGATTTGGGTGAAGGAGTTCATCACCGACCTAGAGTCATACCCAATGCGTCGGGTCGATCAAACTCTTCTGTGACAACACCGGAGCTATTGCCCTTGCCAAGGAGCCTGGTTTCACAAGAAGACCGAGCACATCACGCGTCGCTTCAACTCCATCCGTGAAAATGTTCAAGATGGAGACATAGAGATTTGCAAAGTGCACACGGATCTGAATGTCGCAGATCCGTTGACTAAACCTCTCTCGCGTGCAAAACATGATCAACACCGAACTCTATGGGTGTTCGATTCATCACAATGTAACTAGATTAGTGACTCTAGTGCAAGTGGGAGACTGTTGGAAATATGCCCTAGAGGCAATAATAAAAGTATTATTATATTTCAATGTTCATGATAATTGTCTTTTGTTCATGCTATAACCGTGTTATCCGGAAATCGTAATACACGTGTGAACACTTAGACCCCAATATGTCCCTAGTGAGCCTCTAGTTGACTAGCCCGTTGTGATCAATAGATGGTCATGGTTTCGACTATGGACATTGGATGTCGTTGATAACGGATCACATCATTAGGAGAATGATGTGATGGACAAGACCCAATCATAAGCATAGCATAAAAGATCGTATAGTTCGTTTGCTAGAAGCTTTGCCAATGTCAAGTATCTATTCCTTCGACCATGAGATCGTAACTCCGGTTACCGTAGGAGTGCCTTGGGTGTATCAAACGTCACAACGAATCGGGTGACTATAAAGGTGCATTACGGTATCTCCGAAGTATCTGTTGGGTTGACATGGATCGAGATCGGATTTGTCACTCCGTATGACGGAGAGGTATCTCTGGCCCACTCGGTAATGCATCATCATAATGAGCTCAATGTGACCAAGGTGTTGGTCACGGGATCATGCATTACTGATGCGAGTAAAGTGACTTGCCGTAACGAGACCGAACAAGGTATTGGGATACCGACGATCAAGTCTCGCAAGTAACGCACCGATTGACAAAGGGAATTGCATACGTGGTTTGATCAATCCTCGACATCGTGGTTCAACCGATGAAATCATCGAGGAGCATGTGGAGCCAACATGGGTATCCAGATCCCGCTGTTGGTTATTGCCCGAGAGTCGCCTCGGTCATGTCTGCGTGTCTCCCGAACCCGTAGGGTCTACACACTTAAGGTTCGGTGGCGCTAGGGTTAGAAGGAAGTCTAGTATGTGAATACGAATGTTGTTGAGTCCCTGATGAGATCCCTGACGTCACGAGGAGTTCGGAAGGGTCCGGAGGTAAAGAATAATATATAGGAAGTGGTGTTTCGCCATCGGGAAAGTTTCGGGTTTCGGTAAAATCACGGACCACCGGAAGGGTCCTGGGTCCACCGGTGGGGCCACCTATCCGGAGGGCCCCATGGGCTGAGAGGGAAGGAACCAGCCCACAAGGGGCTGGTGCGCCCTAGGTCCACCCCGCGCCTAGGGTTGAAACCCTAGGGGTGGGGCGCCCACCGGCTTGGGGGTACTCCACCCCTTGGCCGCCGCCCCGAGATTGGATCTCGGGGGCCGCCCCCAGGGGCCTATATAAAGGGGGAGGGAGGGGGCTGCTGTACCAACTCCCAAGGCGCAGCCCTCCCTCCCAACACATCTCCTCCTCCGTAAGAGCTCGGGAAGCCACAGCCGAGTATTGCTTCACCACCATCACCACGCCGTCGTCTTTGCCGGTGGTGGTGTCTTTCCTCAACCTCTCCTTCCCCTTGCTGGATCAAGAAGGAGGAGACGCCGCTCGTCCCGCACGTGTGTTGAACGCGAGGTGCTGTCCGCTCAAAGACTTGGCATCGGTGATCTGAATCACGCTCGAGTACGACTCCATCATCACCTTGCAAGCTTCACGCCGCGATCTACAAGTGGTATGTAGATGCAAACTCTCTCGTTACTCGTTGCTTGGATGAACTCATAGATGGATCTTGGTGAAACCGTGAGAAAAATTTTAATTTTCTGCAACGCCCCAACAAAGGGCATCATGAGCTAGGTCTGTCGTAGTTCTCTATTGCACGAGTAGAACACAAATTTGTTGTGGGCGTTGATCTTGTCATCTTACTTGCCCCTACTAGTCTTTTCTTGCTCAACGGTATTGTGGGATGAAGCGGCCCGACCAACCTTACACGTGCGCTTACGTGAGACCGGTTCCACCGAATCGACATGCACTAGTTGCATAAGGTGGTCAAGCGGGTGTCTGCTCTCCCACTTTAGTTGCGTGGATTCGATGAACAGGGCCCTTATGAAGGGTAAATAGAAGTTGACAAAATCACGTTGTGGTGATTCGTAGGTAAGAAAACGTTCTTGCTAGAACCCAATCGCAGCCACGTAAAAGAAATTTTGGGGCAGTCAGGCAAAACGCGCACGAGAAAATGAAGTACTCTCAAGGACTGCCATAGAATGGACATATGTTCACTAAAACGGTCATAATTTTGTCATTCCGAGTCCGTGTCGGACCCATAAGTACTCAAACCGCTCGCGGCGACCATGCAAATCCAAAAAATACTTCCCGCTTGCGCTAGGAGCCCGGAGTACCCACAAATTCAGCCTTAAGTAGGACTTTTTGGCCCTGAAAGTCAAAGATCATCATTCGTCGCTATTTTCAGACAAGTTTCTTAACCCATTGGCACTTCCTTTTGAAGGAAATCCAAGAGATTATGTTGCTTATAGACATTAGCCCACTTGGTAGGAACAAACGTACCTTTCTACAGATGCTCTATGATCCGGGCAATCTCATTTGGCCATAAATTGAGGAAAATCCAGCGGCTATATGCCTTATTCTCCTTGTTTTCGCCGGATGGCATGCTGTAACTCATGCACGTGAAAGCCAAGAACAAAAGGGCATTCCTGGCATCGGTCAATATATATGTGGAAATGATATCTCCACTATAGAGGACAAGAAATTTTGGGACGGTTAGGCAAAAAGCGCATGGGAAAATGAAGTACTTTCAACGCTTCCATAGAATGGACAGATGTTCACAAAAACGGTCATAATTTTGTCATTCGGAGTCCGTGTCGGACCCACAAGTACTCAAACTGCTCGCGACGAGCATGCAAATCCAAAAAATACTCCACGCTTGCGCCAGGAGGCCCGGAGTACCCTCAAATTCGGCCTTAAGCAGGACTTTTTGGCCCTGAAAGTCAAAGAACATCATTCGTCGTTGTTTTTCAGACAAGTTTCTGAACCCATTGGCACTTCCTTTTGAAGGAAATTCAAGAGATTATGTTGATTATGGACATTAGCCCCCCTGGTAGGGACAAACGTACCTTTCTGCAGATGCTCTATGATCCGGGCAATCTCATTTGGCCATAAATAGAAGAAAAATCTAGCGGCTATATGCCTTATTCTCCTTGTTTTTGCCTGATGGCATGCTGTAACTCATGCGCGTGAAAGCGAAGAATAAAAGGGCATTCCTTGCATCGGTCAATATATATGTGGAAACGATATCTCCACTATAGAGGACAAGAAATTTTGGGGTGGTTTGGCAAAAAGCGCACGGGAAATGAAGTACTTTCAAGGACTGCCATAGAATGGACAGATGTTCACTAAAACGGTCATAATTTTGTCATCCGGAGTCCGTGTCGGACCCACAAGTACTCAAACTGCTCGCGGTGAGCGTGCGAATCCAGAAATTACTCCCGGCTTGCGCCAGGAGGACCGGAGTACCCTCAAATACGGCCTTAAGTAGGACTTTTTGGCCCTAAAAGTCAAAGAACAACATTCGTCACTGTTTTTCAAACAAGTTTCTGAACCCATTTGTAGCGACCCGACCTCAGATAGTCAAGTCTCTGTGCTTCCGTGTCATCCCTGGATCGGTAATGCTGACACACATAGTACTCGGAGGATTTATAATAGAGTAGCAATCACACACTTATTACATCGAATGTATCAAAAGAGAACTTATTTCAATAATATGGCTTAAGGCCATCTAATGTGATAACAGCGGAAGGCTTGGAAGATAAAGTGAGTCCATCAACTCCAACGGCATAGCTGAGCTGCACGGCAACGACCTATGAACCTTACTCCTCGTCTGAAAAGTCTGCAACATAATACGTTGCAGCCCGAGAACGGGCCAAAGACATGGAATATGCCGCAATGTAACACAAAAGAGCAATAATAGAATAATGCTACCACTACATGCATATTTGGCTGGTGGAAAGCTCTATGGTTACAATTTTGTGAAAAGCCAATTTTCCCTACTACAAGGGAATAAATTTTAATTTAACTATCATGGTGGTTGAAACATCATTTGAGAAGGTAACCCCAACTCAATGATCCCAATTAAAATAATTAACAACCCAGCAAGATTAATTAAGAGTGTTGAGATACATGCGAATACTCAAGTACTAGATACTCAACATTGTCCATAACCGGGAACACGGCTAACCATGATTAGATTGTACACTCTGCAGAGGTTTGCGCACTTTTCCCCACAAGACTCGATCACCTCCGTTGATTTCTCGCACTATATGGTGTTTGAGAGACGGATGACCGAGACACAGTCTTTCAGAAATATTAACTCTCTACTCCGGGTAGACCATACCAAACCTACAAACCCACTACCTGCTGATCCACCGGCGGCGAGGGGGGGTGTGGCTACCTCCGGCGAGGGGGGGTGTGGCTACCTCCGGCGAGGTCGTCCGGCGGGGCGGGCGGCTCCGGTGGCTCGGCGAGGGGTGGCGGGGCTTGGGGAAGGCGCGGCTCGGCTCCGGGCTCCTGGAGGCGGCGGCGGCGGCGTGGTGGCTAGAGGGCGGGCGGCGCTATATAAAGGGGGGTGGGCGGCTCGACGAGGGGCAGGCGCGGCGACAGAGTCCGCTCAACTCGAGTCCGGGTCGGCATGGGCGGGGGATGCTACAAGACGCAGGAGGCGGCGGCGGGCGGCTGGGCCGGCCTGCTCGGCTGGGCCTTTGGCCCTGTCGGGCGCGGGTTTTTAAAAAAACATTCCGCCGATTAGAAAAAAATCCTAGAAAAATAAATAAAAATCTGAAAATTCCAAAACAAGTTTTCTCCGTCTAAATAAAATATTTGGAACAAGATGAACTTTTCTTGGCCTCTAAAATGCAATTTTTAAAACATGCAAATTTTTCTAGGGCAAATAAAATTCCGAATAAACTCAAATAAAATCCAAATAATGATTTTAACATTTTTCCTCCGATATTTCAATTGTTTTGGAGAAGTCATATTATCTCCCCTCATTTATTATTTTAAAATGAAATTTTTTTCCGGAGAGAAAATAATTAAAATCAAAATCCCCGACTTCACTATTTGATAAAAATTTCAAATATGAAAATTGGAAAATCCCCAACTCTCTCTGAAGGTCCTTGAGTTGCTTAGGATTTCGAGGATTGCAAACGAAAAAGCAATAAAATATGATATGCATGGATGACCTATGTATAACATGCCAAATTAGAAATTGCGATGTTACAAACCTACCACCCATAAGATGAATCTCGCCCTCGAGATTCGGGTTGGCTAGAAAATAGGTGCGGATGGTCCTTGCGAATATCCTCTTCTCGCTCCCAGGTATGATGACTCCACTGAACTTTGCAAAACTTGATCACCTTGTTGCGAGTGACTCGACTATCAAACTCAAGAATCTTTACCGCTTCTCCTCATAGGTCGATTATTATCCAAATTAATCGCCTCCAAAGGTAATCAGATCATTCAACGGTATATCGCCATCTCAAAGATGGCACTTCTTCAGCTGTGATACGTGAAACACATCATGAACTCCTGACAACCCTTCAGGTAAGTCCAGCTTGTGCAACCTGCACACTCAAAACACGTTGAGTAACTAAACATTCATACCGCCAAGATCTTCAAGAGCCATGTATTGTGTCTCATGATCGTAATCATCTCCACCGTGTTCCTCATGTGTAATAAGAGCCAAAGTCTCCTCATCATAGTCACTAGCGGACTCATACCCACCATCCTCGTGAGCAATCATCACACGCTGAGATTTGCATTCTCTCAAAAATGTCCTCTTCCCTTACAACGATTTACAAATAATATCACTTGTGTGCCTGCTGACGCCATGGAAGAAGAAGAGCTCTGCAGGGCCCGCAGTGTGCTCTTGGCGATAGTGGTGGTTGTGCCCGCTTTCTTGTATCATGGTTGGAGCTGGCACCAAGGAGGTGATGGTGCAAAGGAAGTAGATGATGCGCGTGGTGTCCATGATGAAGGTCGACCTGCGAGAAAAGTTAGTGCGCGCCAATGCCTCGCCGATCCAAGACTTCACGCTCAGCTTTACAAGCAAGATGGAATAAACGAGTGATATTATTATAATCCTTATAGTCTAGAATGGTCTGAATATCTCTATTTAATCCACCCGAAAACGTGCAAGCATAGCTTCATTCTCCTCAACAATACCACATCTAACCAAGCCAGTTTGTAATTCCCGATAATATTCTTCTACAGAATTTTACCTTGTCTTAAGCGCTGCAATTTTTGAAGTAATTCACGTTGATAATATGGTGGAACCCAACGAGTACGCATAGCAATTTTCAAAGCAGCCTAAGTAGCTGGAACAGGATATAATCTACAATGTTCGCACCACCAAACACATGCAAAGCTAGTGAAAGCACAAACAGCAGCAGAACACGCTCTCCTCGGGATATTGTAAACATGTAAATCGCTGTTCAGTTTCTAACTCCCAAGTAAGATATATATCGTGAACATATCTACCCTCAAATGGTGGAATATTCAATTTCAGTTTAGGGAGATGGTCATGATCTCGCACTGAGGGGAGCCCTAACATAGCCATTATTTGCATGTGGACGACCGTGATTGTGGTGCTGGTGGTTGCACGTAGTTCGATGTTGATCAACCTCATCCTCGTAATCTCCCACATAATCATCCTCCTCGGTACCAGCAGCAGCAGAGGCAGGAGCCAAAGAAGCACCAACAGCAGAGCAGCGGCACCAGAATTTTGTCCTGGCTCAATAGGAACACGCTGAGCTCGCCCATACCGATTCGGAAGGGGCGTAGTTGTTGTCGCTGCAGAGGTGCGATAGGTGCAGCCGGCGGTGGTTGTGGAAAACGCGAGCAATTCATCAAACTTGCTATCAAGCTTTGTTTCAAACGCCTTCTCAATGCCATCTATCTTCTCCATGGCCTCGTCAAATCTGTTTAGCACATCTTGCACTGTCCAATCATCATTTGTGAAACTTATCATGTAGCTGTTTGTTCGCGAGTTCTCCCAATCAGTCTCATCGGCTTGTGATCCTACCATGGTTAGCAGCAAATAGAAACACACAAGAATATGATCCTACAGACTACTAAGAAGTGGTGGTGGTGTATCACAAACCCGCAAGCAAATCTCAAATTCTTACAGCCTACCCAAAGAAAGTGTGGTGATCGGCAACCGCTGTAGTCAAAACTCTCAAAGCTTGGATATAGCGATTACTGGGAGAATCAAACGCACGACGAGATGTATGTGGAGCTGGAAGCCTTATAATATGGTAGCAAAAAAAAGGTCAAGAATAATCAATTCGAGATGCAAAGTTGAATAAACGCCAACGACGGTATCTTGGGCTGGTCCTAGGCTAGACCGTGCTAGAGACGCGAGCCTAGAACACTAACAAAATCACGGCACCGCACGTAAACAAGGGAAAAGCACACTGGATTTTTTTCGCTCCTCTTCTTTTTTTTTGCGCTGCTTTTTTTTATGAAAAATCACTATAATGGCGAGTGTCTCAAAACTCTTCCTGTGTCAAACCGACAGATGGGCACGAAATTTTTCGACCAATTTTTTTTTCGATTGCCTGACCCAAAACCGAAACGGGTCAAAAAACTTTCTATAACGGCGATCGCTCAATACGCTTAGAAACACCTAAAATAGGATAGCCGAAAATTTTTTGTCCCGTGCGCTTTTGGAAAATTTTGGGCCTAAACGGAGGGTGGTTTCGGACTTTTTTTTGGATACCAACCTCTTCTACTTAATGGCAAAAGATTGCTGAATCCAAACCTACTCGCATAAGGAAACACGAATCGAAAACTAGATGGATCCCAAAACAAACCTAATATGCAAGGGACTCGGATTGGTGGTGGATATATGGTGGTCGATGGCAGCGGTGGTGATATATGGAAGCGGTGGTGGTATATGGATACGGATTCGAAGCGGTGGCGGATAAGCGGTGGTGGTATATGGATACGGATTCGAAGCGGTGGCGGATAAGCGGTGGTGGTAGATGGCGTATGATGATAATGGTGCGGCGGCGTGACAACTTATGACCGTAACTCAAACTCTAAAAGACTAGACTCTAAGACCAGCAACTAGACACGGCGATGCAACCGCAAATTCAACAATGCAAATACGTAAAAGATTATGCAAAGGCTCGATGGTTCGGATAGGATGAACTAACCCTAATTTTTTTTGTGGCTTTTTCGTGGACTATAGGTATGAAGACAGACTCGATCTAAACTACGAAAAACTGTAAAATCTCACCAAGCAACCTGGAAATCTGATACCACTTGATAGAGGCGAGGGTGTCCCGTCTTTCGATGAGATTGTGGCTATCGTTTTGGATGAAGTTGACTTTGACGATCCGACTACGAACGTGCGAGGACGTCGCGCCTTAGCAATCGCTAAACCAACTCCGAGAGGTTATTGACACGCCGGAGCATGATCAACCTGACCACGAAGGTCGGTTTCCTGCAGACAAACGAAGAACAAGCAAGAAACTAAGATTGCAATCTGGATATTGCGAATATAAGAGGAAAGCTTTATTGATCAAGGTGGGGTTCTGTGACGCCTTTGTCTGGTCGTGGAACACAAACGGCACGCCGGTTGCAGCTATGGCGAACTTTTAATCTAAACAAAACCCAAGTCTAAACGGTGCTCTAAGGGCTGTATATATGGAGGAACAGGGGGTGAATTTCGTGGCCCTTGGTGGAGGGGTCCGAAACTAACCCTATCTCTTGTTTCCCCACACATACGGACTCTAAAAATAGCTTATACTAATGTATTTCGAAATTACATGGGCCTGGCCCAACAATAAGGTGACGCAGCACCTAGAATAGCCTCTGGACGAAATTTATGAAGTGGCATCTTGTATATTTCGTCCAAGGCTTCATGCACTCATTATGGTGGCTTCAATGTCCTGAAATCATCACTTGTAACTCCATTCTTGTCCCCCTTGCGCATGCCATCATCCCCATGCTTGTTCTTGCTCCAATGTTCATCCTTCTCCAAGCTAGGCCCTTCATTTGTAAGCAAAACAAATGTATCCAATTTAGGCAGCATCATATTCTCATGAACATTAGAATCATTACCAAGAAACGAAAGTACCTGGTAATTTAGTTGGCGTGCACGAGCTCTAGTAATTGGTCCAGTATGTATAGCAGCAGGGGCTGTGGGTGTAACAATGGTATTGATGTCCTCATCACAACTTCTCCCATCCGTCCCAAAATATGATACAGTCCTACAAATCTCGGGGCTAACTTTCCCGTGACTCCAAAACGTTTTACTCCCCTCAAGGGTGATACTCGTAAATAAGCTCTGTCTCCAATTTCATAGGTTACTTCCTTGCATTTTGAATCTGCATAACTCTTCTGTCTGGACTAAGAATTCTTTAGTCTGTCTCTGATCAGTTTAACCTTCTCTTATGATTCCTTGATCAAATCTGGCCCAAACAACTGAGGGTCTCCTACCTCATCCCACATCAACGGTGTTCTACATCTGCGTCCATACAGAGCTTCGAATGGTGCCATCTTCAAACTGGCCTGGTAGCTGTTGTTATAAGAGAACTCTGCGTACGGAAAATTGTCATCCCAACTAGATCCATAATCTAGCGCACAGGCTCTTAGCATGTCCCCCAGAATCTGATTGACTCTTTACGTCTCATCCATCCGTCTCGAGGGTGAAAAGCGGTACTGAATTCCAATCGGGTACCCAAAGTCTGGTGTAACTAATGCCAAAACTTTGAAGTAAACTGGGTTCCTCTATCTGACACGATGCTCCTCGGAACCCCATGTAAACATATGATCCTGGTCATATATATCTTGGCCAACTTTGCGCTTGTATACGTTGTTTTCACCGGGATGAAGTGAGCTACTTTAGTTAATCGATCCACAACTACCCATATAGAATCATATCCTGCCTTGGTTCTGGGTAATCCGGTAATAAAGTCCATACCAAGTTTGTCCCACTTCCATTCGGGTATTGGCATAGGTTGTAACAGTCCTGCTGGTTTCTGATGCTCTGCCTTGACTCTCTGACATACATCACATACGGCTACATACTCGGCAATATCCTTCTTCATACCAGTCCACCAGAAACGTTCCTTCAAGTCCAAATACATCTTGGTGTTTCTGGGATGAATCGAGTATGGTGAGTCATGGGCCTCCTGAAGTGTCAACTTCCTGATCTCCGAATTGTTGGGCACATAAATCCGGTCCTCAAACCACAAGGTATCGTGCTCATCCTCGCAAAAACCTTTGGCTTTACCTTCGCCCATCCTCTCTCTTATCTCATCAATCTCTTTGTCCTCCTTCTGAGCTTCTCGAATCTTGTCCAACAATGTTGACTGAACCTCCATTGCTGCAAGAAAGCCTCTTGGAACAATCTCCAACCGTAGTTCCATGATCTCCGCAGCTAACTCTTTTGGCATTCCTTTGCTCACAAGAACATTAGCATAACTCTTCCGGCTCAAAGCGTCTGCTACGACGTTGGCTTTTCTTGGATGATAGTGTAGCTTCATATCGTAATTCTTTTGTAAGTTCCAACCATCTCCTCTGTCTGAGGTTCAACTCCTTCTGTGTGAAAATGTACTTCAAGCTCTTATGATCCGTGTACACATCACAACGGTTTCCAATAAGATAATGTCTCCAGGTCTTCAGCGCATGCACTACGGCTGCTAACTCCAAATCATGTGTGGCATAGTTCAACTCGTGTGGCTTCAGTTGTCGTGAGGCATACGAAACAACTTTTCCCTCCTGCATAAGCACACATCCAAGTCCCAAGCGAGAGGTGTCACAATACACTTGAAACTCCTTACGTATATCTGGCAAGGTCAGTACTGGGGCTGCAGTCAATCGTTCCTTCAACTCTTGAAAACTTGTCTCGCAATCCTCCGTCCATTTGAACTTGGTATCCTTCTTTAACAATTCAGTCATTGGTTTAGCAATCTTGTAAAAATTCTCAATGAATCTCCGATAATATCCTCGCCACCAAGGAAATCGCAGATCTCGCCAATCAAGTGGGTGCCAACCATTCAAAGGACCGATCGAACCTTCATCGATCCACTGCTATACCCTCTCCTAATATAACATGCCCAAGAAATCCAACTTCTTTCAACCAAAACTCGCATTTGCTGAATTTGGCGTATAACTGGTGTTCCCTGAGTTTCTCGAGAACCAAACACAAGTGTTCCACGTACTCCTCTTCGTTCTTCGAGTATATCATAATATCATCAATAAATACCACAACAAACTTGTCCAAATACTCCATGAACATCTTGTTCATCATACTCATGAAATAGGCAGGGGCGTTAGTCAGTCCAAATGACATGACAATGTACTCATATAATCCATACCGCGTGGTAAACGCTGTCTTTGATATATCCTTCTCTCGGATCTTCAACTGATGATATCCTGATCGTAGATCAATCTCTAAAACACCTTAGCTCCTCGTAACTGATCAAACAGATCATTAATCATCGGTAAGGGATACTTGTTCTTTATCGTTACTTCATTCAGAGCTCGGTAATCAACAACCATCCTTAGGGATTTATCCTTCTTCTCCACCAAAAGTACTGGGGCTCCCCAAGGTGATGAACTTCTACGAATGTAACCTTTCTCCAACAACTCTTTGATCTGCTTCTTATTTTCCTCCAAGTCATTTGCTGGCATCCGATAGGGTCTCTTGGATATCGGCCCTATACCGCAATAGCTCTATCAAAACTTGATGTCTCTATCCGTGGCATACCGGTAACTCTTTGGGGAAAACATCCGAAAATCCTTTACTATAGGTACTTCCTCCCGCATAACTCCCGTGAGGGCGCTTTTGGCTCCTCCTAGGCACATGCCTAGATACATACTTAATACTTTTTCTCCGGTGGTAAGATAAATTGACTTGCTAGCACACCAATACTTCCTCCATACTTTGACATCCAGTCCATACCTAATATCACATCCAATCCTTGCGACTCCAAGATAATTAGGTCAGACGGAAATACATGTGTGCCAATGATTAGGGGTATCTGGGTGCACCATCTGCTAGCCATGTACTCTGCTCCAGGCGAGCTCACTAAAAGAGGTGTCCTAAGGGTTTGGGTTGGTAACTTGAACTTTTCCACAAATCCCCTTAATATGTATGAATGCGATGCACCAGTATCGAAAAGAGCAATTGCGGCAAATGATTGAACTAAAAACTTACCTATTACCGCGTCCGGCTGCTCTTCAACTTCCTCCACGTTAACGTGGTTCACTTGTCCTTTGTTGAATGGATTGGGCTTGTTCCCTTCGCTCCCATTTCCATTTCCATTCTTTCCTTCAGAGCTGTCATTGGCATAGTGCCCTGTCTTCCCACACTTGTAGCAAACAACTTGGCTTAAGTCCCTCTTTGCGGGTGTAGATGGGTTAGAGCGATTCTGATTATTGTTGGCTCCATTCCCATTCCCGTTCTTCGCACCATTATGGTTATGCGATCCTCCTCCAGCATGGTTATGACCTCCATGGTCATGAACAAGTCCTCTCGAGTTTGGGGTTAAGCGAGGCTTCTGGTGAGTTCCTGAGTTGTATTTCCCTTCTCCATACTTCCTCTTACGATTATCAATCTGCTGCTGCTTTCCTTCAATCATTAGGGCCTTATCTACCAACTCCTGGTAGTTGTTGAAGTTTGCTACCATCAACTGCATACTCATCTCATCATTCAGCCCTTCCATAAACTTATCCTGCTTTGCGGCATCCGTGGCCACATCATCAGGGGCATAACGTGATAACTTACTAAACTCATCCACGTACTGGCCAACAGTACGGTTCCCCTGGCGTAGATTGCGAAACTCACGCTTCTTCATCTGCATAGCTCCAGTAGAGACATGGGAAGTACGAAAAGCCTGCTGAAAGTGAGCCCATGTGACAGTGTCGATAGGATAGGTGGAGGTGAAATTCTCCGACCATGCTGCTGCAGGTCCATCCAGTTGGTGTGCGGCAAAACGCACCTTCTCAGCATCTGTGCATCCTGCGGTAGTTAACTCCCTTCCAATACGACGTAGCCAATCATCTGCAACTATTGGCTCGATGCTACTGGAGAACACCGCGGTCAGTAACCTTAAGAAACGAAAGCGAGGTTATCCATCGGCGGCAGGTTGTTGTTGGCATTGTTGTTATTGGCATTGCCACTCGTCTCAACTAGCAATTGCATCAAGGCATTCTCGCCGTTGGATCAACTGGGTTATCTCCGTGGGAAAACAAAATCGGGTCTCTCTGAGGCATCCGATGGGTTTAGATGGAAGAGATTAGAATAGAAAAATATCTAAGGGAGAAACACTACCCATATGTATATGAGGCAAACACAAGAATTCATTCAATCAATCAAGCAAGGGCATACAAAACGGTCTAGGACTATCGCAAAAGTGCTCACTACTACTAGTTACATGGGGGAATACTATTATTATATGGTGGTCATCTAGAAATTTTGATCGGTGGAAGACTCCATGATGTCTGCTACAGCTTCATCTTCGTAGTCATCATCACTTGAATCTGAATTGGTGTCGTCGATGATGAAGTAGTTGTCCGGACGAATGGGGTCTCCGTCATCTTCTCTTGGAACTGGTCCTCCCATGAAAATTTCGATCTTCTTGACTAGGTCGTCATTCTTCTCCAATAGGGTCTTGATTTCCTCCTCATATCCATCGCGTGTGAACTTAAGTTCTTCCTCCAGCTCGATGATCCTAGTTTTCGCCTTCTTCAACTCGATCATGTCTCACAAGACATCCGGGTTCTCCGCCGCCGAATGTGCTGGTTTTGCTCTGGATAAAGGCTGCGACAGATCTATCTCATCGGTGCCGATCATCTCCCATTGTTCATCTCGGCGCCCACATATTTGATAGGTGGTATCCTCAAGTTCCTTGTTGTAGATTTCTCCAATGCGTCCCATGGTAATATGAGCTGCCATACTCTTGCCAAGGCTCCAAGTGGGTGCTTCGAAAGAAAACTCTATGGGTTTAGAATTTGGCGAGAACGTCCTTCCTGGAACTCGTACTTGAATCATCCAGCGCTCTTCTTCCGGTAGAGTGGCCTTGTACGTCCCGATGAAGCTTGGTATTCCAATATTCAAGTACCTAGTGACTTCCTTTAAGTGGCGTCCAAGAGGTGTGTCTTCATCCGGTTGTGCAAACTTGTTCTTCATCTCCCTCATCCTAAAGAGTGGAAAAAGAAGAGAGGAGTCAGAAATGAGAAGAGAGGAGTGACCTATGGTTTATCTTAGTGGTCGTGTCCTACACTCAGCGTGTGCTCTGATACCATCTTGTAGCGACCCGACCTCAGATGGTCAAGTCTCTGTGCTTCCGTGTCATCCCTGGATCGGTAATGCTGACACACACAGTACTCGAAGGATTTATAACAAAGTAGCAATCACACACTTATTACATCGAATGTCTCAAAAGAGAACTTATTACAATAATATGGCTTAAGGCCATCTAATGTGATAACATCGGAAGGCTTGGAAGATAAAGTGAGTCCATCAACTCCAACGACATAGCTGAGCTGCACGGCAAGGACCTACGAACCTTACTCCTCGTCTAAAAAGTCTGCAACATAATACGTTGCAGCCCGAGAACGGGTCAGCACATGGAATATGCTGGCAATGTAACACAAAAGAGCAATAACAGAATAATGCTACCACTACATGCATATTTGGCTGGTGGAAAGCTCTATGGTTACAATTTTGTGAAAAGCCAATTTTCCCTACTACAAAGGAATAAATTTTAATTTAACTATCATGGTGGTTGAAACATCATTTGAGAAGGTAACCCCAACTCAATGAGCCCAATTAAAATAGTTAACAACCCAGAAAGATTAATTAAGAGTGTTGAGATACATGCGAATACTCAAGTACTAGATCCTCAGAATTGTCCATAACCGGGGACAAGGCTAACCATGATTAGATTGTACACTCTGCAGAGGTTTGCGCACTTTTCCCCACAAGACTCGATCGCCTCCGTTGATTTCTAGCACTACATGGTGTTTGAGAGACGGATGACCGAGACACAGTCTTTCAGAAACATTAACTCTCTACTCCGGGTAGACCATACCAAACCTACAAACCCACTACCTGCTGGTCCACCTCTTCGAGAGCTTCATGTAACTTACTCAACTATGCTAGAGCCCATAATAGCTTGCGGCTGCACACGGAAGTTTCTAGCATGAATAGACTCAATTCCCTTTGAGCCTGGGTGGCGGTCCATAGGAAGATCACACAGTAACCCCAGGATTTCCAAAAAAATAAAACAGGCAATCACTGGATACCCCAGGTGCCTCAATCCACCTAGATGTGTATTAAAGTTGCCACCTTAAGTAAACCATTAATTTAACAATCTCACATCTGTCATGGAATTCACTCAAACCCAATCCACGTCTACGAGCATAGCATGGCAAAATAAGCATAACGTAGAAGTAACTCCCAAGGGTTTGATAATAAACAGGGCAATAGGTTCTACCTCAGCAACTACTTCCCAATACCCACATATTAAAAGCATCCTAGTCATGCAATGTTTGAGAATTGAAACTAATGCATAAAAACTGGGTATGAAAAGAGTATGATCAACGTGTTACTTGCCTTGCTGACGATCCGTGAATCCTAGAGACTCGTAGTAACAAACTTCGCACTCCGGGAATTCTATCACAAGCAAACAATAACATACATAAGAAACAATCAAAGATGCACAAGTAGAACTTGAAATAAAAGAGTTTGACCGGAGAGTTCAACTTAAGAACTCCGGTTTGCAAATAAGAATCAAATCAAACGGAGCAACGAAACTCAAACGACAAAAGAAACAAGATCCGTTAACTAATCTGGACTAGGGTCAAATTTTACAGAGATAAAAACTTGTTTGAGTTGATTATTCGGAAAAAGGGTTTCGAGATGAAACTCCAGGCGCTTGAATCGCCTGATTCCGATAAACGAGCGAAAAGATAAACAGATTTGAACATCGGATCAGAAATCGCGATCAGAAAAATCATGGAATAAATCCGATAAAAAGAAAAACGACGAACTGCTAAACGAACGAACGTTTGTTAACATAAACTAAACGATGAAAGTGTTCGTTAGAACGAACGGACGAGCGAACGCTCGCTAAATAAATAAACCGAAGAATAAAACCGATCTCTAAAAAAACGAACTAGGGTTTTTCAAAAAACCCGAAGGGGTTTATTTAAAAATAACTGGCGGTGAGGGGGGTGTGGCTACCTCCGGCGAGGTCGTCCGGCGGGGCGGGCGGCTCCGGCGGCTCGGCGATGGGCGGCGGGGCTTGGGAGGGCGCGGGGCGGCGGCGGCGGCGGCGGCGCTTAGGGCGGCGACGGCGACTCGGCAACAAGGCTCGGCTCTCGCTCCGCTCTGGAGGCGGCGGCGGTGGTGGTGGTGGTGGCTAGAGGTGCGGGCGCGCTATATAAGGGGGGGTGGGGCGGCTTGGAGGAGGGGGAAGCACGGCGGCGGAGTCCGCTCGGACTCGAGTCCGGGCGGCGGCGGCGGCGGGATGCACAAGACGCAGGAGGCGCGGGCGGCGGTTGGGCCGACTCGGTTGGGCCTTTAGCCCGATCGCTATGGGTTTAAAAAAAACATTCCGCCGATTAAAAAAAAATCCTAGAAAAATAAATAAAAATCTAAAAATTCCAAAACAAGTTTTCTCCATCTAATAAAATATTTAGAAGAAGATGAACTTTTCTTGGCCCCTAAAATGCAATTTTTAAAACATGCAAATTTTTCTAAGGCAAATAAAATTCCGAATAAACTCAAATAAAATCCAAATAATGATTTTAACATTGTTCCTCCGATATTTCAATTGTTTTGGAGAAGTCATATTATCTGCCCTCATTTATTATTTTAAAATAAAATATTTTTTCGGAGAGAAAATAATTAAAATCAAAATCCCCGTCTTCACTATTTGATAAAAATTTCAAATATGAAAATTGGAAAATCCCCAACTCTCTCCGAAGGTCCTTGATATGCTTAGGATTTCGACGATTGCAAACGAAAAAGCAATAAAGTATGATATGCATGGAAGACCTATGTATAACATGCCAAATTGGAAATTTGGGATGTTACACCATTGGTACTTCCTTTTGAAGGAAATTCGAGAGATTATGTTGCTTATAGACATTAGTCCCCCTGGTAGGGACAAATGTACCTTTTTGAATATGCTCTATGATCCGGGCAATCTCATTTGGCCGTAAATTGAAGAAAACCCAACGGCTATATGCCTTATTGTCCTTGTTTTCACCGGATGGCATGTTGTAACTCATGCGCGTGCCAAGAACAAGGGGGAATTCCTGGCATCGGTCAATATATATGTGGAAACGATATCTCCACTATAGAGGACAAGAAATTTTGGGGCAGTTGGGCAAAAAGCGCACGAGAAAATGAAGTACTTTATAGGACTGCCATAGAATGGACAGATGTTCACTAAAACGGTCATAATTTTGTCATTCAGAGTCCGTGTTGGACCCGTAAGTACTCACACTGCTCGCGGCGAGCACGCCAATCCAAAATACTCCCTATGCTTAGGATGCCCGGAGTACCTCAAATTCAGCCTTAAGCAGACTTTTTGCCCCGAAAGTCAAAGAACATCATTCGTCATTGTTTTTCGCACAAGTTTCAACCCATTGGCACTTCCTTTTGAAGAAAATTCATGAGATTATGTTGCTTATAGACATTAGCCCCTAGTAGGGACAAATGTTCCTTTGCGCATTCTCTATGATCCGCAATCTCATTTGGTCAGAATCAAGAAAATCCAGCGGCTATATGCCTTATTCTCCTTGTTTTCGCCTCATGGCATGCTCTAACTCATGCGCGTGAAAGCCAAGAACAAAAGGGCATTCCTAGCATCGGTCAATATATATGTGGAAATGATATCTCCACTATACAGGACAAGAAATTTTCGGGCGGTTAGGCAAAAAGCGCACGGGAAAATGAAGTACTTTCAAGAACTGCCATAGAATGGACAGATGTTCACTAAAACGGTCATAATTTTGTCATTCGGAGTCCATGTCGGACCCACAAGTACTCAAACTACTCGCAGCGAGCATGCGAATCCAGAAAATACTCCCCGCTTGTGCCAGGAGGACCGGATTACCCTCAAATACAGCCTTAAGCAGGACTTTTTGGCCCTTAGAGTCAAAGAACATCATTCGTCACTGTTTTTCAGACAAGTTTCTGAACCCATTGGAACTTCCTTTTGATGGAAATTCGAGAGATTATGTTGCTTATAGACATTAGCCCCCCTGGTAGGGACAAACGTACTTGAAGATGCTCTATGATCCGGGCAATCTCATTTGGCCGTAAATTGAAGAAAATCCAGCGGCTATATGCCTTATTCTCTTGTTTTCGCCGGATGGCATGCTGTAACCCATGCGCGTGAAATCCAAGAACATAAGGGCATTCCTGTCATCGGTCAATATATATGTGGAAAAGATATCTCCACTATAGACGACAAGAAATTTTGGGGCAGTCAGGCAAAACGCGCACGAGAAAATGAAGTACTCTCAAGGACTGCCATAAAATGGACGATGTTCACTAAAACGGTCATAATTTTGTCATTCGGAGTCCGTGTCGGACCCACAATTACTCAAACTGCTCGCGGCGAGCGTGCGGATCAAGAAATTACTCCCGGCTTGCGCCAGTAGGACCGGAGTACCCTCAGAAACTGCTCGCGGCGAGCATGCGAATCCAAAAAATAATCCCCGCTTGCGCGAGGAGGCAAGGAGTACCCTCAAATTCAGCCTTAAGGAGGACTTTTTGGCCCTGAAAGTCAAAGAACATCATCCGTCGCTGTTTTTCAGACAAGTTTCTTAATCCATTGGCACTTCCTTTTGAAGGAAATCCAAGAGATTATGTTCCTTATAGACATTAGCCCACTTGGTAGGGACAAACGTACCTTTCTGCAGATGCTCTATGATCCGGGTAATCTAATTTGGCCGTAAATTGAGGAAAATCCAGCGGCTATATGCCTTTTTCTCCTTGTTTTCGCTGGATGGCATGCTGTAACTCATGCACGTGAAAGCCAAGAACAAAAGGGCATTCCTGGCATCGGTCAATATATATGTGGGAACGATATCTCCACTATAGAGGACAAGAAATTTTGGGGCGGTTAGGCAAAAAGCGCATGCAAAAATGAAGTACTTTCAAAGCTGCCATAGAATGGACAGATGTTCACAAAAACGGTCATAATTTTGTCATTCGGAGGCCGTGTCGGACCCACAAGTACTCAAACTGCTCGCGACGAGCATGCAAATCAAAAAAATACTCCCCACTTGCGCCAGGAGGCCCGGAGTACCCTCAAATTCAGCCTTAAGCAGGACTTTTTGACCCTGAAAGTCAAAGAACATCATTCGTCGCTGTTTTTCAGACAAGTTTCTGAACCCATTGGCACTTCCTTTTGAAGGAAATTCAAGAGATTACGTTGCTTATAGACATTAGCCCCCCTAGTTGGGACAAACGTACCTTTTTGCAGATGCTCTATGATCCGAGAAATCTCATTTGGCCGTAAATTGAAGAAAATCCAGCGGCTATATGCCTTATTCTCCTTGTTTTCGCCGGATGGCATGCTGTAACCCATGCGCGTGAAAGCCAAGAACAAAAGGATATTCCTGGCATCAGTCAATATATACGTGGAAACGATCTCTCCACTATAGAGGAGAAGAAATTTTGGGGCAGTCAGGCAAAAAGCGCATGAGAAAATGTAGTACTTTCAAGGACTACCATAGAATGGACAAATTTTCACTAAAACGGTCATAATTTTGTCATTCGGAGTCCGTGTCGGACCCATAAGTACTCACACTGCTCACAAGAGAACGCTAATCCAAAATACTCCCGCTTAGGATTCCTGAGTACCTCAAATTCAGCCTTAAGGTGACTTTTTGCCTCGAAAGTCAAAGAACATCATTCGTCGCTGTTTTTCAGACAAGTTTCTGAACCCATTGGCACTTCCTTTTGAAGGAAATTCAAGAGATTATGTTGATTATAGACATTAGCCCCCCAGGTAGGGACAAACATACCTTTCTGCAGATGCTCTATGACGCGGGCAATCTCATTTGGCCGTAAATAGAAGAAAATCTAGCGGCTATATGCATTATTCTCCTTGTTTTCGCGTGATGGCATGCTATAACTTATGCGTGTGAAAGCGAAGAACAAAAGGGCATTCCTGGCATTGGTCAATATGTATGTGGAAACGATATCTCCAGTATAGAGGACAAGAAATTTTGGGGCGGTTTGGCAAAAAGCACACGGGAAAATGAATTACTTTCAAGGACTGCCATAGAATGGATAGATGTTCACTAAAGAGGTCATAAATTTGTCATTCGGAGTCCGTGTCGGACCCACAAGTACTCAAACTGCTCGCGGCGAGCGTGCAAATCCAGAAATTACTGCCCTCTTGCGCCAGGAGGACCGGAGTACCCTCAAATACGGCCTTAAGTAGAACTTTTTGGCCCTGAAAGTCAAAGAACATCATTCGTCACTGTTTTTCAGACAAGTTTCTGAACCAATTGGCACTTCCTTTTGAAGGAAATTCGAGAGATTATGTTTCTTATAGACATTAGGCCCCCTGGTAGAGACAAACGTACCTTTTTGAAGATGCTCCATGATCCGGGCAATCTCATTTGGCCATAAATTGAAGAAAATCCAGCGGCTATATGCCTTATTCTCCTTGTTTTCACCGGATGGCATGTTGTAGCTCATGCGCGTGCCAAGAACAAAAGGGCATTCCTGGCATCGGTCAATATATATGTGGAAACGATATCTCCACTATAGAGGACAAGAAATTTTGGGGCAGTCGGGCAAAAAGCGCACGAGAAAATGAAGTACTTTCAAGGACTTCCATAGAATGGACAGATGTTCACTAAAACGGTCATAATTTTGTCATTCGGAGCCGTGTCGGACCCATAAGTACTCACACTGCTCGCGGCGAGCACGCCAATCCAAAAAATACTCTCCTCTTGCGCTAGGATGCGGGGAGTACACTCAAATTCAGCCTTAAGCAGGACTTTTTGGCCCTGAAAGTCAAAGAACATCATTCGTCGCTGTTTTTCAGACAAGTTTCTGAACCCATTGGCACTTCCTTTTGAAGGAAATTCTAGAGATTATGTTGCTTATAGACATTAGCCCCCCTAGTAGGGACAAACGTACCTTTCTGCAGATGTTCTATGATCCGGGCAATCTCATTTCGCCGTAAATAGAAGAAAATCTAGCGGCTATATGCCTTATTCTCCATGTTTTCGTCGGATGGCATGCTGTAACCCATGCGCGTCAAAGCGAAGAACAAAAGGGCATTCCTGGCATCGGTCAATATATATGTGGAAACGATATCTCCACTATTGAGGACAAGAAATTTTGGGGCGGTTTGGCAAAAAGCGCACGGGAAAATGAAGTACTTTCAAAGCTGCCACTGAATGGACATATGTTCACTAAAACGGTCATAATTTTGTCATTCGGAGTCCGTGTCGGACCCACAAGTACTCAAACTGCTCGCGGCGAGCACGCGAATCCAAAAAATACTCCCCGCTTGCGCTAGGATTCCCGAAGTACCGTCAAATTCAGCCTTAAGCAGGACTTTTTGGCCCTGAAAGTCAAAGAACATCATTCGTCGTTGTTTTTCAGACAAGTTTCCGAACCCATTGGCACTCCCTTTTGAAGGAAATTCGAGAGATTATGTTGCTTATAGACATTATCCCCCCTGGTAGGGACAAACGTACCTTTCTAAAGATGCTCTATGATCCGGGCAATCTCATTTGGCCGTAAATTGAAGAAAATCCAGCGGCTATATGCCTTATTCTCCTTGTTTTCGCCGGATGGCATGCTGTAACCCATGCGTGTGAAAGCCATGAACAAAAGGGCATTCTGGGCATCGGTCAATATATATGTGGAAACGATATCTCCACTATAGATGACAAGAAATTTTGGGGCAGTCAGGCAAAACGCGCACGAGAAAATGAAGTACTCTCAAGGACTGCCATAGAATCGACAGATGTTCACTAAAACGGTCATAATTTTGTCATTCGGAGTCCGTGTCGGACCCATAAGTACTCAAACTGCTCGCGGCGAGCATGCGAATCCAAAAAATACTCCCCGCTTGCGCCAGGAGGCCCGGAGTACCCTCAAATTCAGCCTTAAGTAGGACTTCTTGGCCCTGAAAGTCAAAGAACATCATCCGTTGCTGTTTTTCAGACAGGTTTCTTAACACATTGGCACTTCCTTTTGAAGGAAATCCAAGAGATTATGTTGCTTATAGACATTAGCCCACTTGGTAGGGACAAACGTACCTTTCTGCAGATGCTCTATGATCCGGGCAATCTCATTTGGCCGTAAATTGAGGAAAATCCAGCGGCTATATGCCTTTTTCTCCTTGTTCTCGCTGGATGGCATGCTGTAACTCATGCATGTGAAAGCCAAGAACAAAAGGTCATTCCTGGCATCGGTCAATATATATGTGGGAACGATATCTCCACTATAGAGGACAAGAAATTTTGGGGCGGTTACGCAAAAAGCGCATGCGAAAATGAAGTACTTTCAAAGCTGCCATAGAATGGATAGATGTTCACAAAAACGGTCATAATTTTGTCATTCGGAGTCCGTGTCGGACCCACAAGTACTCAAACTACACGCGACGAGCACGCAAATCCAAAAAATACTCCCCGCTTGCGCTAGGAGGCCCGGAGTACCCTCAAATTCAGACTTAAGCAAGACTTTTGGCCCTGAAAGTCAAAGAACATCATCCGTTGCTGTTTTTCAGACAAGTTTCTGAACCCATTGGCACTTCCTTTTGAAGGAAATTCAAGAGATTATGTTGCTTATGGACATTAGCCCCCCTGGTTGGGACAAACGTACCTTTCTGCAGATGCTCTATGATCCGGGAAATCTCATTTGGCCGTAAATTGAAGAAAATCCAGCGGCTATATGCCTTATTCTTCTTGTTTTCACCGGATGGCATGCTGTAACCCATGCGCGTGAAAGCCAAGAACAAAAGGGCATTCCTGGCATCGGTCAATATATATGTGGAAACGATATGTCCACTATAGAGGAGAAGAAACTTTGGGCCAGTCAGGCAAAAAGCGCATGAGAAAATGAAGTACTTTCAAGGACTGCCATAGAATGGACAGATGTTCACTAAAACGGTCATAATTTTGTCATTCGGAGTCCGTGTCGGACCCATAACTACTCACACTACTCGCGGTGAGCACGTGAATCCAAAAAATACTCCCCGCTTGCGCTAGGATTCCACGAGTACCCTCAAATTCAGCCTTAAGCAGGACTTTTTGGCCCTGAAAGTCAAAGAACATCATTCGTCGCTGTTTTTCAAACAAGTTTCTGAACCCATTGGCACTTCCTTTTGAAGGAAATTCAAGAGATTATGTTGATTATAGACATTAGCCCCCCAGGTAGGGACAAACAAACCTTTCTGCAGATGGTCTATGATCCGGGCAATCTCACTTGGCCGTAAATAGAAGAAAATCTAGCGGCTATATGCCTTATTCTCCTTGTTTTCGCGTGATGGCATGCTATAATTTATGCGCGTGAAAGCGAAGAACAAAAGCGCATTCCTGGCATCGGTCAATATGTATATGGAAATGATATCTCCACTATAGAGGACAAGAAATTTTGGGGCGGTTTGGCAAAAAGCGCACGGGAAAATGAATTACTTTCAAGGACTGCCATAGAATGGACAGATGTTTACTAAAACGGTCATAATTTTGTCATTCGGAGTCCGTGTCGGACCCATAAGTACTCAAACTGCTCACGGTGAGCACGCGAATCTAAACACTACTCCCCGCTTGAACCAGGAGGCCCGGAGTACCCTCAAATTCAGCCTTAAGCAGGACTTTTTGGCCCTGAAAGTCAAAGAACATCATTCGTCGTTGTTTTTCAAACAAGTTTCTGAACCCATTGGCACTTCCTTTTGAAGGAAATTCAAGAGATTATGTTGATTTTAGACATTAGCCCCCCAGGTAGGGACAAACATACCTTTCTGCAGATGCTTTATGATCCGGGCAATCTCACTTGGCCGTAAATAGAAGAAAATCTAGCGGCTATATGCCTTATTCTCCTTGTTTTCGCGTGATGGCATGCTATAACTTATGCGCGTGAAAGCGAAGAACAAAAGTGCATTCCTGGCATCGGTCAATATGTATGTGGAAATGATATCTCCACTATAGAGGACAAGAAATTTTGGGGCGGTTTGGCAAAAGCGCACGGGAAAATGAATTACTTTCAAGGACTGCCATAGAATGGACAGATGTTCACTAAAACGGTCATAATTTTGTCATTCGGAGTCCGTGTCAGACCCACAAGTACTCAAACTGCTCGCGGCGAGCGTGCGAATCCAGAAATTACTGCCCGCTTGCGCCAGGAGGACCGGAGTACCCTCAAATACGGCCTTAAGTAGGACATTTTGGCCCTGAAAGTCAAAGAACATCATTCGTCACTGTTTTTCACACAAGTTTCTGAACCAATTGGCACTTCCTTTTGAAGGAAATTCGAGATAATATGTTGCTTATAGACATTAGTCCCCCTTGGAGGGACAAATGTACCTTTTTGAAGATGCTCTATGAACCGGGCAATCTCATTTGGCCGTAAATTGAGGAAAATCCAGCGGCTATATGCCTTATCCTCCTTGTTTTCGCCGGATGGCATGTTGTAGCTCATGCGCGTGCCAAGAACAAAAGGGCATTCCTGGCATCGGTCAATATATATGTGGAAACGATATCTCCACTATAGAGGACAAGAAATTTTGGGGCAGTCGGTCAAAAAGCGCACGAGAAAATGAAGTACTTTCAAGGACTGCCATAGAATGGACAGATGTTCACTAAAACGGTCATAATTTTGTCATTCGGAGCCGTGTCGGACCCATAAGTACTCACACTGCTCGCAGCGAGCACGCCAATCCAAAAAATACTCCCCGCTTGCGCTAGGATGCCCGGAGTACCCTTAAGCAGGACTTTTTGGCCCTGAAAGTCAAAGAGCATCATTCGTCGCTGTTTTTCAGACAAGTTTCCTAACCCATTGGCACTTCCTTTTGAAGGAAACCCAAGAGATTATGTTGCTTATAGACATTATCCCACCTGGTAGGGACAAACGTACCTTTCTGCAGATGCTCTATGATCCGGGCAGTCTCATTTGGCCGTAAATTGAGGAAAATCCAGCAGCTATATGCCTTATTCTCCTTGTTTTCGCCGGATGGCATGCTGTAACTTATACACGTGAAAGCCAAGAACCAAAGGGCATTCCTGGCATCGGTCAATATATATGTGGGAACGATATCTCCACTATAGAGGACAAGAAATTTTGGGGCGGTTGGATAAAGGCGCATAGGAAAATGAAGTACTTTCAAAGCTGCCATAGAATGGATAGAGGTTCACAAAAACGGTCATAATTTTGACATTCGAAGTCCGTGTCGGACCCACAAGTACTCTAACTGCTCGCGGCGAGCACGCAAATCCCAAAAATACTCCCTTGCGCCAGAGGCCCGAGTACCTCAAACTCAGCCTTAAGCAGACTTTTGGCCCCGAAAGTCAAAGAACATCATTCGTCATTGTTTTTCGACAAGTTTCAACCCATTGGCACTTCCTTTTGAAGGAAATTCAAGAGATTATGTTGTTTATAGACATTATCCCCCGGTAGGGAAAAACGTACCTTCTGCAGATGCTCTATGATCCGCAATCTCATTTGGTCAGAATTGAAGAAAATCCAGCGCTACATGCCTTATTCTCCTTGTTTTCGCCAAGATGGCATGTCAGTGACCCATGCGCGCGTGAAAGCCAAGAACAAAAGGGCATTCCTGGCATTAGTCAATATATATGTGGAAACGATATCTCCACTATAGAAGACAAGAAATTTTGGGGCAGTCAGGCAAAAAGCGCATGAGAAAATGAAGTACTTTCAAGGACTGCCATAGAATGGACAGATGTTCACTAAAACGGTCATAATTTTGTCATTCGGAGTCCGTGTCGGACCCATAAGTACTCACACTGCTCGCGGCGAGCACACGAATCCAAAAATACTCCCCGCTTGTGCTAGGATGCCCGGAGTACCATCAAATTTAGCCTTAAGCAGGACTTTTTGGCACTGAAAGTCAAAGAATATCATTCGTCGCTGTTTTTCAGACAAGTTTATGAACCCATTGGCACTTCCTTTTGAAGAAAATTCAGGAGATTATGTTGCTTATAGACATTAGCCCCCCTGGTAGGGACAAACGTACCTTTTTGCAGATGCTCTATGATCCGGGCAATTTCATTTGGCCGTAAATTGAAGAAAATCTAGCGGCTATATGCCTTAGTCTCCTTGTTTTACCGATGGCATGTCAGAACTCATGCACGGAAAGCCAAGAACAAAGGGCATTCTCGCATCGGTCCATATATATGTGGAAACGATATTCCACTATACAGACAAGAAATTTTGAGCGGTTAGGCAAAAAGAGCACGGGAAAATGAAGTACTTTCAAGGACTGCCATAGAATGGACAGATGTTCACTAAAACGGTGATAATTTTGTCATTCGGAGTCCGTGCCGGACCCACAAGTACTCAAACTACTCATGAAGCGTGCGAATCCAAAAATACTCCCCGCTTGCTCCAGAGGACCGAGTACCTCAACACGGCCTTAAGCAGGACTTTTTGGCCCTGAAAGTCAAAGAACATCATTCGTCATTGTTTTTCAGACAAGTTTCTGAACCCATTGGCACTTCCTTTTGAAGGAAATTCGAGAGATTATGTTGCTTGTAGAAATTATCCCCCTGGTAAACGTACCTTTTTGAAGATGCTCTATGATCCGGGCAATCTCATTTGGCCGTAAATTCAAGAAAATCCAGCGGCTATATGCCTTATTCTCCTTGTTTTCGCCGGATGGCATGCTGTAACTCATGCGCGTGCCAAGAATAAAAGGGTATTCCTGGCATCGGTCAATATATATGTGGAAACGATATCTCCACTATAGAGGACAAGAAATTTTGGGGTAGTCAGGCAAAAAGCGCATGAGAAAATGAAGTACTTTCAAGGACTGCCATAGAATGGACAGATGTTCACTTAAACGGTCATAATTTTATCATTCGGAGTCCGTGTCAGACCCACAAGTACTCAAACTGCTCACAAGGCAGCACGTGAATCCAAAATACTCCCGCTTGCTTAGGATGCCCGGAGTACCTCAAATTTAGCCTTAAGCAGACTTTTGGCCCTGAAATTCAAAGAACATCATTCGTTGCTATTTTTCAGACAAGTTTCTGAACCCATTGGCACTTCTTTTTGAAGGAAATTCAAGAGGTTATGTTGCTATAGACATTATCCCCCCATGGGGCTGCAACATTTGTGAATTTCTTTGTCAGATTGACGAATCTCACTTTAGCTCCTTGCCAATCAGCATAGGAGGCATCAAAGTCTTTGCTGAGGGCTTGAATGTCAAACTGAGCCTGGAGAAGTTCCTTAGGTGTCATTCTGACAACATTTTTCTTCACTCCTTTCTGTATTGTGCTTTCTTGATCTCTCTTGCCTTTTCAAACTTCCTTTCTCTTCAGTGATGAAATGGGTCAGCATGTGACTTTGACCAGAGGTCAGATGAAAATCAGGCATAGGGGTGTTAGGATCCTTGTGCCAGATGTCAATGTAGTCGAGGATCTTCCTCGGATCCAAAAGCAGTGGCACATATGTGCCTTTGGCTCTAGCGGCCTTCACTTGTATGTCTCTGATGATTTCTGCAAGTTCATCATCAGAGGCTTCATCATCAGAAGGCACGTGAAACACGGCCTGTTTCTTCTTTGGACTTGGCCGAGGACCTCGTCCAGCTGTTTCTTTAGTCTTCAACAGTGTGGGGCCTGATGAGGAAATTGGTGCAGCTGAGGAACTTGCTAAAACACCAGAGGCAATCGAGAGACCAGCAGTCCTTTGACATGTAGCCAGATGCACAGGAGCTGAGGACTTTGAAGGAGCTGCTGAGGACTTTGGTGGAGCAATGGCAGCAGGAGGAATTTATCGTGAGGGCATCTTGAGGAACTTGGCCGTGAGGGCGCTGCTGGTGAAGCACTTGGCTTACGAGCAGTGCTTCTTTGGCATGGATTTCCTTTGTTCGACCGAGGCCTCGAGAGCGATGTGCGATGGGGCGTAATCCTCATTGAATTTCTTCACTACCTCCTTGCCTTGTCTTGCCAATTTAGCTTGGCGCTTAGCCCATTCTTCAGAAAGTCCTCACCACGCTTGATGTCGGTGGGGTCACTTTCTTGGCCAGTGCCAATGGAGCTCTTGGGCATGGAGGATTGAGGACGAATTTCCTCATGTACTTTGGAGTCACATATCAGATTCCTCCATTCCCTTGCCCATCTCCGCTCAATCTCCAGTATCGCACCTTGCGCTGATTTTTGTTTCTTTGCCAAATTTTGCTTCATCGTGTGCAATAGTCAAGATAAATTTCTCGTGGATTTCAAACGCAGTCATAACCTCGTATCTTTCCTCCTTTCTGCGGCTTCTTACCGTCTACCATATTCTTCAGTTGAGGAATTTGAACAATCGAATTCTCTGAAGAAGTATGCAGTTTTTCTTCGAGGAATGCTGCAATTGAGTTAAGTTGATGAGAACCTAGTGATTCAGCAGCAGACATGAGTAGCTGTGAACAGAGTATAGGTGCGAGGAATTTGGAGAGGTCATATGCGTTCTCAGAAGGTTTTTCGAAAAGAACAAGTTTTGAGGAATTTGACCAGATGAACCTTGAGGAATTTCACTAAGCGTTCTTGTCTTAGGTTCCAGAGTTGTACAGATCGAAGATCCACACAATTAGGGAATCTTGAAGAAAATGATTGCTTAGAGAAACAGTTCAAGATCATATGATATGTGAGGTGTTCATATGTGTGAAGATTTGAAGAATAAACACCTTTGAAGATTTTCAGAAAGTTTGAGAATCAAAGTGAGTAATAAAAGTAACTTTTAATTACCCGGTGAAGAACACGATTTAACCGAGAAGAACATATGTGAAGTTCGTCAGGTTAGATCTCCCACGCCCTAATTTGGCAGAGGAAGACAGCTAGGGCGACGGCGGAGTGAAGATTTCCGCGGTCGGCGTGAGTACGACGGCGACGAGGTCGAGGCAGCGAAGCTCTTCCTCACCAAATGACGATGGAGGAGAGCGGCGGCGCTTAGGGTTTGAGGAGCTCGAGGAGAGAGTAGCGATCGAGCGGAGTAAATGAAGTGAGGAAGGGAGAGGGTATTTATAGACACGGTAAAACTGTTCGCTCAAGATTTGGGACTAACGTGCCTCGCCCTTTCTCCTTCTCGCGACATGTGTCACCCATGTATCAGTAGTTGAGATCGTACGATCGTGGGTGAATAGAATAATGCATTGTTGGATGCGAACGGTTTGAGCGGCAAAACCAAAATTTGGATATGATTTGTTTTAAAGTTTCGTTCGCAATTTTTTCAAATGACAAGGACACAAAGAAGATTTTGAACGAAGTTTCAAATAGAACGCATATGAAGAATTTGTGAATAGATTGGGTTGAGTATAGCATAGAGGGGAAGAATCCGATCACATTCACTTAGCGTAAAAAGCAACTTGAAGAAATAGCTATAAGTGAATGCTATAGAGGACATATATATATGAAGAAAAACGACGGAAACAAAGGAAGATTTTGCAAAGTTGAAGAATTTGAAAACTCAAGAATTTCAAAACGAGGAAAAACTCAAATTGAAGATTTTCAACTTTTGTGGTGGCGTGACCCAATCAGATAAGAATGATGATTTCAGACACCACGCATAATTGTCGAGGGTTCGAGAATCAAATTCTTCATTAATTTCTTCACACTTAGAGTTTTATTCATCATTGATTGAAGAAAACGCTTTCTTCATGTGTTGCACATCTAAGTCATCAATTTTGCATAAGTGTCAGGGTGTGTCTCCTTTTCTAAGAACATTCGAAGATTCTAAGATATTTAGCTCACACCGCAACTTGCTAAATCTCTTCTCATCCAAGGGCTTAGTGAAGATATCAGCTAGCTATTCTTCAGTCTTCACGTGCTCGATGGAGATGTCGCCCTTCAACACATGATCACGAAGAAAATGATGACGAATCTGAATGTGATTTGTCTTTGAGTGCTGAATTGGGTTGTGAGCAATCTTGATGGCACTCTCATTGTCGCAGAGGAGAGGCACATTCTTCACGTTGACGCCATAGTCCTTGAGTGTTTGCTTCATCCAAAGCAGCTTGAGCACAACAAGAGCCAAGAAGAATGTATTCAGCTTCCGCAGAGATAGTGATACGCAGCTCTGCTTTCTTCGAGGACCAATAGACCAAAGATCGTCCGAGGAAATGACAAGTGCCGAAGTTGACTTATGGTCCACACGATCACCAAAGATAGTCGAGTCGAATATCCAATGAGATCAAAAGCAGAGCCCTTGGGGTACCATAATCCTAGTGTTGGTGTGTGAGCTAGATATCAAAGAATATGCTTCACACCTTTTATGGTGTGATTCCTTCTGCAGCTTGAAATCGCACACATGCAAACACTAAGCATTATATCCGCCTAGATGCACATAAGTACAATAAAGAACCAATCATGGAGCGGTATACCTTGTGATCAAGTCAATACCATTTTCATCAAGGCATAGATGGCCATTTGTGGGCATAGGAATTTTGACGCCTTTGCAATCTTGCATGCCAATTTCCTAAGTACATCTTTGAGGTATTTCTCCGAGATATGAATATGCCATTCTTACTGCTGATTTAATTTGAAGACGTAAGAAGAATTTCAACTCTCCCATCATAGACATTTGATATTCTTCACTCATCATATAGGAAAATTCATCACTATAACGTTGGTCAAGACAGCCACGATAATATCATCAACGATATTTGGCACACAAACAGTTCACCATCATAAGATTTAGTAAAGAGAGTAGGGTCGAGTGAACGGATGTGAAGCCATTCTTCACGAAGAATTCCTTCAATGTATCATACCACGCCCGAGGGGCTTGCTTGAGGCCATAGAGGGCCTTATTAAGTCTCAAGACTTTGTCGACTCTTTGGATCTTCAAAACACGGGGTTGAGCAACATATACTTCTTCCTCAAGCTTACCATTGAGGAATGCACTTTTCACATCCATTTGATATAAGATGATATCATGATGGTTAGCATAAGCAAGTAATATGCGAATAGCCTCAAGTCTAGCAACAGTGCAAAAGTTTCATCGAAATCAATTCCTTCAACTCGTGTGTAGCCTTGAGCTACCAATCGTGCCTTATTCCTCACCACAAGGCCATTTTCATCTTGCTTGTTGCGGTAGATCCACTTTGTGCCAATGATATTATGGTTGCGAGGATCTCGACGTTTGACCAGTTCCTGCACATTGTTGAGCTCGAATCGATGTAATTCTTCTTGCATAGCTCTGAATCCACTCCGCTCCAAAATGCTTCATCTACCTTAGTGGGCTCTGTGATAGAGACAAAAGCATAGTGCCCACAAAAGTTAGATAAATGTGAAGCTTTTGAGCGTGTGAGAGGACCCGTGCTCTAATGTCATCGATGATCTTTTCCACTTGCACTCTTTTGCAACGCGAGGATGAGCTGGTTGTCGCCGAGGAGTTTGATCAACATTTTCTTCAAACCATTTTCCTCAAAGATTTTCTTCAGTGCATCACTCGACGCTCTTCATGAACTGGAATGAATTCTTCAAAGCAGATTCTTCAAGAGGAATGACATCCTCGCTTGCCTTGAACTTGATAGAATCCTCGGTGCTGGTTCATCTAACACAGTAGGTAGGTGCTCTCTTTGCGAGCCATTAGTTTCATCGAATCGCACATCTACAAAGGTCAACAATCTTGTGAAGAACAATGTTGAAGACTCAGAGGTGTGCAAGTCCTTTCCAGAACCAAGCATAAAACCTTCATGTGCTTTCGGTGCAAATTTAGAATTGTGGTGAGGATCTCTAATCCAACATTTAGCAATCAAGACTTTGAAATGACTCACATTGGGTTTCTTGTCGTTGAGGAGTTCATAGGCCGTCTTCTTGAAGAATTTGTGAAGATATACTCTGTTGATGATGTGGCACGCAGATCAATTGCATCAATCCAAAAACGATGAGGCGCTTTGTATTCATCAAGCATAGTGCGAGCCATCTCAACAAGAGTTCTGTTCTTGCGCCCACGACGCCATTTTGCCGAGGAGTATAGGGAGCAGATAACTCATGAGTAATACCAAGTTCATCAAGATAGTCATCAAGACCGAATTTTGAACTCGGTTCCATTGTCACTTCTGATGTGCTTGATCTTCACACCAAAGTTGGTTGAAGCCCTCGAGGAAAAATGTTTGAAGACTTCCTGCACTTCATGTTTGTAAGTAACAATGTGTACCCATGTATATCAAGAGTAATCATCAACAATGACAAAACCATATAGAGATGCATCATTAGTGACTACTGAGTAATGATTAGGTCCAAGAGGTCCATGTGAAGCAATTCAATGGACGAGTAGTGGTAATGATAGTCTTCACGGATGCTTGGCCTTGGTCATTTTTCCAGCTTCACAGTTCGCATAAGTGATCCTTAAGGAATTTAACATTCTCAATGCCAATGACATGCTTCTTCTTCGCAAGCGCAGTAAATTCCTCATGCTGCGTGACTAAGTCGCCGATGCCATAGCCAGCCTTCTCAAGCTTTTGCAAGTGGACACACGGCTGGTCGTGGTCCCAGAAAGAAATCAACAATATACAGATCTCCTCTCCTAAAGCCTTCAAGACTTTGGAATTGTCACCTTCCATAATCACAACACAACGATCTTGCCAAAGACAACAACCATATCAAGATCACAAAGCATTGAGACCGACATGAGGTTGTATCCTAAGGACTCAACAAGCATGACTTTGTCCATGTGTTTATCCTTAGAGATTGCAACCTTACCAAGACCCAATACCGACTTTTGCCTTTGTCAAGAAAGATGATATGCTTCAGATGTGACGGTGATAAGGAGCATCCATCAATAGATTCTTGTCACCAATCATGTGATTCGTACATCCACTATCGAGGACCCACTCAAGAGCTTTGGGTTGATCATCCCGCAGATGAATTAGTGTAGCTTACAATCTCATATGCTTCAATTGTGAATAATATGATATCAAGTTCATCGATGAATTTCATCAATCAAGAAATGATATAGTAGTATGAGGACGTGTGAAATGAAGGTTCATTTCATCATGATTCGCTGCGCCCTTTCGTAATTTTGTCGTCCCCAAAGAAATTCTTCAGATGTTAAAGCACGCCCGAGACCTGACCTCGCAGAAGAGATTAGTTCTTTTTCTTCACCACCCACATCTGAAGGGATGGCAAAGAGTTTATCACTCTGCGAGCACCATACGAGAATGGTGGCATAGAGGCCAAACCATTTCGTTTCACATAAGAGGGGTTAGGGTAAGCATATGAATAAGCATAGAAATTCTTCGAGGACTTATGAACATAATGGTTTGAAGAATAATGCACATATTCATAGCCCTTAGCTCTACCCTGCGAAATAGAGTTGTTAGCACGATGATAATCATGTGAGGACTTTGATCCATTTGAGGAATTTGATCCACGCGAAGGATTTGATCTGGGGTTCCTGTTCTTCACAGGTGGTGTCATGAGGACATTCACCTGAAGACTTTCAAGGCACTTCTTGGGAACCCAGATTTTCTTCATAGGAGAACCGTTCCTGCAGTTAGTGCCAACATATCTAGCAAATACTTCACCATTCTGAGTTTTGAACAGTTTATAGTTGGAGTCAAATGACTCATCAGAAGAATGAGGAGATTCACATGTAAAGCGAGATAAGTTAGATGGATCAACTCGAGGTCCCTTTGCAAAGAACCCATGAGGTTTTGGGGTACCGCTTCGGGCTTCCAATATGTTCCATCAAGATTAAGTTTCCTCTCAAAGGCGATACCCTCTTTCCTAGGGTTTCTGTTGAGGATCTGCTTTTTAAGCACATCACAAAGAGTCTTATGCCCTTTGAGGCTTTTGTACATGCCTGTCATGTACAATTCCTTCAGCCCTGCATCGTTAGTGATACTAGCAATGTCCTCAGATGAGGAATTAGTGATACTAGAGGCAGGTGAAGAATTTGTAACAGTTGAAGCATTTGAACATTCAGGTGAAGAATTAGCAGATTCACTTTCAATGCACTTTAAGCATGGAGGAACAAATTCTTCCTGAGAAGCGCTGATTTGTTGAGCTAGTAATGAATCGCGCCCCTTCTGGAGATCTTCATAACTCACTCTTAGCTTCTCAAGATCTTGCTTTCTTTGAAGGAATTCATAAGAAAGTTTCTCATGATCATATAAGAGAGTGTTGTGATGACTTTGAAGGTTATCAAACCTAGACTGAAGTCTCTGAAGATTTTCAGTCAGGGCTTTAGTGCGATCCATTTCTTCACCCAACATATCATCACTTTTGTCTAGCATGCTTTGAACTTGTTCCAAAGCCGTTTGTTGTTTAGTGGCAATGCAAACAAGTTTGGTATAACTAGATTCAATATCATCATCAGATCCATCATCATCAAATTCATCGTCACAAAACTCGGATGAGGAGCATCTGGTTACCTCGTCTCCCTTTGCCATGAGACATGATGCAGAAGATGATGATTCTGGCTCGAAAGTCATCGTTCTGAGAGATTCCTTCAAGTCCTCAAACCAGGGATCATGACGGGTTCGATGACCTTCATAGACATCAGACATTCGGTCCCAGATAAGCTTCGCATTGCAAAGATGCATAATGCGCTTGAATTCATCTCTGGATAGGCAGGAACAGATGATGTCCTTCGCCATGATGTCGAGTCGAGTGAACTTGCGAATTTCATCAGCCGCATTCTTGCATAGATCGGTAAGCCCAATCTCGGTGACGGTCCACAGCTTGCATCCATTGCCATGAGGCGCTTCCTCATCATGGCCTTCCACTTGGGATAATCATGACCGCCAAAGATAGGGCATGTCACTTTCTTCATACCGTGGTCGATATAACTAAAACTCCATGTGGTTAAACTAAAATCACACGTAACAAGGAGTACCTTGCTCGATACTAATTGAAAGTGCTTATATCGACTAGAGGGGGTGAATAGGCGATTTTATGAATTCTTCATCGAGGAATTTGCGGTGAGGAAATTCCTTAGCGAAGAACTACTAGCAGCGAATAAGTACTCGTAAGTAAGCATAACAAAATACAAGCATGGTCATCATGATGAAATGAAGACTAGCACAGAGTACGTAAAGCGTAATCACAGGATAACACAAGATGAAGACAAACAGATCAAGAAATTGAACTGAGGAAATTGAGAAAGTCTTCACCAAAGTCTTCAAGCACAGATATGAACAAACACTCAACACAAGAATGAGGAAATGAAAGGGTTGAGGAAATAGAACCAGATTAGGTTGGTGAAGACAATGATTTGCTAGACCAGTTCCAACTGCTGTCTTAGTTGTACGTCTGTTGGAGCGGCCGAGTATTTAAACTCGAGGACACACAGCCCGGACACCCAATCATCGAAAGCACGCAGCTCAGACACCCATCCTCACCGTATTCTCCTTGAACTAAGGTCACATAGACCTCGTCCAATCACTGTGGTAAGTCTTCAGCGACTTCCAAACCTTCACAGACTTGGTCACTCGGCGATCCACAATTCCTCTTGATGCTCTAGACCATGACGCCTAACCGTCTGGAAGAAGCACAGCCTTCAAAGGTAATAAGCGCCGATCCACGCAGATCAATTTCTTCAAGGATGCTCAATCACTTTGGGTTTGTAGGGTTTGGTTTTGGATTTTACTCACTTGATGATTTTTGCTCAAAGTCCTCTGAGGATGGGTTGCTCTCAAATGACAAGTGTCAAGTTCTCTCGAGCAGCCAACCAGCTAGTGGTTGTAGTGGGCAGCTATTTATAGCCTAGGGAGCAGCCCGACATGATAAGACATAAATGCCCTTCAATGATATGACCGTTAGGTGGATAAGATATTTTGGGACAGGTGGCGCAAGAAGACAAAGAACGGTCGGAAATTTGACTCTCAAATTCCTCGGGTCTATCATGTTCTCATCGTAGGCAATTCAGACTGGCGAATTCCTAACTCCTCGATCGTAACAAATTCATCAACACTGGAAGAACTTCATCTCTCACATCAAGAAAGTGACTGAATCAGTATGAGATTCCCAAAGGCTTCACTCGAAGGGATTGGTAGGTGTAGGATTTTGAGTTGAGCATCACATGGACATTTTTCCTTAGTATTTCCTCGACCCCCTTTAACAGTACGGTGTTTCCTATGACTCAAGAAAGAGAAAATGAAAGTACGAAAACAAAAGTCTTCACGCTTCATGTTCCACAAATGAATACCAAGTCTTCAAGGTCACACCAATTTCTTCACTTTCAAAGTCTTCAGAAAGTCCTCAGAATATCAAAGTCTTCTGTCGAAGAACTTCATTTTTAGGGGTCAACTTTCTCTGTAAATATCAAACTCCTCATAGACTTATAGACCCGTTTACACTCACAAACGCATTAGTCCCTAAACCTATAAGTCTTCAATACACCAAATTCAGTAAGGGGCACTAGATGCACTTACAGAGGACAAGAAATTTTGGGGCAGTCGGACAAAAAGCGCACGAGAAAATGAAGTACTTTCAAGGACTGCCATAGAATGGACAGATGTTCACTAAAATGGTCATAATTTTGTCATTCGGAGTCCGTGTCGGACCCACAAGTACACAAACTGCTCGCGGCGAGCATGCAAATCTAAAAAATACTCCCTGCTTGCGCTAGGATGCCCGGAGTACCCTCAAATTCAGCCTTAAGCAGGACTTTTTGGCCCTGAAATTCAAAGAACATCATTCGTCGCTGTTTTTCAGACAAAGTTTAAGAACCCATTGGCACTTCCTTTTGAAAGAAATTCAAGAGATTATGTTGCTTATAGACATTAGCCCCCCTGGTAGGGACAAACGTACCTTTCTCCAGATGCTCTATGATGCGGGCAATCTCATTTGGCCGTAAATTGAAGAAAATCCAGCGGCTATATGCCTTATTCTCCTTGTTTTCACGGATGGCATGTCAGAACCCATGCGCGTGAAAGCCAAGAACAAAAGGGCATTCCTGGCATCGGTCAATATATATGTGGAAACAATATCTCCACTATATAGGACAAGAAATTTTGGGGTAGTCAGGCAAAAAGCGCATTAGAAAATGAAGTACTTTCAAGGACTGCCATAGAATGGACAGATGTTCACTAAAATAGTCATAATTTTGTCATTCGGAGTCCGTGTCGGACCCATAAGTACTCACACTGCTCACAGCGAGCAAGCGAATCCAAAATATACTCCCCGCTTGCACTAGAATGCCCGGAGTACCCTCAAATTCAGCCTTAAGCAGGACTTTTTGGCCATGAAAGTCAAAGAACATCATTCGTCGATGTTTTTCAGACAAGTTTCTGAACCCATTGGCAGTTCTTTTTGAAGGAAATTCAAGAGATTATCTTGATTATAGACATTAGCCCCCCTGGTAGGGACAAACGTACCTTTCTGCAGATGCTCTAAGATCCGGGCAATCTCATTTGGCCGTAAATTGAAGAAAATCTAGCGGCTATATGCCTTATTCTCCTTGTTTTCGCCTGATGGCATGTTGTAACTCATGCGAGTGAAAGCCAAGAACAAAAGGGCATTCCTGGAATCGGTCAATATATATGTGGAAACGATATCTCCACTATAGAGGACAAGAAATTTTGGGGCGGTCAGGCAAAAAGCGCGTGGGAAAATGAAGTACTTTCATGGACTGCCATAGAATGGACAGATGTTCACTAAAACTGTCATAATTTTGTCATTCGGAGTCCGTGTCGGACCCATAAGTACTCAAACTACTCATGGTGAGCACGCGAATCTAAACACTACTCCCTCGCTTGAACCAGGAGGCCCGGAGTACCCTCAAATTCAGCCTTAAGCAGGACTTTTTGGCCCTGAAAGTCAAAGAACATCATTCATCGCTGTTTTTCAGACAAGTTTCAGAACCCATTGGCACGTCCTTTTGAAGGAAATTCAAGAGACTATGTTGCTTATAGACATTAGCCCCCCTGGTAGGGACAAACGTACCTTTCTGCAGATGCTCTATGATTCGGGCAATCTCATTTGGCTGTAAATTGAAGAAAATCCGGCGGCTATATGCCTAATTCTCCTTGTTTTCGCCGGATGGCATGCTGTAACTCATGCGCGTCAAAGCCAAGAACAAAAGGGCATTCCTGGCATCGGTCAATATATATGTGGAAACGATATCTCCACTATAGAGGACAAGAAATTTTGGGGCAGTCGGGCAAAAAGCGCACGAGAAAATGAAGTACTTTCAAGGACTGCAATAGAATGTATATATGTTCACTAAAATGGTCATAATTTTGCCATTCGGAGTCCGTGTCAGACCCACAAGTACTCAAACTGCTCGCGGCGAGCACGCGAATCTAAAAAATACTCCCTGCTTGCGCTAGGATGCCCTGAGTACCCTCAAATTCAGCCTTAAGCAGGACTTTTTGGCCCTGAAATTCAAAGAACATCATTCGTCGCGGTTTTTCAGACAAGTTTCAGAACCCATTGGCACTTCCTTTTGAAAGAAATTCAAGAGATTATGTTGCTTATAGACATTAGCCCCCCTCGTAGGGACAAACGTACCTTTCTCCAGATGCTCTATGATCCGGGCAATCTCATTTGGTCGTAAATTGAAGAAAATACAGCAGCTATATGCCTTATTCTCCTTGTTTTCACGGATGGCATGTCAGAATCATGCGCGTGAAAGCCAAGAACAAAAGGGCATTCCTGGCATCGATCAATATATATGTGGAAACGATATCTGCACCATAGAGGACAAGAAATTTTGGGAGCAGTCAGGCAAAAATCGCACGAGAAAATGAAGTACTTTCAAGGACTGCCATAGAATGGACAGATGTACACTAAAACGGTCAAAATTTTGTCATTCGGAGTCCGTGTCGGACCCATAATTACTCAAATTGCTCGCGGCGAGCATGCGAATCCAAAACATACTCCCCGCTTGTGCCAGGAGGCCCGGAGTACCCTCAAATTCAGCCTTAAGCAGAACTTTTGGCCCTGAAAATATAAAAAACATCGTTCGTCTCTGTTTTTCAAACAAGTTTCTGAACCCATTGGCACTTCCTTTTGAAGGAAATTCAAGAGATTATGTTGCTTATAGACATTAGCCCCCTGGTAGGGACAAACGTACCTTTCTGCAGATGCTCTATGATCCGGGCAATCTCATTTCACCGTAAATTGAAGAAAATCCAGCGGCTATATGCCTTATTCTCCTTGTTTTCGCCGGATGGTATGCTGTAACTCATGCGCGTGAAAGCCAAGAATAAAAGGGCATTCCTGGCATTGGTTAATATGTATGTGGAAATGATATCTCCACTATGGAGGACAAGAAATTTTGGGGCAGTCAGGCAGAAAGCGCACGAGAAAATGAAGTACTTTCAAGGACTGCCATAGAATGGACAGATGTTCACTAAGACGGTCATAATTTTGTCATTAGGAGTCCGTGTCGGACCCATAAGAACTCAAACTGCTTGCGGCGAGCGCCCGAATCCAAAAAGATACTCCCCGCTTGCGCCAGGAGGCCTGGAAGTCCCTCAAATTCAGCCTTAAGCATGACTTTTTGGCCCTGAAAGTCAAAGAACATCATTCGTCACTGTTTTTCAGACAAGTTTCTGAACCCATTGGCACTTCCTTTTGAAGGAAATTCGAGAGATTATGTTGCTTATAGACATTAGCCCCCCTGGTAGGGACAAACGTACCTTTCTGCAGATGCTCTATGATCTTTGCAATCTCATTTGGCCGTAAATTGAAGAAAATCCAGCGGCTATATGCCTTATTCTCCTTGTTTCCACCGGATGGCATGTTGTAACTCATGCGCGTGAAAGCCAAGAATAAAAGGGCATTCCTCGCAATCGATCAATATATATGTGGAAACGATATATTCACTATAGAGGACAAGAAATTTTGGGGCAGTCAGGAAAAAAGCGCACGAGAAAATGAAGTACTTTCAAGGACTGCCATAGAATGGACAGATGTTCACTAAGACGGTCATAATTTTGTCATTAGGAGTACGTGTCAGACCCATAAGTAATCAAACTGCTTCCGGCGAGGGCGCGAACCCATTGGCACTTCCTTTTGAAGGAAATTTGAGAGATTATGTTGCTTATAGACATTAGCCCCCCTAGTAGGGACAAACGTACCTTTTTCAGATGGTCTATGATCCGGGAAAGCTCATTTGGCCGTAAATTGAAGAAAATCTAGCGGCTATATGCCTTATTCTCCTTGTTTTCGCTAGTGGCATGCTGTAACTCATGCGCGTGAAAGACAAGAACAAAAGGGCATTCCTGGCATAGATCAATATATATGTGGAACCGATATCTCCACAATAGAGGACAAGAAATTTTGGTGCAGTCAGGCAAAAAGAGCACGGTAAAATGAAGTACTTTCAAGGACTGCCATAGATTGGACAGATGTTCACTAAAGTGGTCATAATTTTGTTATTCGAAGTCTGTGTCGGACCCACAAGTTCTCAAACCGCTCGTGGCGAGCGCGCGAATCCAGAAAATACTCCCCGCTTGCGCCAGGAGGCCCGGAGTACCCTCAAATACGTCCTTAAGAAGGACTTTTTGGCCCTGAAAGTCAAAGAACATCATTCGTCATTGTTTTTCAGACAAGTTTCTGAACCCATTGGCACTTCCTTTTGAAGGAAATTTTAGAGATTATGTTGCTTATAGACATTAGCCCCCCTAGTAGGGACAAACGTACCTTTCCGCAGATGCTCTATGATCCGGGAAATCTCATTTGGCCGTAAATTGAAGAAAATCTAGCGGCTATATGCCTTATTCTCCTTGTTTTCGCTAGTGGCATGCTGTAACTCATGCGCGTGAAAGCCAAGAACAAAAGGACATTCCTAGCATCGATCAATATATATGTGGAAACGATATATCCACTATAGAGGCCAAGAAATTTTGGGGCAGTCAGGCAAAAAGCGCACGAGAAAATGAAGTACTTTCAAGGACTGCCATAGAATGGACAGATGTTCACTAAGACGGTCATAATTTTGTCATTAGGAGTCCGTGTCGGACCCATAAGAACTCAAACTACTTGCGGCGAGCGCCCGAATCCAAAAACATACTCCCCGCTTACGCCAGGAGGCCTGGAGTGCCCTCAAATTCAGCCTTAAGCATGACTTTTTGGCCCTGAAAGTCAAAGAACATCATTCGTCACTGTTTTTCAGACAAGTTTCTGAACCCATTGGCACTTCCTTTTGAAGGAAATTCGAGAGATTATGTTGCTTATAGACATTAGCCCCCCTGGTAGGGACAAACGTACCTTTCTGCAGATGCTCTATGATTTGGGCAATCTCATTTGGCCGTAAATTGAAGAAAATCCAGCGGCTATATGCCTTATTCTCCTTGTTTCCACCGGATGGCATGTTGTAACTCATGCGCGTGAAAGCCAAGAATAAAAGGGCATTCCTCGCATCGATCAATATATATGTGGAAACGATATATTCACTATAGAGGACAAGAAATTTTGGGGCAGTCAGGAAAAAAGCGCACGAGAAAATGAAGTACTTTCAAGGACTGCCATAGAATGGACAGATGTTCACTAAGACGGTCATAATTTTGTCATTAGGAGTGCGTGTCAGACCCATAAGTAATCAAACTGCTTCCGGCGAGTGCGCGAACCCATTGGCACTTCCTTTTGAAGGAAATTTGAGAGATTATGTTGCTTATAGACATTAGCCCCCTAGTAGGGACAAACGTACCTTTCTGCAGATGCTCTATGATCCGGGAAATCTCATTTGGCCGTAAATTGAAGAAAATCTAGCGGCTATATGCCTTATTCTCCTTGTTTTCGCTAGTGGCATGCTGTAACTCATGCACGTGAAAGACAAGAACAAAAGGGCATTCCTGGCATAGATCAATATATATGTGGAAACGATATCTCCACAATAGAGGACAAGAAATTTTGGGGCAGTCAGGCAAAAAGAGCACGGTAAAATGAAGTACTTTCAAGGACTGCGATAGATTGGACAGATGTTCACTAAAGTGGTCATAATTTTGTTATTCGAAGTCTGTGTCGGACCCACAAGTTCTCAAACCGCTCGTGGCGAGCGCGCGAATCCAGAAAATACTCCCCGCTTGCGCTAGGAGGCCCGGAGTACCCTCAAATACGTCCTTAAGAAGGACTTTTTGGCCCTGAAAGTCAAAGAACATCATTCGTCACTGTTTTTCAGACAAGTTTCTGAACCCATTGGCACTTCCTTTTGAAGGAAATTTGAGAGATTATGTTGCTTATAGACATTAGCCCCCCTAGTAGGGACAAACGTACCTTTCTGCAGATGCTCTATGATCCGGGAAATCTCATTTGGCCGTAAATTGAAGAAAATCTAGCGGCTATATGCCTTATTCTCCTTGTTTTCGCTAGTGGCATGCTGTAACTCATGCGCGTGAAAGCCAAGAATAAAAGGGCATTCCTAGCATCGATCAATATATATGTGGAAACGATATATCCACTATAGAGGCCAAGAAATTTTGGGGCAGTCAGGCAAAAAGCGCACGAGAAAATGAAGTACTTTCAAGGACTGCCATAGAATGGACAGATGTTCACTAAGACGGTCATAATTTTGTCATTAGGAGTCCTTGTCGGACCCATAAGAACTCAAACTGCTTGCGGCGAGCGCCCGAATCCAAAAACATACTCCCCGCTTACGCCAGGAGGCCTGGAGTGCCCTCAAATTCAGCCTTAAGCATGACTTTTTGGCCCTGAAAGTCAAAGAACATCATTCGTCGCTGTTTTTCAGACAAGTTTCTGAACCCATTGGCACTTCCTTTTGAAGGAAATTCGAGAGATTATGTTGCTTATAGACATTAGACCCCTGGTAGGGACAAACGTACCTTTCTGCAGATGCTCTATGTTCTGGGCAATCTCATTTGGCCGTAAATTGAAGAAAATCCAGCGGCTATATGCCTTATTCTCCTTGTTTCCACCGGATGGCATGTTGTAACTCATGCGCGTGAAAGCCAAGAATAAAAGGGCATTCCTCGCATCGATCAACATATATGTGGAAACGATATATTCACTATAGAGGACAAGAAATTCTGGGGCAGTCAGGCAAAAAGCGCACGAGAAAATGAAGTACTTTCAAGGACTGCCATAGAATGGACAGATGTTCACTAAGACGGTCATAATTTTGTCATTAGGAGTCCGTGTCAGACCCATAAGTAATCAAACTGCTTCCGGCGAGTGCGCGAATCTTAAAAGATACTCCCCGCTTGCGCCAGGAGGCCCGGAGTACCCTCAAATTCAGCCTTAAGCAGGACTTTTTGGCCCTGAAAGTCAAAGAACATCATTCGTCGCTGTTTTTCAGACAAGTTTCTGAACCCATTGGCAGTTCCTTTTGAAGGAAATTCGAGAGATTATGTTGCTTATAGATATTAGTCCCCCTGGTAGGGACAAACGTAACTTTCTGCAGATGCTCTATGATCCGGGCAATCTCATTTGGCCGTAAATTGAAGAAAATCCAGCGGTTATATGCCTTATTCTCCTTGTTTTCGCCGGATGGCATGCTGTAACTCATGCGCGTGAAAGCCAAGAACAAAAGGGCATTCCTGGCATCGATCAATATATATGTGGAAACGATATCTCCACCATAGAGGACAAGAAATTTTGGGCGCAGTCAGGCAAAAATCGCACGAGAAAATGAAGTACTTTCAAGGACTGCCATAGAATGGACAGATGTACACTAAAACGGTCAAAAGTTTGTCATTCGGAGTCCGTGTCGGACCCATAATTACTCAAATTGCTCGCGGCGAGCATGCGAATCCAAAACATACTCCCCGCTTGTGCCAGGAGGCCCGGAGTACCCTCAAATTCAGCCTTAAGCAGAACTTTTGGCCCTGAAAATCAAAGAACATCGTTCGTCTCTGTTTTTCAAACAAGTTTCTGAACCCATTGGCACTTCCTTTTGAAGGAAATTCGAGAGATTATGTTGCTTATAGACATTAGCCCCCTGGTAGGGACAAACGTACCTTTCTGCAGATGCTCTATGATCCGGGCAATCTCATTTCACCGTAAATTGAAGAAAATCCAGCGGCTATATGCCTTATTGATAGAGGCGGGGTGTCCCGATCTTTCGATGAGATGATAACTATCGATTTGGTGGAGACGACTTTGACGATCCGACTACAAACGTGCACGACGTTGCGCCTTAGCAATCGCTAAACTAACTCCGAGAGGTTATTGACCACGCCGGAGCACAGTCAACCTGACAAGAAGGTCTATTCCTGCAAGCAATCGAAGAACAAGCAAGAATATATAAAAGCAATCTGAATATTGCGAGTATGTATGAAGTATTGATAAAGGTGGGGATCCGTTAGCGGTCTTGGTCTGGTCGTTGGACACAAACGAAGTACACGAAGTTGCAATGGCTAACTTTAACTAAACAAATCCCAAGCAAAAGCTACTAGATGGATCTACTTATATAGGAGCAAGGGTGGCGGCCAAGGAGGTGGGAGAACGTCCCAAGGCAGCCTAAAACTAACCCTAGGTCGTATAAGGCCAATGGGCCCAAGTGGAGGTGACGTAACACCTTTGGACTTGTAGTTTGACTCGGATTCTGTGCAGCGTCAGATTGTTTCGTCCATAACTCAACGCCCGGACGGCTTTTAAGGTGATTTCAACTGTGCTGGAAAGAGCATGAAATCTACTTCCCAACAAAAAAGAATCAGCCAATTCGAGTCCGTATGAAAATGTTGTTGACGTTTTGAGTCAGGTATGTCTGCAGCAGTCCGAATCTGAATCCGAATGTGAGAGACTTGGACTCTATCTTCTCTTGGCCCAAAAGTGACGTGAGAAGACTTTTTGAACAGCACCTAAACTTCTCCTTTTCCCTTATCTTCATATGTGGATTGTACAAATGTCCCATACACCTGCAATTAGACAAAATACAAAAGTATGTGAAGTATTTTTGTTCTGGATAACATAAATATATTATTGAATAGTTTGCACTAGAAATCACCTGACAAATATGCATGTATGCAATATTTTTGGTCTTATCCAAGGTAGTCATGTCCTCATCACTTATTCTCATTGTTTTCGCCGGATGGTATGTTGTAACTCATGCGCGTGAAAGCCAAGAATAAAAAGGCATTCCTGGCATTAGTCAATATGTATGTGTTAACGATATCTCCACTATAGAGGACAAGAAATTTTGGGGCAGTCAGGCAAATAGCGCACGAGAAAATGAAGTACTTTCAAGAACTACCATAGAATGACTAAAGCGAGCACGCAAATCCAAAAAACAATCCCCGCTTGCGCATGGAGGCCCGGAGTACCCTCAAATACGGCCTTAAGCAGGACTTTTTGGCCTTGAAAGTCACAGAACATCATTTGTCGCTGTTTTTCAGACAAGTTTCTGAACCCATTGGCACTTCCTTTTGAAGGAAATTTGAGAGATTATGTTGGTTATAAACATTAGTCCCCCTGGTAGGGACAAACGTACCTTTCTGCAGATGTTCTATGATCCGGGCAATCTCATTTGGCCGTAAATTGAAGAAAATCTAGCGGCTATATGCCTTATTCTCCTTGTTTTCGCCGGATGGCATGCTATAACTCATGCGCGTGGAAGCCAGGAACAAAAGGGCAACCCAGGCATCGGTCAATATATATGTGGAAACAATATCTCCACTATAGAGGACAAGAAATTTTGGGGCAGTCAGGCAAAAAGCGCACGGGAAAATGAAGTACTTTCAAGTACTGCCATAGAATGGACAGATGTTCACAAAGACGGTCATAATTTTGTCATTAGGAGTCCCTGCGGACCCGTAATTACTCAGACTGCTTGCGGCGAGCACGCTAATCCAAAAACATACTCCCTGCTTGCGCCAGGATGCCCGGCGTACCCTCAAATTCAGCTTTTTGGCCCTGAAAGTCAAAGAATATCTTTCGTCGCTGTTTTCCAGACAAGTTTTTGACCCCATTGTGATGCGGAGCATCCTTCCATCATCCCCATGGACTCTACATCGACACATCCAATCCCACAAGGACCCATGACAAGAGCTAGAGCACGTGCTTTAAAAACCGAGGTGAACTCCTTCCTACTAGACTTGCATATGGACACAAACGGAACATGTCTACTACCTCACCAAAATATGCTATGCCTCCTTAGGTATGAAGCAGAACATCACCAAGAAGCTCAGGAGCATCCCCAAGGAGAAGGAGAACCACCCCAAGGCCATACGGATCAAGACAGAGTGCAACAATATCAAAACAGCAAGTCCTAGGCGACCCCGTGCGCACAGGCCCCCGAGACCCCGTGCCCACGGGCTACACAGGAACCCGACGCTGAGCACCCGTGCAAGACGGGCAGTATCAGTGCCCACGGGACCCCGTCAAGACGGGCCAACTTACCCGTCTTGCGCACGGGCCTCCCATGATGGACGGCTGAGATGGCTCCTTCGGCTCCAGTTCTTCTCCTTCGACCCCAAGCCTATATATTCCGTACCTAGGGCCATGTTTAGGGTTAGCAAAGTATTAGATGAGATCTTGGTGAGCTTTGCTCCATTACCTTCCCTCTTTGAGGATCAAGACCCCATAGGGAAGAATCCTTGAGGATTTCAAGACCTCCATTGGGAGAAGACTACCACCAAGACCCCTCTTCCTTTGGATTTGGGATGAACTATGCCATTGTATCTTTCCTTTGATTGTGTTTGAGACTTGTGGATCTTGGGTTGTTACTCTAGTGGATGTGTAATCGGGAATTGTTGGAGTGATTGCCTCTTTGTGTTCATCTTTGTGTTCTTGTTGTTCTTGTGATTTCCCTTCTTTTCCCCCACCAAGTGTGAAAAGGTCCTTCCTCGGGTTCTACCCTACATCATATGGTATCATGAGCCACGTTGATTCACACCTTGGAGTCCCTACCTTCCACTTTCTAGCTTGATTTTGTTGTTTTTCGTCCTAATCCGAAAATCCCCACCAAAAATAGCCCCAAAAAATTTTCTTGCAATTTGTTGATCTTGTGAGATTTGGTTGATTTGATCCACGAATTTGGTGTTTTGCAAGTGGATCTACACCTCCACCATCATCCCCACCCATCCCCCACTGGAATTTGGCCAGAAATTTGCTTTCACCATGAAATCACAGCAGTTCATCCGCTCTCGGGAGACCCCGTGCACACGGGCCATCGGGACCCCGTGCACACGGGACCCCGTGCACACGGGCCTCACTTACCCCGTGCGCACGGGCCATCCAGAAACTTTCGGCCATTTTTTTGTTTTTCTTATTTTGTTTCACCACCACCTCTCGTGTTCTTCCGCACCTTTCCATGTGTTTGTGGAGTGTTCGGTTGCGATTTCTCTTGTGTCCTAAGGTGTTTCAGCTACTTAGGCGCAAGTTGGTATCACCATCGCCACCAATCATCGACTCGGACAACACTTCGGCTTCGACAAGATCATCTTCAACTGTAAGCAAGGACGGTAACCTCGACGACATTTTGTACTCCCTTGCCATTACCTTGATAGCTTCGAGCCATTTTGCGTAGCTTACCCATCGAGACTAGCTTGTTGAGTATTGCCAGGCCACGTCTTAGTGCACCATTTACTGTTCCATCCATCCCGTGCATTTACTTCTTGTTAACTCATTGTGTGGCTCGCATATCAAGCATCATGGCATAGTTGAAAAAAAGAAAAAAAGAAGATAGAAAGCTTTTAAGCAAAAGAGAAGAGAAGCAAAGAGCTTATAAGCAATAGCATCGAGCCTTAGCATACGTGCATCATCTTGGTCACCACATACATAAGCATACTTGGGATAGTGAGACGAGTGGATTCTCTATTAGGTTGGTGCACTAGCGTATCTAGCCCATTAGTGCAATCGAGCTAGCGTCTCTCTAGTATCCGTACGACAAGAGCTTTTCCCGTGTTTTGATATCTTTGAGCTCATTCCTTGGTTGTGCGGATCCCATTTATCTTCCGTGTGTGTGTTCCTCGTGTTATCTTGGGAGGTTGATCTATTTGTCTTATTTGCCATTTGTGAATCTTCTCAACTTTATCAATATCTTGACTAACATTTGCTTGAATTATTTGTGCCTTTCCTAACCAAGCTCCTCCATAGACCATTTACTTGTAGGTGTGAGAAACAATTCCGCACCAATTCCCTATTGTAACATCACGGGATCGTGCTTGTTACATCCACAATCTTCGGAAAAGGTAACTTTGGTTTTGTTCTCTCATTTTCCTACTCACCACCACTTTCTTATGATGGATAGGCCAAGCTCCTCTACCAACCCACTCTTCATCGAGCAAGATGACGACATGTCCTCATTCGTCACCAAGAGCCACCTATTTGGTGCACAACGAGCTCTACATCTAGAGCAACAAGCAATGAACGACCGCATCGACAACCTCGCCACCGACTTGCGACTCTCCAAGCAATGTACACGCGACTACTTCGACAACAAGCTCAACGCGCACAAGCAAGAGAACGATGCAAGAATGGATGAGATCCGAGCTTTGTTGGTCAACCGGCCTCCTTCAACTTCTTCCTACTCAAGACGGAGCCACTCAAGTCGACACTCCGACGACACCTTCTCTGGCTCAAGCACACCGTCATCGACCATTCTTCGACGAGCCGCACGTCAAGAACGTCATGTATCTCGCAACCCACCACATGTCAAGCATTCACAAGAGCAAGTCGATGAGCAAGTTCCTCGTCCTCAAGCAAACCAAGTCGCTTTTGCTCAAGCTCAAGAAAGACAACGTCTTCGTCGTCAAGAAGAAGAACGAGCGCGTCTACACCAAGAGGAACAAGACGCCCAAGCACAACATCTTCAACAACAACAACAAGAAGCACAAGCTATTGAGGCGGAACGTGCCCTTCAAGAATCAAGTCGAGCCATCGCCAACCGCAATCGCGAACGGCGCAATCAAGAGGAAGCCCTTCGAGAAGAAATACAAGAGAGGAACTATCAACCACGTGGGCACCGTCAAGTTTCTCAAGCTCCTCCCCAAGCTCGTCAAGCTCCACCTCAACCCCAAGTGCAACAAGAGCGACCCCAAGTGGAACAAGTGCTTCAAGACCCCCCTCCACACCAAGAGCGACGCCATGAGGAACGAGCATTCGAGGACTTTCCAAGGCAAGAGCAACATCGCAACCGCTATTAAGATGAAGAGCAAAGCTATGTAGAACTCAAATTCACAATGCCCAAGTTCAAGGGAAGCAATGATCTGGAAGAATATCTCTCATGGGCATTGAAGGTCGACAAAATCTTTCGTTTGCACAACTATGAGGAAGAGAAGAAGATCGCAATGGCATCACTTGAGTTCCAAGACTATGTGCTCATATGGTGGGAACAAGTCCTTGAGCGCCGAGAAGCAAGAGGTGACCCTCCAATCAACACTTGGGCTCAAATGAAGGATGTCATGCGAGCACGATTTGTGCCCACCTACTACAACCGTGATCTCTTCAAGAAGCTACAACTCCTCAAGCAAGGAACAAAGAGAGTCGAAGAATACTACAAGGAAATGGAGATAGCCATGATTCGAGCCAATGTCATGGAAGATGATGAGCAAAGAATGGCACGATTCTTGAATGGACTCAAGCACCCCATCAAGAAGATCACCGACTTCCAACCCTACTCCAACCTCATCGAGCTAGTGCATCAAGCGACCAAGGCGGAACGTCAAGTGCAAGATGACTTCAAGTACGCCAAGTACTCATCCAAGACATATGGCTTCTCCAACAATCAAGCGTCAACAACTCCTCCAACATCTACTTCAACCAAGCCTTCTCCAAGTAATGACGACAAGACAACATACAAGAAACCTTCATCAAGTTCAAGTCGTCTTCCTCCTACTACAAGCAACTACAAGCCGCGTGCTCCTTCCTCTACTCCGACCGATGAGACCGTGAAGACAAGTTCCATCAAGTGCTTCACATGTGGCGGCCGAGGCCACAAGTCCTTCCAATGCACCAACAAGCGCACCATGATCCTCAACGACGATGGCACCTATGACTCAATGAGTGAAGATGAAATGGAAGCTATTGAGCAAGTGGCCATGCACCGGCGCATGAACGAGGATGAAGATGATCAAGTCTTTTGTGATGAAGATACGAGCCCCGCTCTCGTTGTCTCCAAGGTCTTGACACTTCAACATCAACAAGAAGAAGACCAATGATGCCATATCTTCCACACCAAGGTCGGCATCAATGGAAGGTCCGTCAAGGTCATCATCGATGGAGGTAGTTGCCACAACTTGGCAAGCGAAGAACTATGCTCCAAGCTTCAATTGGTCAAGAGGAAGCACCCGCACCCCTACAAGGTTCAATGGCTAAGTGACTTCGTCACTATACGAGTTGAGCATACGGTCCAAGTATCCTTCAAAATTGGTGCATATGAAGACACTTTGGAGTGTGATGTGGTCCCAATGACCATTTGCCACCTCCTTCTTGGTCGACCATGGCAATTCAACCGTGCTGTCATCCACAATGGGCGTACCAATCACTATAGCTTCAAGATGAAAGCAAAGGAATATGTGCTACGACCCATGTCTCCTAGTCAAGTGATAGCCGACAAGCAAGCCACCCACCATAGAGAAAAGAGTGAGAAAGTGAGCCACCAAAACATGAGTGAGAGAAACAAGCCAAACTTGAGCGCTTCTTCGCCTAGAGAGAAAAACCTGATACTATTTGCCACAAAAAGTGAGATGAGAGAAGTGTGTGAGAACCCATCGAGTGTGATGCACTTTGTCCTTGTGTGCAAGGATGGAGAACCGAAAACTAACACCACTCACGAGCTACCTTTGGTGCTTCAATCTCTTTTGCAGGAATTTCAAGATGTTTTCCCCAATGAGCTACCCCCGGGTCTACCTCCTCTACGAGGCATTGAGCATCGAATCGACCTCATCCCCGGAGCGCCACTTCCAAACAAAGCTCCATACCATGTCAATCCCGAAGAAACCAAGGAGATTCAACGGCAAGTACAACAATGATGAGGACATCAATACCATTGTTACACCCACAGCCCTATTTGCTATACATCTTGGACCAATTACTAGAGCTCACAAGACGCCAACTAAATTACCGGTACTTTCGTTTCTTGGTAATGATTCTAATGTTCATGAGAATATGATGCTGCTTAAATTGGATACATTTGTTTTGCTTACAAATGAAGGGCCTAGCTTGGAGAAGGATGAACATTGGAGCAAGAACACACATGGAGTTGATGGCATGCATAGGGGATCAAGAACGGAGTTACAAGTGATGATTTCGGGACTTTGAAGCCACCATAAGGAGTGCATGAAGCCTTGGACGAAATATACAAGATGCCACTTCATAATATTCGTCCAAAGGCTATTCTAGGTGCTTCGTCACCTTATTATTGGGCCAGGCCCATGTAATTTCGAAATACATTAGTATAGGCTATTTTAGAGTCCGTATGTGTGGGGAAACAAGAGATAGGGTTAGTTTCGACCCTCCACCAAGGGCCACGAAATTCACCCCTCTTCCTCCATATATACAGCCCTTAGGGCACCGTTTAGACTTGGGTTTTGTTTAGATCAAAAGTTCGCCATAGCTGCAACTTCGTGCCGTTTGTGTTCAACGACTGCACAAAGGCGTCCACGAACCCCACCTTGATCAATAAAGCTTTCATCTTATATTCGCAATATCCAGATTGCAATCTCAGTTTCTTGCTTGTTCTTCGTTTGCTCGCAGAAAATGACCCTCGTGGTCGTTGATCGTGTTCGGCGTGGTCAATAACCTCTCGGAGTTGGTTTAGCGATTGCTAAGCGCGGCGTCCTCGCCGTTCGTAGTCGGATCGTCAAAGTCGACTTCCACAAAGCGAAATCCTCCATCTCATCGAAAGACGGGACACCTTTGCCTCTATCAAGTGGTATCGATTTCCGTGTTGCTCGGTGAGATTTTACGCTTTTCAGTAGTTTAGATCGAGTCTGTCTTCATACCTATAGTCCACGAAAAAGCCAAAAAAAAGAGTCCGAAACCACCTCCATTTAGGCCCAAAATTTTCCAAAACGCACGGGATAAAAAATTTTCTCGCTATCCTATTTTTAGGTGTTTCTAAGCGTATTGAGCCATCGCCGTTATAGAAAGTTTTTTGACCCGCTTCAGCTTTTGGGTCCGGTCAAAAAAAAAAAAAAATTTGGTCGAAAAAATTTCGTGCCCATCCCGCGATTTGACACAGGAAGAGTTTTGAGACACTCGCCATTATAGTGATTTTTCGCAAAAAAAAAAAAAGAGCGAAAAAAAATTCAGAGTGTGCTTTTCCTTTGTTTACGCAGCAGCACCGTGATTTTGTTAGTGTTCTAGGCTCGCGTCTCTAGCACGGTCTAGCCTAGGACCAGCACACAGATCGTCGTTGAGCGCTTATTCAACTTTGCATCTCTGATTTGATTATTGTTGACCCTTTTGCTACCATATTATAAGCCTTCCCAGCTCCACATACATCTACGTCGTATGCTTGATTCTCCCAGTAATCGCTATAGCCAAGCTTTGAGAGTTTTGACTACAACGGTTGCCGATCACCACCGCCTTTGGGTAAGAACTGGTAAGAATTTGAGATTTGCTTCACGGATTTGTGACTGCCCACCACACCACCACCACCACTTCCTAGTAGTCTGTGGGATCATATTCTTGTGTGTTTCTATTGTTGCTAACCATGGCAGGAACACAGCCGATGAGATCGATTGGGAGAACGACAAACAAACAGCTACATGATAAGTTTCAAAGAAATGATGATTGGACAGTGCAAGATGTGGTAAACAGATTTGACGAGGCCATGGAGAAGATAGATGGCATTGAGAAGACGTTTGAAACAAAGCTTGCTAGCAAGTTTGATGAATTGCTCGCTTTTTCCACAACCACCGCCGGCTGCACCTATCGCACCTCTGCAAGAACGACAACAACTTCGCCCTTCCGAATCAAGTATGGACGAGCTCAGCGTGTTCCTCTTGAGCCAGACAAAATTCTGGTGCCGCTGCTACTCTGTTGGTGCTTCTTTGGCTCCTCGCCATCGCTTGCTGCTGGTACCGAGGAGGATGATTATGTGGGAGATTACGAGGAGGAGGTTGATCAACATCGAACTCGTGCAACCACCAGCACCACAACCACCGTGTCGCCCACATGCAAATAATGGCAATGCTAGGGCTCCCCTCAGTACGAGATCATGACCATCTCCCTAAACTGAAATTGAATATTCCACCATTTGAGGGTAGATATGTTCCGATATATATCTTACTTGGGAGTTAGAAACTGAACAACGATTTACATGTTTACAATATCCCGAGGAGAGACGTGTTCTGCTGCTTGTTTGTGCTTTCACTAGCTTTGCATGTGTTTGGTGGTCCAACATTGTAGATTATATCCTGTTCCAGCTACTTGGGCTGCTTTGAAAACTGCTATGCGTACTCGTTGGGTTCCACCATATTATCAACGTGAATTACTTCAAAAATTGCAGCGCTTAAGACAAGGAAAAATTCGTAGAAGAATATTATCGGGAATTACAAACTGGCTTGATTAGATGTGGTATTGTTGAGGAGAATGAAGCTATGCTTGCACGCTTTACGGGTGGATTAAATAGAGAGATTCAGACCATTCTAGACTATAAGGATTATAATAATATCACTGCTTATTCCATCTTGCTTGTAAAGCTGAACGTGAAGTGCGTGGATCGACAGCATTGGCGCGCACTAACTTTTCTCGCAGTCGACCTTCATCATGGACACCACGTGCATCATCTACTTCCACCGCACCATCACCTCCTTCAAAGCCACCTCCAACCGTGATACAAGAAAGGTGCACAACCACCACTATCTCGCCAAGAGCACACCTGCTGGGCTCCACAGAGCTCTTCTTCCATGGCGTCAACAGGGCACACAAGTGATATTATTTGTCGTCGTTGTAAGGGAAGAGGACATTTTATGAGAGAATGCAAATCTCAGCGTGTGATGATTGCTACGGAGGATGGTGGGTATGAGTCCGCTAGTGACTATGATGAGGAGACTTTGGCTCTTATTACACATGAGGAACACGGTGGAGATGATTCGATCATGAGACACAATACATGGCTGCTGACGATGCCGACAGTATGAATGTTTAGTTGCTCAACGTGTTTTGAGTGTGCAGTTACACAAGTCGAGCAAAATCAGAGGCATAATTTGTTCCATACAAAAGGAGTTGTGAAGGAACGTTCTATTCGTCCATCATAGATGGAGGGAGCTGCAACAACTTGGCTAGCATGGAGATGGTGGAGAAGCTATCTCTCACCACAAGACCACATCCACATCCTTACTACATCCAATGGTTCAACAACAGCGGCAAGGTTAAGGTAACACATACTGTTCGTGTGCATTTTAGTATCTCTACATATGCTGATTATGTTGATTGTGATGTGGTACCTATGCAAGCATGTTCCTTGTTACTTGGTAGACCATGGCAATTTGATAAGAATTCAGACACCATGGTAGAAACAATCAAGATACTCTTGTTCATAAGGATAAAAATATTACTTTGCTTCCTATGACTCCACGAGTCCATTTTGAAAGATGATATTAATAGAGCTAATAAAGCAAAACAGGAGAAAAATAAGAGTGAAAATCAGATTGTGGCAAAAGAATTTGAGCAACACATGAAGCCTATTAGTAAATCATCTACTGTTGCTTCGAAATTAAATTGAAAAGTGCATGTTTACTTGCCACCAAATCTGATATTGATGAGTTAGATTTTAGCAAATCTGTTTGCTATGCTTTTGTGTGCAAAGAGGCATTATTTTCATTCGAGGACGTGCCTTCCTCTTTGTCCCTCGCTGTCACTAACATTTTGCAGAGTTCGGACGTCTTTCCACAAGACGTGCACCGGATTACCACCTATTCGAGGGATTGAGCATCAAATTGACTTAATTCCGGTGCATCGTTACCCAACCGTGCACCATACCGCACCAATCCAGAGGAGACGAAGGAGATTATCGTCAAGTCACGTGAGCTGCTCGACAAAGGTTATATACGCGAATCCCTTAGTCCTTGTGCTGTTCCTATTATTCTAGTGCCGAAAAAGGATGGTACGTCACGTATGTGTGTTGATTGTAGAGGCATTAATAATATTCGAGTGGCTCTACAATATTCTCCAAAGTTGATTTGCGTAGTGGATACCATCAAATTCGTATGAAATTGGGAGATGAATGGAAAACAGCATTTAAAACTAAGTTTGGATTATATGAGTGGTTAGTCATGCCTTTTGGGTTAACTAATGCACCTAGTACTTTCATGAGATTAATGAACGAAGTTTTACGTGCTTTCATTGGACGATTTGTGGTAGTCTATTTTGATGATATACTGATTTATAGCAAATCTTTGGAAGAACATTTGGAACATTTACGTGTTGTTTTAATGCTCTACGTGATGCACGCTTGTTTGGTAACCTTGGGAAGTGCACCTTTTGCACCGACCGAGTATCTTTTCTTGGCTATGTTGTTACTCCACAGGAATTGAAGTTGATAAAGCCAAGATTGAAGCTATTGAGAGTTGGCCGCAGCCCAAAACGGTCACACAAGTGAGGAGTTTCCTTGGCCTCGCTGGTTTCTATAGGCGTTTTGTGAGAGATTTCAGCACCATTGCTGCACCTCTCAACGAGCTTACAAAGAAGGATGTGCCTTTTGTTTGGGGTACCGTGACAGAAGAAGCCTTCACGGTATTGAAAGCTAAGTTGACACATGCTCCTTTACTCCAACTTCCTGATTTTAATAAGACTTTTGAGCTTGAATGTGATGCTAGTGGAATTGGATTAGAGGTGTGTTATTACAAGATGGCAAACCTGTTGCATACTTTTCTCGAAAAATTGAATGGGCCTAGTCTGAATTACTCTACTTATGATAAAGAATTATATGCTCTTGTTCGGACTTTAGAAACATGGCAACATTATTTATGGCCCAAAGAATTTGTTATACATTCGATCATGAATCTTTGAAACATATTAAAAGTCAAGCTAAACTGAATCGTAGACATGCTAAATGGGTTGAATTCATTGAGACTTTCCTTATGTCATTAAACACAAGAAGGGTAAAGAAAATGTTATTGCTTGATGCATTGTCTCGTCGCTATACTATGCTTTCACAACTTGACTTCAAAATATTTGGTTTGGAGACCATCAAAGATCAATATGTGCATGATGCTGATTTTAAAGATGTATTGCAGAATTGTAAAGAAGGAAGAACATGGAACAAGTTTGTCGTTAATGATGGATTTGTGTTCGTGCTAACAAGCTATGCATTCCAGCTAGCTCCGTTCGTCTTTTGTTGTTGCAGGAGGCGATGGAGGAGGACTAATGGGACACTTTGGCGTGAAGAAGACGGAGGACGACTTGCTACACATTTCTTTTGGCCAAAGATGAGACGGATGTTGAGCGCTTTATTGCTCATTGCACTACATGTCAAAAAGCTAAGTCACGACTAAATCCTCATGGTTTATATATGCCTTTGCCTGTACCTAGTGTTCCTTGGGAGGATATATCTATGGACTTTGTTTTAGGTTTACCTAGAACAAAGAAGGGAAGGGATAGCATATTTGTTGTCGTGGATAGATTCTCGAAAATGGCACACTTTATACCATGTCATAAAAGCGATGATGCCGTCAATGTTGCTGATTTGTTCTTTCGTGAAATTATTCGCTTGCATGGTGTGCCAAATACTATTGTTTCAGATCGTGATACTAAATTTCTTAGCCACTTTTGGAGATGTTTATGGGCTAAGTTGGGGACTAAACTGCTTTTTAGTACTACTTGTCACCCCCAAACCGATGGACAAATGTAAGTAGTCAATAGAACATTGTCTACTATGCTTAGGGCTGTTCTAAAGAATAATAAGAAAATGTGGGAGGAATGCTTGCCTCATATTGAATTTGCTTATAATCGCTCATTGCATTCTACTACTAAGATGTGCCCTTTTGAAGTTGTGTATGGTTTCCTACCTCGTGCACCAATTGATTTGTTACCTCTTCCATCTTCGGAGAAGGTTAATTTTGATGCTAAAGAACGTGCTGAATTGATTTTAAAATGCATGAGTTAACTAAGGAAAACATTGAGCGATGAATGCTAAATATAAACTTGCCGGAGATAAGGGTAGAAAACATGTTGTGTTTGCACCGAGATCTTGTTTGGTTACATTTGCGTAAGGATAGATTTCTGATTTGCGCAAATCAAAGCTAATGCCACGTGCTGCTGGTCCCTTTAAGGTGTTGGAGAAAGTAAATGATAATGCATATAAACTTGAGCTGCTGCAGATTTTGGGGTTAGTCCCACTTTTAACATTGCAGATTTGAAGCCATATTTGGGTGAGGAAGATGAGCTGCCGTCGAGGACGACTTCATTTCAAGAAGGGAGGATGATGAGGACATCAATACCATTGTTACACCCACAGCCCCTGCTATACATATCGGACCAATTACTAGAGCTCACGACGCCAACTAAATTACTGTGTACTTTCGTTTCTTGGTAATGATTCTAATGTTCATGAGAATATGATGTCGCTTAAATTGGATACATTTGTTTTGCTTACAAATGAAGGGCCTAGCTTGGAGAAGGATGAACATTGGAGCAAGAACACACATGGAGTTGATGGCATGCTAAGGGGATCAAGAACGGAGTTACAAGTGATGATTTCAGGACTTTGAAGCCACCATAAGGAGTGCATGAAGCCTTGGACGAAATATACAAGATGCCACTTCATAATATTCGTCCAAAGGCTATTCTAGGTGTCTTCGTCACCTTATTATTGGGCCAGCCCATGTAATTTCGAAATACATTAGTATAGGCTATTTTAGAGTCCGTATGTGTGGGGAAACAAGAGATAGGGTTAGTTTGGACCCCTCCACCAAGGGCCACGAAATTCACCCCTCTTCCTCCATATATACAGCCCTTAGGGCACCGTTTAGACTTGGGTTTTGTTTAGATCAAAAGTTCGCCATAGCTGCAACTTCGCAGTGCGCTTTGTGTTCAACGACTGCACAAAGGCGTCCACAGTAACCCCACCTTGATCAATAAAGCTTTCATCTTATATTCGCAATATCCAGATTGCAATCTCAGTTTCTTGCTTGTTCTTCGTTTGCTCGCAGGAAATGCACCCTCGTGGTCAGTTGATCGTGCTCCGGCGTGGTCAATAACCTCTCGGAGTTGGTTTAGCGATTGCTAAGGCGCGACGTCCTCGCACGTTCGTAGTCGGATCGTCAAAGTCGACTTCCACAAAGCGAAATCCTCCATCTCATCGAAAGACGGGACACCTTTGCCTCTATCAAACAACTCATCGACAACGGTTATAAACGTGAAAGCTTAAGCCCTTGTGTCGTTCCCGTTATACTTGTGCCTAAGCCCGATGGAAGTTTCCGCTTGTGTTCCAATTGTAGACCTATAAATGCTATCACCGTTCGCTATAGGCATCCCATTCCTGGCTTAGATGATATGCTTGATGAACTTAGTGGAGCCAACTTTTTCTCAAAAATTGATCTTAAAAGTGGCTATTATCAAATCCGCATACAAGAAGGTGATGAATGGAAAACTGCTTTCAAAACAAAATTTGGCTTATATGAGTGGTTAGTCATGCCTATGGGTTTATCGGAGGCTCCCGGTACTTTCATGCGTCTCATGCATCATGTACTTCGACCTTACATTGGAGTCTTTGTTGTCATTTACTTCGATGATATTCTTGTGTTTAGCAAAACCATGAAAGAGCATCTTGATCATGTTAGGCTTGTTTTGCAAACACTTTGCAAGGAAAGTCTTCATGCCCACATGAAAAAGTGCACATTTGGTGTTGACAAAGTGGTTTTCTTGGGTTTCGTTGTCTCTTCCAAGGGTGTCCATGTTGATGAAAGTAAAATTGAAGCAATTAAAACTTGGCCCCAACCCACCAATTAGCAACAAGTGCGAAGTTTTCTTGGTCTTGCGGGTTTTTATAGTCGCTTTGTGAAAAACTTTAGCACTATTGCCGCCCCTTTGCATGCTTTGAGTAAGAAGAATGCTCCTTTTGTTTGGGGACCTTTGCAATCAACCGCTTTTGATGAGCTCAAGACTTTGCTTACTCATGCTCCGATTCTTGCTTTGCCCAACTTTGACAAAACTTTTGAGGTTCATTGTGATGCAAGTGGTACCGGAATTGGAGGAGTTTTGATGCAAGAAAAACGAGCAATTGCATATTTTAGTGAAAAACTCTCCGGTGCTCAACTTAACTATCCCATATATGACAAAGAATTGTATGCTTTAGTGCGTGTTCTACATGTTTGGGAACATTATCTTAGACCTCATGAGTTTGTCATACATACCGATCATGAAACACTTAAGTACTTAAAAGGACAAACTATGTTGAACAAGCGTCATGCCAAATAGAGTGAATTTATTGAATCTTTCCCATATGTGATCAAGTACATAAAGGGTAAGGAAAATGTAGTTGCCGATGCACTTTCATGCATATGCACGCTTGTCACTAAACTTGAGTTGAATGTTATTGGCTTTGAGCACATAAAAGACTTGTATGCTAATGACCCATCTTTTGCACCTGATTATGCTAAATGTTTGACGCATACATCTTGGGAACAATATTACATCAATGATGGTTATCTTATGAGAGCTAACAAACTATGCATTCCCGAGTCTTCTCTTCGTTTGCTCCTTTTGCAAGAGGCTCATGGAGGCGGACTCATGGGACACTTTGGACACGACAAGACTTTCGCCTTGCTCTCCAAGAACTACTTTTGGCCCAAGATGTTCCGCGACGTCTCACGCTTCACCACCCGATGCTCTACATGTCGCAAAGCTAAGTCTAAAGCTCAATCTCATGGTCTTTACATGCCTCTTCCTATTCCTTATCAACCTTGGGAAGACATTAGTATGGATTTTGTACTTGGTTTGCCTAGAACTCAAAATGGAAAGGATTCTGTGTTTGTTGTTGTGGACCGGTTTTCTAAGATGGCACATTTCATTCCTTGCAACAAGATAGACGATGCTTCACATATTGCAAATCTCTTTTGTAGGGAAATCTTGTGCCTCCATGGAGTACCAAAGACAATCGTCTCCGACCGCGACGTCAAGTTCTTGAGTTACTTTTGGAGGACTCTGTGCGCCAAGCTCGGAATCAAGCTCTTGTTCTCATCCGCATACCATCCTCAAACCGACGGCCAAGCGGAGGTGACAAACCGGACACTATCCACTCTACTTCGCGTGTTGATCAAGAAGAACATCAAGGAGTGGGAGGCATGTCTACCCATCACCGAATACACCTACAACCGTGCAAGACACTCGACTACCGGCAAGTCCCCCTTCGAGGTCGTCTACGGCTTCAACCCGTTGTCCCCATTGGACATTCTACCTCTCCCTCTACAAGAGCTACATCAAGAAGATGCATGAAGATACAGGAAACATCATCGAGCGCCAAGTACATCGACTAGCGACCAAGCTCAACGTCAACAAGCAACCCATGATCTTCAACATAGGCGATCTCGTGTGGCTACACCTTCGCAACGACGGCTTCCCCAACGAACACAAGTCCAAACTACTACCTCGAGCCGATGGACCATTCAAGGTGCTAGCACGCTTTAATGACAACTGCCAACAAGAACGAACTCCCACGAGACAAGTACAAGGTGAGCGACATCTTAAACGTCAAAGACCTCTCGCCTTTCCATGGTGATGAAGATTTTGATCCGAGGTCGGATCTTCCCCAAGGGAGGGGAGATGATGCAGAGCATCCTTCCATCATCCCCATGGACTCTACATCGACACATCCAATCCCACAAGGACCCATGACAAGAGCTAGAGCACGTGCTTTGGAAACTGAGGTGAACTCCTTCCTACTAGACTTGCATATGGACACAAACGGAACATGTCTACTACCTCACCAAAATATGCTATGCCTCCTTAGGTATGAAGTGGAACATCACCAAGAAGCTCAGGAGCATCCCCAAGGAGAAGGAGAACCACCCCAAGGCCGTACGGATCAAGACGGAGTGCAACAAAGATCAAAACAAAGAAGTCCCAGGCGACCCGTGCAAGACGGCCCCCGAGACCCGTGCCCACCCACGGGCTACACAGAACCCGACGCTGAGCACCCGTGCGCCGCAGGCGTGTACAGGCCCCACGGGACCCCGTGCAGACGGGCCCAACTTACCCCGTGCGCACGAGCCTCCCAGGATGGACGGCTGAGATGGCTCCTTCGGCTCCACTTCATCTCCTTCGACCCCAAGCCTATATATTCCGTACCTAGGGCCATGTTTAGGGTTAGCAAAGTATTAGATGAGATCTTGGTGAGCTTTGCTCCATTACCTTCCCTGTTTGAGGATCAAGACACCATAGGGAAGAATCCTTGAGGATTTCAAGACCTCCATTGGGAGAAGACTACCACCAAGACCCCTCTTCCTTTGGATTTGGGATGAACTTTGCCATTGTATCTTTCCTTTGATTGTGTTTGAGACTTGTGGATCTTGTGTTGTTACTCTAGTGGATGTGTAATCGGGAATTGTTGGAGTGATTGCCTCTTTTTGTTCATCTTTGTGTTCTTGTTGTTCTTGTGATTTCCCTCCTTTTCCCCCTCCAAGTGTGAAAAGCTCCTTCCTAGGGTTCTACCCTACATCACATTGGCACTTCCTTTTGAAGGAAATTTGAGAGATTATGTTGCTTATAGACATTAGCCCCCCTGGTAGGGACAAACGTACCTTTCTGTAGCTGCTCTATGATCCGACCAATCTTGTTTGGCCGTAAATTGAAGAAAATCCAGTGGCTATATGCCTTATTCTCCTTGTTTTCGCCGGATGGCATGCTGTAACTCATGCGCGTGAAATCCAAGAACAACAGGGCATTCCTGGCATCGATCAGTATATATGTGGAAACGATATCTCCACTATAGAGGACAAGAAATTTTGGGAGCAGTTAGGCAAAAATCGCACGAGAAAATGAAGTACTTTCAAGGACTGCCATAGAATGGACAGATGTTCACTAAAACAGTCATAATTTTGTCATTCGGAGTCCGTGTCGGACCCATAAGTACTCAAACTGCTCGCGGCGAGCATGCGAATCCAAAATATACTCCCCGCTTGTGCCAGGAGGCCCGGAGTACACTCAAATTCAGCCTTAAGCAGGACTTTTGGCCCTGAAAGTCAAAGAACTTCGTTCGACTCTGTTTTTCAGACAAGTTTCTGAACCCATTGGCACTTCCTTTTGAAGGAAATTCAAGAGATTATGTTGCTTATAGACATTAGCCCCCGGTAGGAAAAACGCATCTTTCAAAGCGGATGCTCTATGATCCGGCAATCTCTTTTCGCCAGAATTGAAGAAAATCCAGCGGCTATATGCCTTATTCTCCTTGTTTTTGCCGGATGGTATGTAGTAACTCATGCGCGTGAAAGCCAAGAATAAAAGGGCATTCCTGGCATCGGTCATATATATATGGAAACGATATCTCCACTATAGAGGACAAGAAATTTTGGGCGGCCAGCAAAAGCGACGAGAAAATGCAGTACTTTCAAGGACTGCCATAGATTGGATAGATGTTCACTAAAACGGTCATAATTTTGTCATTCAGAGTCCGTGTCGGACCCATAAGTACTGAAACTGCTCGCGGCGAGTGTGTGAATCCAAAAAATACTCCCCGCTTGCGCCAGGAGGCCCGGAGTACCCTCAAATTCAGCCTTAAGCAGGACTTTCTGGCCCTGAAAGTCAAAGAACATCATTCGTCACTGTTTTTCAGACAATGATGCGGAGCATCCTACGGTCATCCCCATGGACACTACTTCGACTACTCAAGCTCCAAGTGGACCCATGACGAGAGCTCGAGCACGTGCTATTCAATCCGAGGTTAACTCTCTCCTTGTTGACCTTCCCTTTGTCCCACTTGAGACATGGCTACTACCTCAAACAGAGATGCTCTGTGTGCTTAGGTACCGAGAAAGTAACCAAGGAGAAGTTACGACGCAAGATGAACATCGAGAGCATGTAGACGATCTGCCCAGCCCAGAAGGACAGGAACAACCACCCAACCACCGGTCGGGCGGAACTACCGGCCAGCTACCGGCCAACAACCGACACACCTTCTGTGATCGAGCGGAGCAAGGCCGGTGCTGCACCAGTTTTACTGGTTTCATCCCAAAGACCGGAACAACCGCCTCGACAACCAGTACAACCGCTGGCCCCTTCGACGTCCATGTCTAGAAGCCAGCGCCTGACCTCCCAGCGGTAGTACCGCCTTCCACTTCCAAAGATTCCGCCTGCATGAGTTACCAAGAGAACTATCGCCATACGACCGTACTACCGCCTGCTCACAAGACAAAGGCAAGGGGTTTCGCCCCATGTATCCTCTCCCACTTACCCTTTCATGGCTGAGCACTATATATACTCGTCTCCTAGCTTCGAATTAGGGTTAGCATTGGTTTAGCTCATATTTTGTGTGAGAGCCTTGCTCATCCACTTGGTTACTTCTCCTCGGAGCTCACGATCTCTTCGGAGAAGATCCCCCAAGCGGACTCAAGACCCCTTCAAGGGAAGACCATCAAGACCTCCTCGCGGAGAAGAACGGCTACCTTTTATCTTTCCTTTGTTGCTTTTGAATCTTGTGCTACCTTATGTGTTCGATGATCTAGCCCTTGTGTGATTGATTACTTGTCGGTTTAGAGTTTCTCTCGTTCCTCCCCGTGTTTTTCCGTGTGTTCTTCCGCTTGTTCATCGTGTTCCCCATAGGATCCACTCCAAACGTGAAAGATCGTCCACATAGGGCACCGCTCTACATCTTCTATGGTATCATGAGCCACGTTGATCACGTTTTTGGAGCCCGTACCCCGTGTTTTCTAGCTTGATTTTGTTGTTTTCGTCCTAAATCCGAAAATCCCCACCAAAAATAGCCCCCAATTTTTTTTGTGATTTGTTGGTTTGATGATGTTTTGTTGATTTTCATCCGTGGATTTGCTTGGTTTCAAGTGGATCTAGCATTCCCCCAAGTTTCCCCTCTTCCCATCCAGGAATTCCATGCAATTTTGCCCCGAAATCATCCATTTCCGCCCCAAAATCGCACCTTGATTCGATCTGCTAAGAATCCCGACACGAGCGGTACTACCGCCCCTCCAAGCGGTACTACCGCTGAGTACCAAAAGCGGTACTTGATGGGGAACGTAGTAATTTCAAAAAATTTCCTACGCACACGCAAGATCATGGTGATGCATAGCAACGAGAGGAGAGGTTGTCCATATACCCTCATAGACCGTAAGCGGAAGCGTTATGACAATGCGGTTGATGTAGTCGACGCGTCTTCACGATCCGACCGATCCGAAAATCCGAACGACGGCACCTCCGAAGTTCAGACACGCTCACTCGATGACGATCCCGGACCGATCCAAAGCGGGTGTCGGGATGAGTTCCATCAAGACGACGGCGTGGTGACAATGATGATGTTCTACCGACGCAGGGCTTCGCCTAAGCACCGCAACGATATGACTGAGGTGGAATATGGTGGAGGGGGGCACCGCACACGGCTAAGGAACGATCACGAAGATCAACTTGTGTGTCTAGAGGTGCCCCATGCCCCCATATATAAAGGAGCAAGTGGGAGGCCGACCGGCCCTAGGGGGTGCACCAAGGAGGGGGGAGTCCTCCTCCTAGTGGGAGTAGGACTCCCCTTTCCTAGTCCAACTAGGAAGGAGGAAGGCGGAAGGAAAGAGAGGGAGAGGGAGAGGGAAAGAGGGGTCGCGCCCCCTCCCCTAGTCCAATTCCGACTCCCCATGGGGGGGGCATGCCACCTCCTGGGCTACTGCCCTCTCTCTCCCCTTAGGCCACTAAGGCCCAATACTTCCCCGGGGGGTTCCGGCAACCCCTCCGGCACTCCGGTTTTCTCCGAAATCACCCGGAACACTTCCGGTGTCCGAATATAGTCGTCCAATATATCAATCTTTATGTCTCGACCATTTCGAGACTCCTCATCATGTCCGTGATTACATCTGAGACTCCGAACAACCTTCGGTACATCAAAAGTTCTAAACTCATAATAAAACTGTCATTGTAACGTTAAGCGTGCGGACCCTACGGGTTCGAGAACTATGTAGACATGACCTAGAACTGTTTCCGGTCAATAACAAATAGCGGAACCTGGATGCTCATATTGGCTCCTACATATTCTACGAAGATCTTTATCGGTCAAACCGCATAACAACATACGTTCTTCCCTTTGTCATCGGTATGTTTACTTGCCCGAGATTCGACCGTCGGTATCCAATACCTAGTTCAATCTCGCTACCGCAAGTCTCTTTACTCGCTACGTAATGCATCGTTCGCACCTAACTCATTAGCTACATTGCTTGCAAGGCTTATAGTGATGTGCATTACCGAGAGGGCCCGAGATACCTCTCTTACAATCGGAGTGACAAAACCTAATCTCGAAATACGCCAACTCAACATGTACCTTCGGAGACACCTGTAGAGCTCCTTACCCAGTTACGTTATGACGTTTGGTAGCACACAAAGTGTTCCTCCGGTAAACGGGAGTTGCAAAATCTCATAGTTGTAGGAACTTTGCATAAGTCATGAAGAAAGCAATAGCAACATACTAAACGATCAAGTGCTAGGCTAACGAAATGGGTCAAGTCAATCACATCATTCTCCTAATGATGTGATCCCGTTAATCAAATGACAACACATGTCTATGGTTAGGAAACATAACCATCTTTGATTAATGAGCTAGTCAAGTAGAGGCACACTAGTGACATTATGTTTGTCTATGTATTCACACATGTATCATGTTTCCGGGTAATACAATTCTAGCATGAATAATAAACATTTATCATGATATGAGGAAATAAATAATAACTTTATTATTGCCTCTAGGGCATATTTCCTTCAGTACTACCACCCATCCGAGCGGTACTACCGCCCATGCCAGTTTCAGCATTCTGAGTTTCACCATTTTCATCATAACTTCCACATACGGAGTCCGATTTTCGCGTTCTTTAGCTCGTTGAGAAGCTATTGACATCCCCCATCCACCTAGATAGGCTACAACATCATTGGACACCATCTAATTTTCCGAACATTGGCATCTTTACCTAGGGCTTTCACCACATCATCCGCTATACCACCTCCGCTGTCCGCTACCACCATTGTTGCTTTTCGTCTTTGAGAATTTGAGTTGAGGTTCCCCTGTCCTATTGTGTTTCGGCTATATAGGTACGGTTCGACGTCAACATCTCCATCGCTCATCTTCGCCAAGGACTCATCATCGCCAAGGACGGTAACCTCGACGACATCTTTGTCATCTCTCGCAATTGCATTGATAACCATCATAGCCCATCTTTCGCGTTGCTTACCCATCGAGACTAGCCATTGAGTATTGCAGGCAACGTGACTTGTGCACATTAGTGATCATACTCCATAGCATACATACCATACCAAAGTGGTGCATATCTTGGCATCAACTTGTGTGTCACAAAGTTGTCATCGCATACACAATTGCTATCTTGGTTCGTGAAGTTTTGCATGAGAAAAGAGCTCAAAAGTGAAAGAGCCACCCAAGCTTTTAAGAAAACAAGAAAGATAAGCAAAGAGCTTATAAGCAAGAACCATAGCTTCATACTACATTAAGATTGTCATATAAGATCATCTTGGATCATAGCACCGAAATACCATACATATAACATACTTGGAATAGAGATCGCTGCAATTTTCCCTAGTAGGTTGTGCACAAGCTCAGATCCGCCTATTGTGCAATCGTGCTATCGCTCTCTAGTATCGTGCAACAAGAGCATTTTCGTGGACTCCACATTTTGGCTCATTTTTGGTTTGCACAATCCCACTTATCTATTTGCGTGTGTGTTTCCGTGTACCACTAATTGCTTGGTCTACTTGTTGCATTTGCGAATTTGCAAATATTTTTCAACATCTTTGAGTCAAACTAACGATTGCAATCAATTTTGTGCCACCATCCTAACCAAGCTCCACCATAAGCTTTTACTTGTGTAGGTGTGAGAACCGACAAGGATTGGTACCAATAGTGCTATTTCATTGTCCGCATTTGAGTGAACTTGATTCATCATCAACATCGGCCAAGGTACATTGGTATAAGTTCTTCTCCTTCTACCACTCACATTTTGCTTGGAATGATGGATAGGCCGAGTACTTTTATCAACCCACTCTTCATCGAGAAAGACGACGATATGTCATCATACATCACCAAGAGCCACCTCTTTGGTGCACAATGAGCGTTGCATCAAGAGCAGCAAACTATGAACGAACGCATCGACAACCTCGCAACTGACTTGCGACTCTCCGAGCAACGTACCAAGGACTACTTCGACAACAAGCTCGACGTGCACAAGCAAGAGAATGATGCAAGAATGGACGAGATCCGCGCCTTGTTGGTGAACCGTCCTCCTTCAACTTCTTCATACTCAAGACGGAGCCAGTCAAGTCGACACTCTGACGACTCCTTCTCCAGCTCAAGTACACCGTCATCAAACACTCTTCGATGAGCCGCGCGGCAAGACCGTCATGCATCTCGCAACCCGCTACACGTCAAGCATTCACAAGAGCAAGTCGATGAGCAAGTCCCTCGTCCTCACTCAAACCAAGTCGCTTTTGCTCAAGCTCAAGAACAACAACGTCTTCGTCGCCAAGGGGAAGAACGAGCGTGTCTATACCAAGAGGAACAAGACGCCGAGGCTCAACGTCTTCAACAACAATAACGTGAAGCTCAAGCTCTTGAGGCGCAACGTGCCCTTCAAGAATCAAGTCGAGCCATCGCCAACCGCAATCGCGAACGGTGCAATCAAGAGGAAGCCCTTCGAGAAGAAATCCAAGAGAGGAACTACCAACCACGTGTGATGCGGAGCATCCTTCCATCATCCCCATGGACTCTACATCAACACCTACAACACCACAAGGACCGATGACTCGAGCACGTGCAAGAGCTCTTGAGACCGAGGTGACATCACTCCTCTCACAACTCTCCTTCGATTCACATGAGACATGGTTACTACCTCAAACAGAAAATCTATGCATACTCAGGCACCAAGGAGTCGACCATGAAGAAGCTGGGAAGCAAGGAGAATCGGAAGCGGAAGACATGTGTGAAGATGGAGAGGAGAAAGCAACAAGTACCAGGCAGGCCGGACGATCCGGACAGAGGCCCGGACGATCCGGACAGAGCCCGGATGATCCGGACCCCGGTCCGGACGATCCGGCTAACTCCACCGAAGGCAGATCAACCGGACCCAGGCCCGGATCATCCGGACCCCGCCCGGATGTCCGGACCTCCAGCCGGACATCCGGCCCGTCGCCGCCACCAGCCGACCCTCCGGCTCATCCGGGACTCCACCCGGATCATCCGGACCGCCCGGATCATCCGGACCTCGTCCGGATCATCCGCCAGCCTGTCTTGGCGTGTTGGGCTGAGCCCATGTACCCCTTCGCCCCAGACTCTATATATAGGACCCCCTCTCCTTACTTTGAGACTTAGCGTTGATTTAGCTCATATTAGAGATAGAGCTACGCTCATCTATCGGATCTCCTCCTCGTGAGAGACCGCGGCCTCCACCTAGGAGAAGATCCTCTCGGATGCAAGACCCCTTTACGGGAAGATCCCCTCGTGGATTCAAGGCCTCCTCCGGGAGATGAACGGTTCCGTTGTATCCTTACCTTGGTTGACCATGTATCTTGTGGATCTCTTATGTGTATGTTGATCTAGCACTTGTGTGATCGATTCCTTGTTGGTTGAGTGATTCTCTCTCGTTTTCCCGTGTTTCCCCTTGTGCTTCGCGTGTTCTTCGTGTTCCTCCGTGAGGATCCCTCCAAACGTGAAAGATCGATTTAATTAGGGTTCCACCCTACATCATATGGTATCATGAGCCACGTTGATCACGTTTTGGAGCCCCTACCTCGTGATTTCTAGCTTGATTTTGTTGTTTTCGTCCTAAAACCCGAAAATCCCACAAAATACCCCCAAATTTTTTGTGATTTGTTAGTTTTGATGATGTTTTGTTGTTTTTGATCCGTGGATTCGATTGTAACTCGTGGATCTTGTGTTTCCCCACCTTCTTCCCCTCGAAATCCACCCAAAACCCCCGAAATCGTCAAATTCCCCCCATTTTCGTGTTCTTCCTGAGCCATTCCCGTGCGTGGTTGACCTGCCCGGATCATCCGGACCAAGTCCCGGATCATCCGGACTCGCCCGGATCATCCGGCTCCTGACCCGGATCATCCGGCTTCCTCTGCCGAAACTGCAATTCTGCAGTCCTCCACCACCACCACTACCACCCATTCATACATACACCCTCCCCACCCTATCCACCACCTTTTCCACTTGCCAAACCCCAAGACTCAACCTCCGTACTACCATTCGATTTTGAGTTCGACAATTTGAGTGAGATTTCCGTGTCCTCTTGTGTTTCGGCTATTTAGGCGCGGTGTGACATCTACAACAAACGCTCACTTGGTCGGCTACTCATCTTCGCTACGGACGGTAACATCGATGACATCTTTGTCAAACCTTGCAATTGCATTGATAACCATCATATACCATCTTTTGCGTTGCTTACCCATTGAGACTAGCCATTGAGTATTGCCGGCAACGTGACTTGTGCACATTAGTTGCATACACCATATCATACATACAATCGAGGTGCATATCTCGGAATCAACTTGTGTGTCACAAAGTTGTCATCGCATACACAATTGCTATCTTAGTTCGTCAAGTTTGCATAAGAAAAGAGCTCAAAAGAGAAAGAGCCACTCAAGCTTTTAAGCAAAGAGGAAAGAAAAGCAAAGAGCTTATAAGCAACAAGCATAGCATCATACAACATTAAGATTGTCATATAAGATCATCTTGGATCATTGCAATCAAATACCATACATATAGTATACTTGGGATAGAGATCGTTGCATTTTTGCCTAGTAGGTTGTGCACAAGCTCCGTATCCGCCTATTGTGCAATCGTGCTAGCGTCTCTCTAGTATTGTGCAACAAGAGCATTTTCGTGGATTCCACATTTTGGCTCATTTTTGGTTTGCACAATCCCATTTATCTTTTTGCGTGTGTGTTTCCGTGTGCCACTACTTGCTTGGTCTACTTGTTGCATATGCGAATTTGCGAATCTTCTTCAACATTTCTGAGTCAAGCTAACGATTGCAATCAATTTTGTGCCACCATCCTAACCAAACACCACCAAAAGCTTTTACTTGTGTAGGTGTGAGAATCGACAAGGATCGGTACCAATAGTGCTATTTCATTGTCTGCATTTGAGTGAACTTGATTCATCTTCAACTTCGGTCAAAGGTACATTGGTATTCATTCTTCTCCTTCTACCACTCACAATTTGCTTAAAATGATGGACAGGCCAAGTTCTTCTACCAATCCACTCTTCATCGAGCAAGACGACGACATGTCATCATACGTCACCAAGAGCCACCTCTTTGGCGCGCAACGAGCTCTCCATCAAGAGCAACAAGCAATGAGCGAACGCATCGACAACCTCTCCACCGACTTGCGGCTCTCCGAGAAACGTACATGCGATTACTTCGACAACAAACTCAACGCGCACAAGAAAGAGAACGATGCAAGAATGGACGAGATCTGCGCCTTGTTGGTGAACCGGCGTACTTCTACCTCTTCACACTCAAGACGGAGCCACTCAAGTCGCCACTCTGACGACTCCTTCTCCGACACAAGTACACTGTCATCGAACATTCTTCGTCGAGCAGCAGCGTCAAGACCGTCTATGCATCTCGCAACCCGCTACACGACAAGAATCTCCAAGAGCAAGTTGATGAAGAAGTTCCCGTCCTCAATCGAGCCAAATGGCGTTTGCTCAAGCACAAGAACGACAACGCCTTCGCCACCAACAAGAACAAGAACGAAGCGCCTACACTAAGAGCAACAAGACGCCGAGGCTCAACGCCTTCAACAACAACAACGAAAACACAAGCTCTTGAGGCGAACGCGCCTTCAAGCATCAACCCGAGCTCGCCAACCGCAATCGCGAAAGGCGCAATCAAGAGGAAGCCCTTCGAGAAGAAATACAAGAGAGGAACTACCATCCACGTGCGCAACGTCAGGCCCAACAAGCTCCTCCACAAGCTCGTCAAGCTCAACCTCAACCTCAAGGTCAACAAGAGCACGTTGATCATGGACTTCCTCCTCACCAAGAGCAACATGAGGATGATTACCCTCCACGACAAGAACGTCATCATCAACATCGACCTCAACACAATGAAGAGCAATGCTATGCCAAACTCAGGTTCACAATGCCCAAGTTCAATGGAACCAATGATCCCGAAGAGTACCTCTCATGGGCATTGAAGGTCGACAAAATCTTTCGTTTGCACAACTATGAGGAAGAGAAGAAGATCGCTATGGCATCACTTGAGTTCCAAGATTATGTGCTCATATGGTGGGAACAAGTCCTTGAGCGCCGACAAGCAAGAGGTGAACCTCCAATCACCACTTGGGCTCAAATGAAGGATGTCATGAGAGCACGCTTTGTGCCCACCTATTACAACCGTGATCTCTTCAAGAAGCTACAACTCCTCAAGCAAGGAACAAAGAGTGTTGAAGAATACTACAAAGAAATGGAGATTGCCATGATTCGAGCCAATGTCAAGGAAGATGATGAGCAAACAATGGCACGATTCTTGAATGGACTCAACCATCCCATCAAGAAGATCGCCGACTTCCAACCCTACTCCAACCTCATTAAGCTCGTGCACCAAGCTACAAAGGCGGAACGACAAGTGCAAGATGACTTCAAGTACGCCAAGTACTCATCCAAGACATACGGCCTCTCCAACAACCAAGCTTCAACAACTACTCCAACTTCGACATCAACCAAGCCTTTTCCAAGCAACGACGACAAGTCAAGTTACAAGAAAACTTCTACAAGTTCAAGTCGTCCTCCTCCTACTACAAGCAACTACAAGCCGCGTGCTTCATCCTCTACTCCAACCGATGAGACCGTCAAGACAAGCTTCTTCAAGTGTTTTACTTGCGGCGGCCGAGGCCACAAGTCATATGAATGCACCAACAAGCGTACCATGATACTCAACGACGATGGCACCTACGACTCAATGAGTGAAGATGAAATGGACGCTATTGAGCAAGTGGCCATGCACCGGCGCATCAACGAGGATGAAGATGATCAAGTCTTTTGCGATGAAGATACAAGCCCCGCTCTTGTTGTCTCCAAAGTCTTGACACTTCAACATCACCAAGAAGAAGACCAACGATGCCACATCTTCCACACAAAGGCCGGCATCAATGGGAGATCCGTCAAGGTCATCATCGATGGAGGTAGTTGCCACAACTTGGCAAGCGAAAAACTATGCTCCAAGCTCCAATTGGTCAAGAAGAAGCATCCGCAACCATACATGGTTCAATGGCTAAGTGACTCCGGCACTATACGAGTTGAGCATACGGTCCAAGTATCCTTCAAAATCGGTGCATATGAGGACACTTTGGAGTGTGATGTGGTCCCAATGACCGTTTGCCACCTCCTCCTTGGTCGGCCATGGCAATTCGACCGTGGTGTCTACCACAATGGGCGTACAAACCACTATAGCTCAAGATGAAAGGCAAAGAATATGTCCTACGACCCATGTCTCCTAGTCAAGTGATAGCCGACAAACAAGCCACCAACCAAAGAGTGAAGAGTGAGAAAGTGAGCCACAAAAAGTGAGTGAGAGCCACAAGCCAAATTTGAGCGCCTCTTCGCCTAGAGAGAAAAACCTCATACTATTCGCCACCAAACATGAGATGAGAGAAGTGTGTGAGAACCCATCGAGTGTGATGCACTTTGTCCTAGTGTGCAAGGATGGAGAACCACAAACTAACACCACTCATGAGCTACCTTTGGTGTTTCAATCTCTTTTGCAGGAATTTCAAGATGTTTTCCCGATGAGCTACCTCCGGTCTACCTCCTCTTGAGGCATTGAGCATCGAATCGACCTCATCCCCGAGCGCCACTTCCAAACAAAGCTCCCTACCGTGTCAATCCCAAGAAACCAAGGAGATTCAACGGCAAGTACAACAACTACTCGACAACGGTCATGTACGTGAAAGCTTAAGCCCTTGTGCCGTCCCGTTATACTTGTGCCTAAGCCCGATGGAAGTTTCCGCTTGTGCTCGATTGTAGACCCATAAATGCTATCACCGTGCGCTATAGGCATCCCATTCCTCGCTTAGATGATATGCTTGATGAACTTAGTGGAGCCAACTTTTCTCAAAATTGATCTTAAAAGTGGCTATTATCAAATCCGCATTAATGAGGGTGATGAATGGAAAACTGCTTTCAAAACAAAATTTGGCTTATATGAATGGTTGGTTATGCCCATGGGTTTGTCGGAAGCTCCCGGAACTTTTGTGCGCCTCATGCATCATGTACTTCGTCCATACATTGGAATCTTTGTTGTGGTTTACTTCGATGATATTCTTGTGTTTAGCAAAACCATGAAAGAGCATCTTGATCATGTTAAGCTTGTTTTGCAAACACTTCGAAAAGAAAGTCTTTATGCCAACTTGAAGAAATGCACTTTTGGAGTTGACAAAGTGGTTTTCTTGGGTTTCGTTGTCTCTTCCAAGGGTGTTCATGTTGATGAAACTAGGATCAAAGCAATTAAAACTTGGCCCCAACCCACCAATTTGCAACAAGTGCGAAGTTTCCTTGGTCTTGCAGGTTTTTATCGCCGCTTTGTGAAAAACTTTAGCACTATTGCAGCTCCTTTGCATGCTTTGAGTAAGAAGAATACTCCTTTTGTTTGTGGACCTTTGCAACCCAACGCTTTTTATGAGCTCAAGTCTTTACTTACTCATGCTCCGATTCTTGCTTTGCCCAATTTTGACAAAACTTTTGAGGTACATTGTGATGCAAGTGGTACCGGAATTGGCGGAGTTTTAATGCAAGAAAAACGAGTCATTGCTTATTTTAGTGAAAAACTCTCCGATGCTCAACTTAACTATCCCGTGTATGACAAAGAATTGTATGCTTTAGTGCGTGTGCTACATGTTTGGGAACATTATCTTAGACCTCATGAGTTTGTCATCCATACCGATCATGAAACGCTTAAGTACTTAAAGGTCAAACTAAATTGAACAAAAGTCATGCCAAATGGAGTGAATTTATTGAATCTTTTCCATATGTGATCAAGTACATTAAGGGCAAGGAAAATGTAGTTGCCGATGCACTTTCACGCATATGCACGCTCGTCACCCAACTTGAGTTGAATGTTATAGGTTTTGAGCATATCAAAGATTTGTATGCTAGTGATCCATCGTTTGCACCTCATTATGCTAAATGTTTGACACATACATCTTGGGAACAATATTACCTCAAGGATGGTTATCTTATGAGAGCTAACAAACTATGCATACCCGAGTCTTCTCTTCGTTTGCTACTTTTGCAAGAGGCTCATGGAGGTGGACTGATGGGACATTTTGGACGCGACAAGACCTTCGCCACGCTCTCCAAGAACTACTTTTGGCCCAAGATGTTTCGAGACGTTTCACGCTTCACCACCCGATGCTCAACATGCCGCAAAGCTAAGTCAAAAGCTCAATCTCATGGTCTTTACATGCCTCTTCCTATTCCTTATCAACCTTGGGAAGACATTAGCATGGACTTTGTACTTGGTTTGCCTAGAACTCAAAATGGAAAGGATTCCGTGTTTGTGGTTGTAGATCGATTTTCTAAGATGGCACACTTTATTCCTTGCAACAAGGTAGACGATGCTTCACATATTGCAAATCTCTTTTGTAGGGAAATCTTGCGCCTTCATGGAGTACCAAAGTCAATCGTCTCTGACCGCGATGTCAAGTTCTTGAGTTACTTTTGGAAGACTCTTTGCGCCAAGCTCGACATCAAGCTCATGTTCTCATCCGCATACCATCCTCAAACCGACGGCCAAACGGAGGTGACGAACCGGACGCTCTCCACTCTACTTCGCATGTTGATCAAGAAGAACATCAAGGAGTGGGAGACATGTTTACCCATCGCCGAAACGCCCTACAACCGCAAGAAGACATTCAACGACCGCAAGTCCCCTTCGAGGTCGCTCTGGCTTCAACCCATTGTCCCCATTGGACATCCTACCTCTACCTCTACAAGAGCGCACCAACCTCGACGCAAGTACCGTGCAAGCTACATCAAGAAGATGCATGAAGATACAAGAAACACCATCGGCGCCAAGTACAACGACTAGCGACCAAGCTCAACATCAACAAGCAACCCATGATCTTCAACATAGGCGATCTAGTGTGGCTACACCTTCGCAAGGAACGCTTCCCCAACGAACGCAAGTCCAAACTTCTACCTCGAGCCGATGGTCCCTTCAAGGTGTTAGCACGCTACAACAACAACGCCTACAAGCTCGACCTACCAAGCGACAAGTACAACGTGAGCGACACCTTCAACGTCAAAGACCTCTCGCCTTTCCATGGTGATGAAGAACTAGATCCGAGGTCGGATCCTTTCAAAGGGAGGGGATATGATGCGGAGCATCCTTCCATCATCCCCATGGACTCTACATCAACACCTACAACACCACAAGGACCGATGACTCGAGCATGTGCAAGAGCTCTTGAGACCGAGGTGACATCACTCCTCTTACATCTCTCCTTCGATTCACATGAGACATGGTTACTACCTCAAACGGAAACTCTATTCATACTCAGGCACCAAGGAGTCGACCATGAAGAAGCTGGGAAGCAAGGAGAATCGGAAGCGGAAGACATGCGTGAAGACGGAGAGGAGAAAGCAACAAGTACCAGGGAGGCCGGACAATCCGGACAGAGGCCCGGACGATCCGGACAGAGCCCGGATGATCCGGACCCCGGTCCGGACGATCCGGCTAACTCCACCGAAGGCAACAGAACCTCCACGCTGAAGCCGGATCATCCGGACCCAGGCCCGGATCATCCGGACCCCGCCCGGACGTCCGGACCTCCAGCCGGACATCCGGCCCGTCGCCGCCACCAGCCGACCCTCCGGCTCATCCGGGACTCCACCCGGATCATCCGGACCGGCCCGGATCATCCGGACCCTCGTCCGGATCATCCGGCCAGCGCCTGTGCGCGCGTGTTGGGCTGAGCCCATGTACCCCTTCGCCCCAGACTCTATATATAGGACCCCCTCTCCTTACTTTGAGACTTAGCGTTGATTTAGCTCATATTAGAGATAGAGCTACGCTCATCTATCGGATCTCCTCCTCGTGAGAGACCGCGGCCTCCGCCTAGGAGAAGATCCTCTCGGATGCAAGACCCCTTTACGGGAAGATCCCCTCATGGATTCAAGGCCTCCTCCGGGAGATGAATGGTTCCGTTGTATCCTTACCTTGGTTAACCATGTATCTTGTGGATCTCTTATGTGTATGTTGATCTAGCACTTGTGTGATCGATTCCTTGTTGGTTGAGTGATTCTCTCTCGTTTTCCCCGTGTTTCCCCTTGTGCTTCCGCGTGTTCTTCGTGTTCCCTCCGTAGGATCCCCGCCAAACGTGAAAGATCGACGAATTAGGGTTCCACCCTACATCAACGTGTGCAACGTCAAGTTCCTCAAGCTCCTCCACAAGCTCGTCAAGCTCCACCCCAAACTCAAGTTCAACAAGATCAAGTTGATCATGGACTTCCCCCACGCCCAGAGCAACATGAGGATGATTACCCTCCACGTCAAGGGCGTCATCATCACCATCGCCAACAACACAATGAAGAGCAATGCTATGGAAAGCTAAAATTCACCATGCCCAAGTTCAATGGAAGCAATGACCCCGAAGAGTACCTTTCATGGGCATTGAAGGTCGACAAAATCTTTTGTTTGCACAACTATGAGGAAGGGAAGAAGATCGCTATGGCATCACTTGAGTTTCAAGACTATGTGCTCATATGGTGGGAACAAGTCCTTGAGCTCCGGCAAGCAAGAGGTGAACCTCCTATCAGCACTTGGGCTCAAATGAAGGATGTCATGCGAGCATGTTTTGTGCCCACATACTACAACCGTGATCTCTTAAAGATACTCCAACTCCTCAAGCAAGGAACAAAGAATGCTGAAGAATACTACAAGGAAATGGAGATAGCCATGATTCGAGCCAATGTGAAGGAAAATGATGAGCAAACAATGGCACTATTCATGAATGGACTCAATCATCCCATCAAGAAGATCGCCAACTTCCAACCCTACTCCAACCTAATTGAGCTCATGCATCAAGCGACCAAGGCAGAACGTCAAGTGCAAGATGACTTCAAGTACGCCAAGTACTCATCCAAGACTATGGCTTCTTGATGTAGGGTGGAACCCTAATTCGTCGATCTTTCACATTTGGAGGGGATCCTACGGAGGAAAACACGAAGAACACGCGGAAGCACGAGAGGAAATCACGGGGAAGAACGAGAGAGACACTCAACTGACAAGAGATCAATCACACAAGGTCTAGATCATCGAAGCACAAGTGATACATGGTCCAAAATCAACAAATGAAAGATACAAAGGTAGCCGTTCTTCTCCCGGAGGAGGTCTTGAATCCACGAAGGGATCTTCCCGTATAGGGGTCTTGAATCCGATGGATCTTCTCCTAGATGGAGGTCCTGATCTCCGTGGAGAAGTACCGGTGGATGAGCAAAGGCTCTCACACACAAATATGAGCTAATCCAATGCTAAGTCTCAAAGTGAGGAGAGGGGGTCCTATATATAGAGTCTGGGGCGAAGGGGTACATGGGCTCAGCCCAACACGTGCGCGCAGGCGCTGGCCGGATGATCCGGACTGGTCCGGATGATCCGGACTGGTCCGGATGATCCGGGTGGAGTCCCGGATGAGCCGGAGGGTCGGCTGGTGGCGGCGACGAGCCGGATGTCCGGCTGGTGGTCCGGACGTCCGGGCGGGGTCTGGATGATCCGGGCCTGGGTCCGGATGATCCGGCTTCAGCGTGGAGGTTCTGTTGCCTTCGGTGGAGTTAGCCAGATCGTCCGGACCGGGGTCCGGATCATCCGGGCTCGTCCGGATCGTCTGGCCTCTGTCCGGATCGTCCGCCTCTCTGGTCCTTGTTGCTTTCTCCTCTCCGCTTCACAGATGTCTTCCGCTTCGATTCTCCTTGCTTCCTAGCCTCTTCATGGTCGACTCCTTGGTGCCTGAGTATGCATAGAGTTTCCGCTTGAGGCAGAACCATGTCTCATGTGAATCAAGGAGAGTTGTGAGAGGAGTGATGTCACCTCGGTTTCAAGAGCTCTTGCACATGCTTGAGTCATCGGTCCTTGTGGTGTTGTAGGTGTTGATGTAGAGTCCATGGGGATGATGGAAGGATGCTCCGCATCATATCCCTCCTTCAAAGGATCCGACCTCGGATCTAGATCTTCATCACCATGGAAAGACGAGAGGTCTTTGACGTTGAAGGTGTCGCCACGCTGTACTTGTCGCTTGGTAGGTCGAGCTTGTACGCTTGTTGTTGTAGCGCATAGCACCTTGAAGGGTCCATCGGCTCGAGGTAGAAGTTTGGACTTGCGTTTGTTGGGGAAGCGTTCCTTGCGAAGGTGTAGCCACACGAGATCGCCTATGTTGAAGATCATGGGTTGCTTGTTGATGTTGAGCTTTGTCGCTAGTCGTTGTACTTGGCGCTCGATGGTGTTTCTTGTATCTTCATGCATCTTCTTGATGTAGCTTGCACGGGCACTTGTGATGAGGACATGACTACCTTGGATAAGACCAAAAATATTGCATACATGCATATTTGTCAGGTGATTTCTAGTGCAAACTATTCAATAATATATTTATGTTATCCAGAACAAAAATACTTCACATACTTTTGTGTTTTGTCTAATTGCAGGTGTGTGGGACATTTGTACAATCCACATATGAAGATAAGGAAAAGGAGAAGTTTAGGTGCTGTTCAAAAGTCTTCCCACGTCACTTTTGGGCCAAGAGAAGATAGAGTCCAAGTCTCTCACGTTCGGATTCAGATTCGGACTGCACAGACATACCTGACTCAAAACGTCAACAACTTTTTCATACGGACTCGAATTGATGATTCGTTTTTGTTGGAAAGTAGATTTCATGCTCTTTCCAGCACAATTGGAATCACCTTAAAAGCCGTCCGGAGCGTTGAGTTGTGGACGAAACAATCTGACGCTGCACCAGAATCCGAGTCAAACTACAAGTCCAAAGGTGTTACGTCACCTCCACTTGGGCCCATTGGCCTTGTACGACCTAGGGTTAGTTTTAGGCTGCCTTGGGACGTTCTCCCACCTCCTTGGCCGTCACCCTTGCTCCTATATAAGTAGATCCATCTAGTAGCTTTTTGCTTGGGATTTCTTTAGTTAAAAGTTAGCCATTGCAACTTCGTACTTCGCTTGTGTCCAACGACCGCACAAAGACCGCCACGGATCCCCATCTTTATCAATACTTCATACATACTCGCAATATTCAGATTGCTTTTATCATATTCTTGCTTGTTCTTCGATTGCTTGCAGGAATAGACCTTCGTGGTCGTTGATCGTGCTTCCGCATCGCCAAGAACCTCGGGAGATTGGTTTAGCGATTGCTAAGGCGCAACGTCATGCACGCTTGTAGTCGGATCGTCAAAGTCATCTTCACCAAATCGATAGTTATCATCTCATCGAAAGATCGGGACACCCCGCCTCTATCAAGTGGTATCAGTTTTCAGGTTGCTCGGTGAGATTTTACAGTTTTTCATAGTTTAGATCGCATCTTTCATTCATACCTACAGTCCATGAAAAAGCCATAAAAAAATTTAGATCTGTTCATCCTTTATCCAAGCCAATCTGAGCCTTTGCAATTTTCTATTCATTGCTTGCATAGTTGAATTATCGGTTGCATCGTCGTGTCAGTTGCTGGTCTTAGTTTCTAGTTCCTTTAGAGTTTCGAGTTCTGTTCACATTAGTCACGCCGCCGCTGCATCATTATCCCTTCCGTTGTCCACCATCCCATCTATTAATTTCCACCACGTGCTACGCGCTGTTCATTGTCATAATCATAGTTGAGGTCATTCACATCTTCACCTGATCCAATCTGCATCTTATCTAGTTTGTCTTGGAAAGAGGGAGAAAAAAAAGAAAGAAAAAAAAGAAAGAAAAAAAAGGAAAGAAAAAAAAAGAAAAAGAGAGAGAAGAAAAAGAAAGAAAAAGCGTGAGGAAAAAAAGAGAGAAGAAAAAAAACGGATATATCTAGAATCAATCTCGTACCTGAATTCGGATTGGAATCTGTTTTGCGCACTGTTCAGTAAAACGGGTGTATCTTCCTCATACGAAGTCCGTTTTGGCTCCGTGAGTACTCAAATTGAAGCTAGCAACGAGTCGCATCTAAATAGTTGCAGAAGCTAGTTCATTATTTGACACCTCAAAATCGGCTTCTAAATAGGTCTTTTTACCCTCTCAAGTTCGTGAACACAGCTTGTTCCAATTTTTCAGCCGGTTTTAGAATTCTTTGACTCCTCATATCAACTCGGAATTGAGTGATTCTTTTTGCATTGGAAAGCTTGAGTTAGTAGCATTCTTTGAAAGAATTTATCAGAAAATTGGCTCAAACTTTTCAAGAGGAAAGTTGGAGAGAGAGTTTTGTATGTCCCGCTTGGCGCTTGTTTTTCATCATTATCTTCACCGCCGCCAGATCTTCACTTATATCTTGCTGCCAAGAGCTACTTAGTATCCTTCATTGATGCTAGTTGTGCTACGCCGTGACCTTATTAGTGTTCTAGGCTCGCGTCTCTAGTCCGGTCTAGCCTAGGACCAGCACAGACCGTCGTTGAGCGCTTATTCAACATTGCATCTTTGAATTGATTATTGCTAAATTTTTGCTACCATATATAGCCAACCCAACTCCACATATTTCTACACCGTATATCGACGTTCCTCTCGCAATCGCTTACACAATCTTCAGAGTTACTTGACACCGCTGGTTGCTGTCACCACCGCCGCATGGTAAGAACTTGTAAGATATTGATATTTGCTTTACTGTGAGCACTTTACAACCACATCCTAGTAGTTCATAGGAACATTATTCTGGAATTTTGTTTCTTGTTTCTACTAATCATGACAGGTTCTGGAGATAGAAGTTCTTGCACGATGGACACATCTTCACCATCACGAGAGTTGGGACAGCACACACAACCACATGGTCAGTTTATCTCTCTACCGTCATTTGAGGGTAGATTTAATCCTGCTATTTATCTTGCTTGGGAGTTTGAAGTAGAACAAGTTTTTAGTAACCATGACTTTTCTGAACTTGAGCGAGTACGAGCTGCCACTAGAGCATTTACTGGTTTTGCTTCAGTTTGGTGGAGTGTGCATTGTAAGAAAAATATTGATAACCAACCCACAACTTGGAAAGATTTGAAAGATGTAATGAGACAACATTTTTTCCCTCCTTACTATCGTCGTGCATTGCTTCGCAAATTTGAACAATTTAAACAAGGCAACAACATTGTTCATGCTTACTACAAAGAGTTCAAATCTTATATGCATCATTGTGACATAGAAGAATCTAAGGATGATACAATGAATAGATTTTTTGGTGGTTTGAACCATGATATTCAGGAAAGATTTCAGATATTCCTCGTTGCATTCTTGGTATGTATGTTCGTGCTTGTACCTTTGAGAGATGATACAGGAGGATGCATTGGGTGACTACAACAACTACTATTCCAGTTCATGCTCACCACCGCTGGTTGGTTCCTCCACCGTTGCACCTACTAGAGCAGCCCCACCTCGGATTGTGAGCGCAACATCATCTCAAGAGCATGGTGCATTGTCTACGCTCTGTACCTACATCAGCTACGCTTTTGCGACAAGGTAACAGAAAAGGTATTGATGATATAACTTGACGTGAGAATGATGCATCCGTAGTTAACTTGAATGCATCATGTGTTGAATTACCCGGTGATTTGAGCACATCACCTATTTTAGAGAATCTTGACACCGCCATGAATGCGCTATGTGATCAAACAACTGAAATACCAACAATTTTGAGTGCACCCATTGAATTAACTGTTGATGCAAAAGAATCAATGTTTAATCATTTTGATATGACCTCTAATCTTAGTGATGATTCTGTGTCGAATGACTCATTGCTTGTTTGCTTATCTAAGCATGTTGTAGCATGTAAATTTGATTCAAATAAGGTTTATTCACCAATGTTGGGATGGTTTAATGATGAACATTGTCAATCTTTTGAAATAAATAAGAGCTTCACTTATATGTGCAAACTGAGTCGCAATATTTTCATGCCTTCTAGTTCTTGTGCTAATTGGTTGGCTTTAGATTTTATGAACTATGCAAGTTACTCATCTATTAATGTGTCATATATGCAAAAATCAAGGGAAGTAAAAATGGATGATGTATACATATACAACATGTACACCTTGTCTCTTTTGTTAGCCACATTTCAGATTAAGCAACGCCGAGGACGGCTTTGTTTTCAAGAAGGGGAGGATGATGAGGACATGACTACCTTGGATAAGACCAAAAATATTGCATACATGCATATTTGTCAGGTGATTTCTAGTGCAAACTATTCAATAATATATTTATGTTATCCAGAACAAAAATACTTCACATACTTTTGTGTTTTGTCTAATTGCAGGTGTGTGGGACATTTGTACAATCCACATATGAAGATAAGGGAAAAGGAGAAGTTTAGGTGCTGTTCAAAAAGTCTTCCCACGTCACTTTTGGGCCAAGAGAAGATAGAGTCCAAGTCTCTCACGTTCTGGATTCAGATTCAGACTGCACAGACATACCTGACTCAAAACGTCAACAACTTTTTCATACGGACTCCGAATTGGATGATTCGTTTTTTGTTGGAAAGTAGATTTCATGCTCTTTCCAGCACAATTGGAATCACCTTAAAAGCCGTCCGGAGCGTTGAGTTGTGGACGAAACAATCTGACGCTGCACCAGAATCCGAGTCAAACTACAAGTCCAAAGGTGTTACGTCACCTCCACTTGGGCCCATTGGCCTTGTACGACCTAGGGTTAGTTTTAGGCTGCCTTGGGACGTTCTCCCACCTCCTTGGCCGTCACCCCTTGCTCCTATATAAGTAGATCCATCTAGTAGCTTTTTGCTTGGGATTTCTTTAGTTAAAAGTTAGCCATTGCAACTTCGTGTACTTCGTTTGTGTCCAACGACCAGACAAAGACCGCTTACGGATCCCCATCTTTATCAATACTTCATACATACTCACAATATTCAGATTGCTTTTATCATATTCTTGCTTGTTCTTCGATTGCTTGCAGGAATAGACCTTCGTGGTCAGGTTGATCGTGCTTCCGGCATCGTCAGTAACCTCAGGAGATTGGTTTAGCGATTGCTAAGGCGCAACGTCATGCACGTTTGTAGTCGGATCGTCAAAGTCATCTTCACCAAATCGATAGTTATCATCTCATCGAAAGATCGGGACACCCCGCCTCTATCAACTTGCGTCGAGGTTGGTGCGCTCTTGTAGAGGTAGAGGTAGGATGTCCAATGGGGACAATGGGTTGAAGCCGTAGACGACCTTGAAGGGGGACTTGCCGGTTGTCGAATGTCTTGCGCGGTTGTAGGCGTACTCGGCGATGGGTAGACATGCCTCCCACTCCTTGATGTTCTTCTTGATCAACACGCGAAGTAGAGTGGAGAGCGTCCGGTTTGTCACCTCCGTTTGGCCGTCGGTTTGAGGATGGTATGCGGAGGAGAACAAGAGCTTGATTCCGAGCTTGGCGCAAAGAGTTTTCCAAAAGTAACTCAAGAACTTGACGTCGCGGTCGGAGACGATTGACTTTGGTACTCCATTGAGGCGCAAGATTTCCCTACAAAATAGATTTGCAATATGTGAAGCATCGTCTACTTTGTTGCAAAGAATGAAATGTGCCATTTTGGAAAATCTGTCCACAACAACAAATACGGAGTCCTTTCCATTTTGAGTTCTAGGCAAACCAAGTACAAAGTCCATGCTAATGTCTTCCCAAGGTTGATAAGGAATAGGAAGAGGCGTGTAAATACCATGAGATTGAGCTTTTGACTTAGCTTTGCGGCATGTTGAGCATCTTGTGGTGAAGCGTGAGACGTCTCGAAACATCTTGGGCCAAAAGTAGTTCTTGGAGAGCGTGGCGAAGGTCTTGTAATGTCCAAAATGTCCCATGAGTCCACCTCCATGAGCCTCTTGCAAAAGTAGCAAACGAAGAGAAGACTCGGGTATGCAAAGTTTGTTAGCTCTCATAAGATAACCATCCTTAAGGTAATATTGTTCCCAAGATGTATGCGTCAAACATAATGAGGTGCAAAAGATGGATCACTAGCATACAACTCTTTGATGTGCTCAAAGCCAATAACATTCAACTCAAGTTGGGTGACAAGCGTGCATATGCGTGAAAGTGCATCGGCAACTACATTTTCCTTGCCCTTAATGTACTTGATCACATATGGAAAAGATTCAATAAATTCACTCCATTTGGCATGACGCTGGTTCAATTTAGTTTGACCTTTTAAGTACTTAAGCATTTCATGATCGGTATGGATGACAAACTCATGAGGTCTAAGATAATGTTCCCAAACATGTAGCACACGCACTAAAGCATATAATTCCTTGTCATATACGGGATAGTTAAGTTGAGCACCGGAGAGTTTTTCACTAAAATAAGCAATGACTCGTTTTTCTTGCATTAAAACTCCGCCAATTCCGGTACCACTTGCATCACAATGGACCTCAAAAGTTTTGTCAAAATTGGGCAAAGCAAGAATCGGAGCATGAGTAAGCAAAGACTTGAGCTCATCGAAAGCGTTGGCTTGCAAAGGTCCCCAAACAAAAGTAGTATTATTCTTACTCAAAGCATGCAAAGGAGCTGCAATAGTGCTAAAGTTTTTCACAAAGCGGCGATAAAAACCTGCAAGACCGAGGAAACTTCGCACTTGTTGCAAATTGGTGGGTTGGGGCCAAGTTTTAATTGCTTTGATCTTAGTTTCATCAACATGGACACCCTTGGAAGAGACAACGAAACCCAAGAAAACCACTTTGTCAACTGCAAAAGTGCATTTTTTCAAGTTGGCATAAAGACTTTCCTTTCGAAGCATTTGCAAAACAAGCTTAACATGATCAAGATGCTCTTTCATGGTTTTGCTAAACACAAGAATGTCATCGAAGTAAACCACAACAAAGATTCCAATGTATGGACGAAGTACATGATGCATGAGGTGCACAAAAGTTCCGGGAGCTTCCGACAAACCCATGGGCATAACCAACCATTCATATAAGCCAAATTTTGATTTGAAAGCAGTTTTCCATTCATCACCCTCATGAATGCGGATTTGATAATAGCCACTTTTAAGATCAATTTTTGAGAAAAAGTTGGCTCCGCTAAGTTCATCAAGCATATTATCTAAGCGAGGAATGGGATGCCTATAGCGCACGGTGATAGCATTTATGGGTCTACAATCGGAGCACAAGCGGAAAGTTCCATCGGGCTTAGGCACAAGAATAACGGGAACGGCACAAGGGCTTAAGCTTTCACGTACATGACCGTTGTCGATTAGTTGTTGTACTTGCCATTGAATCTCCTTGGTTTCTTCGGGATTGACACGGTAGGGAGCTTTGTTTGGAAGTGGCGCTCCGGGGATGAGGTCGATTCGATGCTCAATGCCTCGAAGAGGAGGTAGACCCGGAGGTAGCTCATCGGGGAAAACATCTTGAAATTCCTGCAAAAGAGATTGAAACACCAAAGGTAGCTCATGAGTGGTGTTAGTTTTTGGTTCGCCATCCTTGCACACAAGGACAAAGTGCATCACACTCGATGGGTTCTCACACACTTCTCTCATCTCATGTTTGGTGGCGAATAGTATGAGGTTTTTCTCTCTAGGCGAACAGGCGCTCAAATTTGGCTTGTGGCTCTCACTCACTTTTTGGTGGCTCACTTTCTCACTCTTCTCTCTTTGGTTGGTGGCTTGTTTGTCGGCTATCACTTGACTAGGAGACATGGGTCGTAGGACATATTCTTTGCCTTTCATCTTGAAGCTATAGTGGTTTGTACGCCCATTATGGTAGACACCACGGTCGAATTGCCATGGCCGACCAAGGAGGAGGTGGCAAACGGTCATTGGGCCCACATCACACTCCAAAGTGTCTTCATATGCACCGATTTTGAAGGATACTTGGACTGTATGCTCAACTCGTATAGTGCCGGAGTCACTTAGCCATTGAACCTTGTATGGTTGCGGATGCTTCTTCTTGACCAATTGTAGCTTGGAGCATAGTTCTTCGCTTGCCAAGTTGTGGCAACTACCTCCGTCGATGATGACCTTGACGGATCTCCCATTGATGCCGGCCTTTGTGTGGAAGATGTGGCATCGTTGGTCTTCTTCTTGGTGATGTTGAAGTGTCAAGACTTTGGAGACAACAAGAGCGGGGCTTGTATCTTCATCACAAAAGACTTGATCATCTTCATCCTCGTTGATGCGCCGGTGCATGGCCACTTGCTCAATAGCGTCCATTTCATCTTCACTCATTGAGTCGTAGGTGCCATCGTCGTTGAGTATCATGGTACGCTTGTTGGTGCATTCATATGACTTGTGGCCTCGGCCGCCGCAAGTAAAACACTTGAAGGAGCTTGTCTTGACGGTCTCATCGGTTGGAGTATGATAGAGGCAGAGGTGTCCCGTCTTTCGATGAGATGGTGGATTTCGCTTTGGTGGAAGTCGACTTTGACGATCCGACTACGAACGTGCGAGGACGTCGCGCCTTAGCAATCGCTAAACCAACTCCGAGAGGTTATTGACCACGCTGGAGCACGATCAACCTGACCACGAGGGTCTATTTCCTGCGAGCAAACGAAGAACAAGCAAGAAACTGAGATTGCAATCTGGATATTGCGAATATAAGATGAAAGCTTTATTGATCAAGGTGGGGTTCTGTGACGCCTTTGTCAGTCGTTGAACACAAACGGCAATCGCGAAGTTGCAGCTATGGCGAACTTTTGATCTAAACAAAACCCAAGTCTAAACGGTGCCCTAAGGGCTGTATATAGGGAGGAAGAGGGGTGAATTTCGTGGCCCTTGGTGGAGGGGTCCAAACTAACCCTATCTCTTGTTTCCCACACATACGGACTCTAAAATAGCCTATACTAATGTATTTCGAAATTACATGGGCCTGGCCCAATAATAAGGTGACGAAGCACCTAGAATAGCCTATGGACGAATATTATGAAGTGGCATCTTGTATATTTCGTCCAAGGCTTCATGCACTCATTATGGTGGCTTCAAAGTCCTGAAATCATCACTTGTAACTCCATTCTTGTCCCCTTAGCATGCCATCATCTCCATGCTGGTTCTTGCTCCAATGTTCATCCTTCTCCAAGCTAGGCCCTACATTTGTAAGCAAAACAAATGTATCCAATTTAGGCAGCGTCATATTCTCATGAACATTAGAATCATTACCAAGAAACGAAAGTACACGTAATTTAGTTGGCGTCTTGTGAGCTCTAGTAATTGGTCCAAGATGTATAGCAGCAGGGGCTGTGGGTGTAACAATGGTATTGATGTCCTCATCATCCTCCCTTCTTGAAATGAAGTCGTCCTCGACGGAAGTTCATCTTCCTCACCCAAATATGGCTTCAAATCTGCAATGTTAAAAGTGGGACTAACCCCAAAATCTGCAGCAGCTCAAGTTTATATGCATTATCATTTACTTTCTCCAACACCTTAAAGGGACCAGCAGCACGTGGCATTAGCTTTGATTTGCGCAAATCAGAAATCTATCCTTACGCAAATGTAACCAAACAAGATCTCCGTGCAAACACAACATGTTTTCTACCCTTATCTCCAGAAGTTTATATTTAGCATTCATACGCTCAATGTTTTCCTTAGTTAACTCATGCATTTTTAAAATCAATTCAGCACGTTCTTTAGCATCAAAATTAACCTTCTCCGAAGATGGAAGAGGCAACAAATCAATAGGTGCACGAGGTAGGAAACCATACACAACTTCAAAAGGGCACATCTTAGTAGTAGAATGCAATGAACGATTATAAGCAAATTCAATATGAGGCAAGCATTCCTCCCACATTTTCTTATTTTTCTTTAGAACAGCCCTAAGCATAGTAGACAATGTTCTATTGACTACTTCAGTTTTGTCCATCGGTTTGGGGTGACAAGTAGTACTAAAAAGCGTTTAGTCCCCAACTTAGCCCATAAACATCTCCAAAAGTGGCTAAGAAATTTAGTATCACGATCTGAAACAATAGTATTTGGCACACCATGCAAGCGAATAATTTCACGAAAGAACAAATCAGCAACATTGACAAAGATCATCGCTTTTATGACATGGTATAAAGTGTGCCATTTTCGAGAATCTATCCACGACAACAAATATGCTATCCTCCCTTCTTTGTTCTAGGTAAACCTAAAACAAAGTCCATCGATATATCCTCCCAAGGAACACTAGGTACAGGCAAAGGCATATATAAACCATGAGGATTGAGTCGTGACTTAGCTTTTTGACATGTAGTGCAAATGAGCAATAAAACGCTCAACATCCCGTCTCATCTTTGGCCAAAAGAAATGTGTAGCAAGTCGTCCTCCGTCTTCTTCACGCCAAAGTGTCCCATTAGTCCTCCTCCATGCGCCTCCTGCAACAACAAAAGACGAACGGAGCTAGCTGGAATGCATAGCTTGTTAGCACGAACACAAACCCATCATTAACGACAAACTTGTTCCATGTTCTTCCTTCTTTACAATTCTGCAATACATCTTTAAAATCAGCATCATGCACATATTGATCTTTGATGGTCTCCAAACCAAATATTTTGAAGTCAAGTTGTGAAAGCATAGTATAGCGACGAGACAATGCATCAAGAATAACATTTTCTTTACCCTTCTTGTGTTTAATGACATAAGGAAAGTCTCAATGAATTCAACCCATTTAGCATGTCTACGATTCAGTTTAGCTTGACTTTTAATATGTTTCAAAGATTCATGATCGAATGTATAACAAATTCTTTGGGCCATAAATAATGTTGCCATGTTTCTAAAGTCCGAACAAGAGCATATAATTCTTTATCATAAGTAGAATAATTCAGACTAGGCCCACTCAATTTTTCGTAAAAGTATGCAACAGGTTTGCCATCTTGTAATAACACACCTCCTAATCCAATTCCACTAGCATCACATTCAAGCTCAAAAGTCTTAGTAAAATCAGGAAGTTGGAGTAAAGGAGCATGTGTCAACTTATCTTTCAACACCGTGAAGGCTTCTTCCTGTGCGGTACCCCAAACAAAAGGCACATCCTTCTTTGTAAGCTCATTGAGAGGTGCAGCAATGGTGCTGAAATCTCTCACAAAACGCCTATAGAATCCAGCGAGGCCAAGAAAACTCCTCACTTGTGTGACTGTTTTGGGCTGCGGCCAACTCTCAATAGCTTCAATCTTGGCTTTATCAACTTCAATTCCCTGTGGGTAACAACATAGCCAAGAAAAGACACTCGGTCGGTGCAAAAGGTGCACTTCCCAAGGTTACCAAACAAACGTGCATCACGTAGAGCATTAAAAACAGCACATAAATGTTCCAAATGTTCTTCCAAAGATTTGCTATAAATCAGTATATCATCAAAATAGACTACCACAAATCGTCCAATAAAAGCACGTAAAACTTCGTTCATTAATCTCATGAAAGTACTAGGTGCATTAGTTAACCCAAAAGGCATGACTAACCACTCATATAATCCAAACTTAGTTTTAAATGCTGTTTTCCATTCATCTCCCAATTTCATACGAATTTGATGGTATCCACTACGCAAATCAACTTTGGAGAATATTGTAGAGCCACTCAATTCATCAAGCATATCATCTAGCCTAGGGATAGGATGACGATAACGAATAGTAATATTATTAATGCCTCTACAATCAACACACATACGCGATGTACCATCCTTTTTTGGCACTAGAATAATAGGAACAGCACAAGGACTAAGGGATTCGCGTATATAACCTTTGTCGAGAAGCTCTTGTACTTGACGCATAATCTCCTTCGTCTCCTCTGGATTGGTACGGTATGGCGCACGGTTTGGCGGTGAAGCACCGGAATTAAATCAATCGATGCTCAATCCCTCGGATAGGCGGTAATCCGGTGGCACGTCTTGTGGAAAGACGTCGTGAACTCTGCAAAATGTTAGTGACAGCAGGAGGCAAAGAGGAAGGCACGTCCTCGAATGAAAATAATGCCTCTTTGCACACAAAAGCATAGCAAACAGATTTGCTAAAATCTAGCTCATCAATATCAGATTTAGTGGCAAGTAAACATGCACTTTTCAATTTAATTTCGAAGCAACACTAGATGGTTTACTATTAGGCTTCATATGTTGCTCAAATTCTTTTGCCACAATCTGATTTTCACTCTTATTTTCTCCTGTTTTGCTTTATTAGCTCTATTAATATCATCTTTCAAAATGGACTCGAGAGTCATAGGAAGCAAAGTAATATTTTTATCCTTATGAACAAGAGTATCTTGATTGTTTCTACCATGGTGTCAGAATTTTTATCAAATTGCCATGGTCTACCAAGTAATAAGGAACATGCTTGCATAGGTACCACATCACAATCAACATAATCAGCATATGTAGAGATACTAAAATGCACACGAACAGATGACGTGTTACCTTAACCTTGCCGCTGTTGTTGAACCATTGAATGTAGTAAGGATGTGGATGTGGTCTTGTGGTGAGAGATAGCTTCTCCACCATCTCCATGCTAGCCAAGTTGTTGCAGCTCCTCCATCTATGATGACGCTTGAATAGAACGTTCCTTCACAACTCCCTTTGTATGGAACAAATTATGCCTCTGATTTTGCTCAGCTTGTGTAACCTGCACACTCAAAACACGTTGAGCAACTAAACATTCATACCTGTCAAGATCTTCACAGCCATGTATTGTGTCTCATGATCGTAATCATCTCCACCGTGTTCCTCATGTGTAATAAGAGCCAAAGTCTCCTCATCATAGTCACTAGCGGACTCATACCCACCATCCTCGTGAGCAATCATCACACGCTGAGATTTGCATTCTCTTGCAAAATGTCCTCTTCCCTTACAACGACGACAAATAATATCACTTGTGTGCCCTGTTGACGCCATGGAAGAAGAAGAGCTCTGTGCAGGTCCGCAGTGTGCTCTTGGCGGATAGTGGTGGTTGTGCTGCGTTCTTGTATCACGGTTGGAGGTGGCACCGGACGGAGGTGCCGTGTAGCGTAACGTGTGGAAGTAGATGATGCACGTGGTGTCCATGATGAAGGTCGACTGCGAGAAAAGTTAGTGCGGCGCCAATGCTGTCGATCCAAGCACTTCACGCTCAGCTTTACAAGCAAGATGGAATAAGCGAGTGATATTATTATAATCCTTATAGTCTAGAATGGTCTCAATCTCTCTATTTAATCCACCCGAAAACGTGCAAGCATAGCTTCATTCTCCTCAACAATACCACATCTAATCAAGCCGGTTTGTAATTCCCGATAATATTCTTCTACAGAATTTTTACCTTGTCTTAAGCGCTGCAATTTTGAAGTAATTCACGTTGATAATATGGTGGAACCCAACGAGTACGCATAGCAGTTTTCAAAGCAGCCCAAGTAGCTGGAACAGGATATAATCTACAATGTTCGGACCACCAAACACATGCAAAGCTAGTGAAAGCACAAACAATGAGCAGAACACGTCTCTCCTCGGGATATTGTAAACATGTAAATCGTTGTTCAGTTTCTAACTCCCAAGTAAGATATATATCGTGAACATATCTACCCTCAAATGGTGGAATATTCAATTTCAGTTTAGGGAGATGGTCATGATCTCGCACTGAGGGGGAGCCCTAGCATTGCCATTATTTGCATGTGGGCGACCTGGTGGTTGTGGTGCTGGTGGTTGCACGTAGTTCGATGTTGATCAACCTCATCCTCATAATCTCCCATATAATCATCCTCGTCGGTACCAAAGCGCAGCGATGGCGAGAGCCAAAGAAGCACCAACAGCAGATGGCAGCGGCACGAATTTTGTCTGTCTCAATAGGAACACGCCGAGCTCGTCCATCTTGATTCGGAAGGGGCGTAGTTGTTGTCGTTGCAGAGGTGCGATAGGTGCAGCCGGCGGTGGTTGTGGAAAACGCAGCGAGCAATTCATCAAACTTGCTATCAAGCTTTGTTTCAAACGTCTTCTCAATGCCATCTATCTTCTCCATGGCCTTGTCAAATCTGTTTACCACATCTTGCACCTGTCCACTCATCATTTGCTGAAATTTATCATGTAGCTGTTTGTTCGTCATGTTCTCCCAATCGGTCTCGTCGGATTGTGATCCTGCCATGGTTAGCAGCAATAGAAACACACAAGAATATGATCCTCTGGACTACTAACAAGAGGTGGTGGTGGGTGTCACAAATCCGTCAAGCAAATCTCAAATTCTTACCAGTTCTTACCCAAAGAAGAAAGCGGTGATCGGCAACCGTTGTAATCAAAACTCTCAAAAGCTTGGATAGAGCGATTGCGGGGAGAGTCAAACGCATACGACGTAGATGTATGTGGAGCTGGGAAGCTTATAATATGGTAGCAAAAGGGTCAAGAATAATCAAATCGAGATGCAAAGTTGAATAAGCGCTCAACGACGCAGTCTTGTCTTGGTCCTAGGCTAGACCGTGCTAGAGACGCGAGCCTAGAACACTAACAAAATCACGGCGCTGCACGTAATCAAAGGAAAAGCACACTCTGAATTTTTTTTTCGCTTTTTTTTTTTTTTGCTTTTTTTTTTTTTTGCTGCTCTTTTTTTTTTTTTGCGAAAATCACTATAATGGCGAGTGTCTCAAAACTCTTCCTGTGTCAAATCGACAGGATGGGCACGAAATTTTTCGACCAAATTTTTTTTTTTTGCCGCCTGACCCAAAAATCGAAACGGGTCAAAAAACTTTCTATAACGGCGATCGCTCAATACGCTTAGAAACACCTAAAAATAGGATAGCGAAAAAATTTTTATCCGTGCGTTTTTTTTTTTTTTTTGAAACCAACCTCTTCTACGCACGGCAAAAGATTGCTGGAATCGAAACCTACTCGGACAAGGAAACACGAATCGGAAATTAGATGGATCCCAAAACAAATCTAATATGCAAGGAACTTCGGATTGGTGGTGGATATATGGTGGTGGTATATGTCACGGTGGTGGTATATGGATACGGATTGAAGCGGTGGCGGATAAGCGGTGGTGGTAGATGGCGAGGCGATGATGATGGTGCGGCGCGGCGTGACAACTTATGACCGAACTCGAAACTCTAAAAGACTAGACTCTAAGACCAGCAACTAGACACGACGATGCAACCGCAAATTCAACAACGCAAATCTGAAAAAGATTATGCAAAGGCTCAGATTGGTTCGGATATGATGACCTAACCCTAATTTTTTTGGCTTTTTCGTGGACTGTAGGTATGAAGAACAGACTCGATCTAAACTACGAAAATCTGTAAAATCTCACCGAGCAACACGGAAATCGATACCACTTGATAGAGGCAGAGGTGTCCCGCTTTTCGATGAGATGGTGGATTTCGCTTTGGTGGAAGTCGACTTTGACGATCCGACTACTGAACGTCTGCGAGGACGTCGCGCTATAGCAATCGCTAAACCAACTCCGAGAGGTTATTGACCATCTTGGAGCACGATCAACGACCACGAGGGTCTATTTCCTGCGAGCAAACGAAGAACAAGCAAGAAACTGAGATTGCAATCTGGATATTGCGAATATAAGATGAAAGCTTTATTGATCAAGGTGGGGTTCTGTGGCGCTTTGTGCAGTCGTTGAACACAAACGGCATCGCGAAGTTGCAGCTATGGCGAACTTTTGATCTAAACAAAACCCAAGTCTAAACGGTGCCCTAAGGGCTGTATATAGGGAGGAAGAGGGGTGAATTTCGTGGCCCTTGGTGGAGGGGTCCAAACTAACCCTATCTCTTGTTTCCCACACATACGGACTCTAAAAATAGCCTATACTAATGTATTTCGAAATTACATGGGCCTGGCCCAATAATAAGGTGACGTGACACCTAGAATAGCCTATGGACGAATATTATGAAGTGGCATCTTGTATATTTCGTCCAAGGCTTCATGCACTCATTATGGTGGCTTCAAAGTCCTGAAATCATCACTTGTAACTCCATTCTTGTCCCCTTGCGCATGCCATCATCTCCATGCTGGTTCTTGCTCCAATGTTCATCCTTCTCCAAGCTAGGCCCTACATTTGTAAGCAAAACAAATGTATCCAATTTAGGCAGCGTCATATTCTCATGAACATTAGAATCATTACCAAGAAACGAAAGTACCTGGTAATTTAGTTGGCGTGCGCGAGCTCTAGTAATTGGTCCAGTATGTATAGCAGCAGGGGCTGTGGGTGTAACAATGGTATTGATGTCCTCATCAGAGTAGATGATGAAGCATGCGGCTTGGAGTTGCTTGTAGTAGGAGGAGGACGACTTGAACTTGTAGAAGTTTTCTTGTAACTTGACTTGTCATCGTTGCTTGGAAGAGGCTTGGTTGATGTCGAAGTTGGAGTGGTTGTTGAAGCTTGGTTGTTGGAGAAGCCGTATGTCTTGGATGAGTACTTGGCGTACTTGAAGTCATCTTGCACTTGTCGTTCCGCCTTTGTAGCTTGATGCACGAGCTCAATGAGGTTGGAGTAGGGTTGGAAGTCGGCGATCTTCTTGATGGGATGGTTGAGTCCATTCAAGAATCGTGCCATTGTTTGTTCATCATCTTCCTTGACATTGGCTCGAATCATGGCAATCTCCATTTCTTTGTAGTATTCTTCAACACTCTTTGTTCCTTGCTTGAGGAGTTGTACCTTCTTGAAGAGATCATGGTTGTAGTAGGTGGGCACAAAGCGTGCTCGCATGACATCCTTCATTTGAGCCCAAGTGGTGATTGGAGGTTCACCTCTTGCTTGTCGGCGCTCAAGGATTTGTTCCCACCATATGAGCACATAGTCTTGGAACTCAAGTGATGCCATAGCGATCTTCTTTTCTTCATCATAGTTGTGCAAACGAAAGATTTTGTCGACCTTCATTGCCCATGAAAGGTACTCTTCGGGATCATTGGTTCCATTGAACTTGGGCATTGTGAACTTGAGCTTGCCATAGCGTTGTTCATCATTGTGTTGAGGTCGATGTTGATGATGACGTTCTTGACGTGGAGGGTAATCATCCTCATGTTGCTCTTGGCGAGGAGGAAGTCCATGATCAACTTGTTCTTGTTGACCTTGAGGTTGAGGTTGAGCTTGAGGAGCTTGTGGAGGAGCTTGTGGGGCTTGACGTTGCACTCGCGGATGGTAGTTCCTCTCCTGTATTTCTTCTCGAAGGGCTTCCTCTTGATTGCGCCTTTCGCGATTGCGGTTGGCGAGAGCTCGAGTTGATGCTTGAAGGGCGCGTTCCGCCTCAAGAGCTTGTGCTTCTCGTTGTTGTTGTTGAAGACGTTGAGCCTCGGCGTCTTGTTGCTCTTGGTGTAGGCGCGCTCCTTCTTGTGTTGGTGGCGAAGACGTTGTCGTTCTTGAGCTTGAGCAAACGCCATTTGGCTCGATTGAGGACGAGGAACTTCTTCATCAACTTGCTCTTGGAGATTCTTGTCGTGTAGCGGGTTGCGAGATGCATAGCGGTCTTGACGCTGCTTGAGCGAAGAATGTTCGATGACGGTGTACTTGTGTCGGAGAAGGAGTCGTCGGAGTGGCGACTTGAGTGGCTCCGTCTTGAGTGTGAAGAGGTAGAAATCGCGGTTCACCAACAAGCGCGGATCTCGTCCATTCTTGCATCGTTCTCTTTCTAGTCTTGCGTCGAGTTTGTTGTAGAAGTAATCGCGCGTACGTTTCTCGGATAGTCGCAAGTCGGTGGAGAGGTTGTCGATCGTTCGCTCATTGCTTGTTGCTCTTGATGGAGAGCTCGTTCTTGCCAAAGAGGTGGCTCTTGGTGACGTATGATGACATGTCGTCGTCTTGCTCGATGAAGAGTGGATTTGTAGAAGAACTTGGCCTATCCATCATTTCAAGCAAATTGTGAGTGGTAGAAGGAGAAGAATGAATACCAATGTACCTTTGACGAAGTTGAAGATGAATCAAGTTCACTCAAATGCGGACAATGAAATAGCACTATTGGTACCGATCCTTGTCGATTCTCACACCTACACAAGTAAAAGCTTTTGGTGGAGCTTGGTTAGGATGGTGGCACAAAATTGATTGCAATCGTTAGCTTGACTCAAAAATGTTGAAGAAGATTCGCAAATTCGCATATGCAACAAGTAGACCAAGCAAGTAGTGGTACACGAAACACACGCAAATAGATAAATGGGATTGTGCTAACCAAAAATGAGCCAAAATGTGGAATCCACGAAAATGCTCTTGTTGCACAATACTAGAGAGACGCTAGCACGATTGCACAATAGGCGGATCGGAGCTTGTGCACAACCTACTAGGCAAAAATGCAACGATCTCTATCCCAAGTATACTATATGTATGGTATTTGATGCAATGATCCAAGATGATCTTATATGACAATCTTAATGTTGTATGATGCTATGCTTGTTGCTTAGAAGCTCTTTGCTTATCTTTCCTCTTTGCTTAAAAGCTTGAGTGGCTCTTTCTCTTTTGAGCTCTTTTCTTATGCAAACTTGACGAACTAAGATAGCAATTGTGTATGCGATGACAACTTTGTGACACACAAGTTGATTCCTAGATATGCACCTCAAAGGTATGTATGATATGGTGTATGCAACTAATGTGCACAAGTCACGTTGCCGGCAATACTCAACGGCTAGTCTCAATGGGTAAGCAACGCAAAAGATGGTATATGATGGTTATCAATGCAATTGCAAGGTTTGACAAAGATGTCGTCGATGTTACCGTCCGTAGCGAAGATGAGTAGCCGACCAAAGTGAGCGTTTGTTGTTGATGTCACACCGCGCCTAAATAGCCGAAACACAAGACGACACGGAAATCTCACTCAAATTGTCGAACTCAAAATCGAATGGTAGTACGGACGTTAAGTCTTGGGGTTTGGCCAGTGGAAATGGTGGTGGATAGGGTGGGGAGGATGTATGGATGTGTGGATGGTGGTGGAGGTGGATGGTGGACTGCAGAACTGCAATTTCGGCAGAGGAAGCCGGATGATCCGGGCCAGGAGCCGGATGATCCGGGCTTGTCCGGATGATCCGGGACTTGGTCCGGATGATCCGGGCAGGTCAAACACGCACGGGAACTGCTCGGGAAGAACTCGAAAACGGGGAGAAGTTTGACGATTTCGGGGATTTTGGGTGGATTTCGAGGGGAAGAAGGTGGGGAAACACAAGATCCACGAGTTACACACCGAATCCACGGATCAAAAACAACAAAACATCATCAAAACTAACAAATCACAAAAAAATTTGGGGGTGTTTTTGTGGGGATTTTCGGGTTTTTAGGACGAAAACAACAAAATCAAGCTAGAAATCACGAGTAGGGGCTCCAAAAGCGTGATCAACGTGGCTCATGATACCATATGATGTAGGGTGGAACCCTAATTCGTCGATCTTTCACGTTTGGAGGGGATCCTACGGAGGAAAACACGAAGAACACGCGGAAGCACGAGAGGAAATCACGGGGAAGAACGAGAGAGACACTCAACCGACAAGAGATCAATCACACAAGGTCTAGATCATCGAAGCACGAGTGATACATTGTCCAAAATCAACAAAGGAACGATACAAAGGTAGCCGTTCTTCTCCCGGAGGAGGTCTTGAATCCACGAGGGGATCTTCCCGTATAGGGGTCTTGAATCCAATGGATCTTCTCCTAGACGGAGGTCCTGATCTCCGTGGAGAAGTACCGGTGGATGAGCAAAGGCTCTCACACACAAATATGAGCTAATCCAATGCTAAGTCTCAAAGTGAGGAGAGGGGATCCTATATATAGAGTCTGGGGCGAAGGGGTACATGGGCTCACCCCAACACGCGCGCGCAGGCGCTGGCCGGATGATCCGGACGCGGGTCCGGATGATCCGGACTGGTCCGGATGATCCGGGTGGAGTCCCGGATGAGCCGGAGGGTAGGCCTGTGGCGGCGACGAGCCGGATGTCCGGCTGGAGGTCCGGACGTCCGGGCGGGGTCCGGATGATCCGGGCCTGGGTCCGGATGATCCGGCTTCAGCGTGGAGGTTCTGTTGCCTTCGGTGGAGTTAGCCGGATCGTCCGGACCGGGGTCCGGATCATCCGACTCTGTCCGGATCGTCCGGGCCTCTGTCCGGATCGTCCGGCCTCTCTGGTCCTTGTTGCTTTCTCCTCTCCGTCTTCGCGTATGTCTTCCGCTTCCGATTCTCCTTGCTTCCTAGCCTCTTCATGGTCGACTCCTTGGTGCCTGAGTATGCATAGAGTTTCCGTTTGAGGCAGTAACCATGTCTCATGTGAATCAAAGGAGAGTTGTGAGAGGAGTGACGTCACCTCGGTTTCAAGAGCTCTTGCATGTGCTCGAGTCATCGGTCCTTGTGGTGTTGTAGGTGTTGATGTAGAGACCATGGGGATGATGGAAGGATGCTCCGCATCACTTCTCCAACAACCAAGCATCAATACTCCTCCAACATCTACATCAACCAAACCTTCTCCAAGCAATGACAAGTCAAGTTAAAAGAAAAATTCGGCAAGTTCAAGTCGTCTTCCTCCTACTACAAGAAACTTCAAGCCGCGTGCTTCATCATCTACTCCGACCAATGAGACCATCAAGACAAGCTCCTTCAAGTGTTTTACTTGAGGCGGCCGAGGCCACAAGTCCTATGAATGCATAAACAAGCACACCATGATCCTCAATGATGATGGCACCTACGACTCCATGAGTGATGGGGAGATGGAAGCTCTTGAGCAAGTGGCCATGCACCGGCGCGTGAACGAGGATGAAGATGATCAAGTCTTTTGTGATGAAGATACGAGTCCTGATGAGGACATCAATACCATTGTTACACCCACAGCCCCTGCTGCTATACACTAGACCAATTACTAGAGCTCGCGCACGCCAACTAAATTACCAGGTACTTTCGTTTCTTGGTAATGATTCTAATGTTCATGAGAATATGATGCTGCCTAAATTGGATACATTTGTTTTGCTTACAAATGAAGGGCCTAGCTTGGAGAAGGATGAACATTGGAGCAAGAACAAGCATGGAGATGATGGCAGGCGCAAGGGGGACAAGAACGGAGTTACAAGTGATGATTTCAGGACATTGAAGCCACCATAATAAGTGCATGAAGCCTTGGACGAAATATACAAGATGCCACTTCATAAATTTTGTCCAGAGGCTATTCTAGGTGCTGTGTCACCTTATTATTGGGCCAGGCCCATGTAATTTCGAAATACATAAGTATAGGCTATTTTTAGAGTCCGTATGTGTGGGGAAACAAGAGATAGGGTTAGTTTCGGACCCCTCCACCAAGGGCCACGAAATTCACCCCCTCTTCCTCCATATATACAGCCCTTAGGGCACCGTTTAGACTTTGGGATTTGTTTAGTTAAAAGTTAGCCATTGCAACTTCGTGTACTTCGTTTGTGTCCAACGACCAGACCAAGACCGCTTACGGATCCCCACCTTTATCTATACTTCATATATACTCACAATATTCAGATTGCTTTTATCATATTCTTGCTTGTTCTTCGATTGCTTGCAGGAATAGACCTTCGTGGTCAGGTTGATTGTGCTTCGGCGTGGTCAATAACCTCTTGGAGTTGGTTTAGCGATTGCTAAGGCGCAACGTCGTGCACGTTTGTAGTCGGATCGTCAAAGTCGTCTCCACCAAATCGATAGTTATCATCTCATCGAAAGATCGGGACACCTCCGCCTCTATCAAGTGGTATCAGATTTTCAGGTTGCTCGGTGAGATTTTACAGTTTTTCGTAGTTTAGATCGAGTCTGTTCTTCATACCTATAGTCCACGAAAAAGCCAAAAAAAAATTAGGGTTAGTTCATCCCATCCGAACCAATCGAGCCTTTGCATAATCTTTTACAGTATTTGCTTTGTTGAATTTGCGGTTGCATCGTCGTGTCAAGTTGCTGGTCTTAGCGTCTAGTCTTTTAGAGTTTGAGTTACATTCACGAGGTTGTCACGTCGCCGCTGCCATATATCACCACCGCATCATCACCGCCAATCCGAATCCATATACGCCACCACATATCCGCCGCCATCACGCCAATCCGAGTTCACCTGCAACATATATCCGCTACCTCTCCGAGTTCCACCAGATTCATCTCCGCCACCAGCCCGAGTTCCACCAGATTCATCTCCGCCACTAGTCCGCGTCCCACCAGTTTCATCTCCGCCACCAGTCCTAGTCCGAGTCCAGTAATTGTTGCATTGTTCTCGATTTCCAGATCACGCGATACTCCGAGTCGTGACAGAGAGGGACTCCCGAACTTCCGAGCCATCCGCGGAAGAAAAATAGTTCCAGTTTCAAAAAAAAAACTAAGTCGGAAAATTCGGCTAGGCAGTTTTTAGACCATTTGTAGACTTTTTCGAAAAATTTGTTGCGAGCAAAAAAAGAGGAAAAAAAGTGCAAAAAAAGTGAAAAAAAAAAAAAATTCAGTCGTGCTCCTCCCTTGTTTACGTGCAGCACCGTGATTTTGTTAGTGTTCTAGGCTCGCATCTCTAGCACGGTCTAGCCTAGGACCAAAGACAAGACCGTCGTTGAGCGTTTATTCAACTTTGCATCTCTGAATTGATTATTCTTGACCCTTTTTGCTACCATATTATAAGCCTTCCCAGCTCCACATACATCTACGTCGTGCGTTGGACTCTCCCAATGTCGCTCTATCCAAGCTTTGAGAGTTTTGACTACAACGGTTGCCGATCACCGCTTTCTTCTTTGGGTAAGAACTGGTAAGAATTTGAGATTTGCTTGACGGTTTGTGATACACCACCACCACTACTTAGTAGTCTGTGGGATCATATTCTTGTGTGTTTCTATTTGCTTTGGTAACCATGGTAGGATCACAAGCCGATGAGACTGATTGGGAGAACTGACGAACAAACAGCTACATGATAAATTTCAGCAAATGATGAGTGGACAGGTGCAAGATGTGCTAAACAGATTTGACGAGGCCATGGAGAAGATAGATGGCATTGAGAAGGCGTTTGAAACAAAGCTTGATAGCAAGTTTGATGAATTGCTCGCGCGTTTTCCACAACCACCGCCGGCTGCACCTATCGCACCTCTGCAACGACAACAACTTCGCCCCTTCCGAATCGGTATGGGCGAGCTCAGGCGTGTTCCTATTGAGCGAGGACAAAATTCTGGTGCCGCTGCTACTGCTATTGGTGCTTCTTTGGCTCCTGCTACTGCTGCTGCTGGTACCAAGGAGGATGATGAGTATGTGGGCGATTATGAGGATGAGATTGATCAACATCAGAACTACGTGCAACCACCAGCACCACAACCACCAGGTCGTCCACATGCAAATAATGGCAATGTTAGGGCTCCCCCTCAGGTACGAGATCATGACCATCTTCCTAAATTGAAATTGAATATTCCACCATTTGAGGGTAGATATGTTCCTGATATATATCTTACTTGGGAGTTAGAAACTGAACAACGATTTACATGTTTACAATATCCTAAGGAGAGACGTGGTCCTAGTGCTGTTTGTGCTTTCACTAGCTTTGCATGTGTTTGGTGGTCTGAACATTGTAGATTATATCCTGTTCCAGCTACTTGGGCTGCTTTGAAAACTGCTATGCGTACTCGTTGGGTTCCACCATATTATCGGCGTGAATTACTTCAAAATTGCGATTACTTAAGACAAGGAAAAAATTCAGTGAAGAATATTATCGGGAATTACAAACTGGCTTGATTAGATGTGGTATTGTTGAGGAGAATGAAGCTATGCTTGCACGTTTTCTGGGTGGATTAAATAGAGAGATTCAGACCATTCTAGATTATAAGGATTATAATAATATCACTCGTTTATTCCATCTTGCTTGTAAAGCTGAACATGAAGTGCAGGATCGACAGGCATTGGCGCGCACTAACTTTTCTGCAGGTCGACCTTCATCATGGACAGCACGTGCATCATCTACTTCCTTTGCACCATCACCTCCTTGGTGCCACCTCCAACCGTGATACAAGAAAGCGAGCACAACCACCACTATCTGCCAAGAGCACATCTGCCGGGCCTACACAGAGTTCTTCTTCTTGCATGGCGTCAGCAGGGCACACAAGTGATATTATTTGTCGCCGTTGTAAGGGAAGAGGACATTTTATGAGAGAATGCAAATCTCAGCGTGTGATGATTGCTCTTGAGGATGGTGGGTATGAGTCCGCTAGTGACTGTGATGAGGAGACTTTGGCTCTTATTACACATGAGGAACACGGTGGAGATGATTCGATCATGAGACACAATACATGGCTCTTGAAGATCTTGACAGTATGAATGTTTAGTTGCTCAACGTGTTTTGAGTGTGCAGGTTACACAAGCTAAGCAAAATTAGAGGCATAATTTGTTCCATACAAAGGGAGTTGTGAAGGAACGTTCTATTCGCGTCATCATAGATGGAGGGAGCTGCAACAACTTGGCTAGCATGGAGATGGTGATAGAGGCAAAGGTGTCCCGTCTTTCGATGAGATGGTGGATTTCGCTTTGGTGGAAGTCGACTTTGACGATCCGACTACGAACGTGCGAGGACGTCGCGCCTTAGCAATCGCTAAACCAACTCCGAGAGGTTATTGACCACGCCGGAGCACGATCAACCTGACCACGAAGGTCTGTTTCCTGCGAGCAAACGAAGAACAAGCAAGAAACTGAGATTGCAATCTGGATATTGCGAATATAAGATGAAAGCTTTATTGATCAAGGTGGGGTTCCGTGACGCCTTTGTCTGGTCGTTGAACACAAACGAAGTACGCGAAGTTGCAGCTATGGCGAACTTTTAATCTAAACAAAACCCAAGGGAAAAGCTACTAGATGGATCTACTTATATAGGAGCAAGGGGTGGCGGCCAAGGAGGTGGGAGGACGTCCCAAGGCAGCCTAAAACTAACCCTAGGTCGTACAACGCCAATGGGCCCAAGTGGAGGTGACGTAACACCTTTGGACTTGTAGTTTGACTCGGATTCTGGTGTAATGTCAGATTGCTTCGTCCATAACTCAACGCTCCGGACGGCTTTTAAGGTGATTCCAATTGTGCTGGAAAGAGCATGAAATCTACTTTCCAACAAAAAAAGAATCACCCAATTCTGAATCCGTATGAAAAAGTTGTTGACGTTTTGAGTCAGGTATGTCTGTGCAGTCTGAATCTGAATCCAGAACGTGAGAGACTTGGACTCTATTTTCTCTTGGCCCAAAAGTGACGTGAGTAGACTTTTTGAACAGCACCTAAACTTCTCCTTTTCCCTTATCTTCATATGTGGATTGTACAAATGTCCCATACACCTGCAATTAGACAAAACACAAAAGTGTGTGAAGTATTTTTGTTCTGCATAACATAAATAGATTATTGAATAGTTTGCTCTAGAAATCACCTGACAAATATGCATGTATGCAATATTTTTGGTCATATCAAAGGTAGTCATGTCCTCATCATCCTCCCCTTCTTGAAAATAAAGCCGTCCTCGGTGTTGCTTAATCTGAAATGTGGCTAACAAAAGAGACAAGGTGTACATGTTGTATATGTATATGTCATTCATTTTTACTTCCCTCGATTTTTGCATATATGACACATGAATAGATGAGTAACTTGCATAGTTCATAAAATATAATGCCAAAAAATTAGCACAAGAAGTAGAAGGCATGAAAATATTGCAACTCAGTTTGCACATATAAGTGAAGCTCTTATTTATTTCAAAAGATTGACAATGTTCATCATTGAACCATCCCAACATTGGTGAATAAACCTTATTTGAATCAAATTTACATGCTACAACATGCTTAGATAAGCAAACATGCAATGAGTCATTCGACACGTAATCATCACCAAGATTAGAGGTCATATCAAAATGATTAAACATTGATTCTTTTGCATCAACAGTTAATTCAATAGGTGCTCTCAAAATTATTGGTATTTCAGTTGTTTGATCACATGACGCATTCATGACAGTATCAAGATTCTCTAAAATAGGTGTTGTGCTCAAATCACGGGTAACTCAACACATGATGCATTCAAGTTAACTAGGGATGCATCATTCTCATTTGAAGTTATATCATCAATACCTTTATTGTTACCTTATCGCAAAGACGTAGCTGATGTAGGTACACACGTAGACAATGCACCATACTCTTGAGATGATGTCGCGCTCACAATCCGAGGTGGGGCTGCTCTAGTAGGTGCAACGGTGGAGGAACCAACCGACGATGGTGAGCATGAACTGGAATAGTAGTTGTTGTAGTCACCCAATGCATCCTCCTGTAACTGTCTCTCAAAGGTACAAGCACGAACATACATACCGGTAATGCAACGAGGAATATCTGAAATCTTGCTGAATATCATGGTTCAAACCACCAAAAATCTATTCATTGTATCATCCTCAGATTCTTCTATGTCACAATGATGCATATAAGATTTGAACTCTTGGTAGTAAGTATGAACAGTGTTATTGCCTTGTTTAAATTGTTCAAATTTGCGAAGCAATTCACGACGATAGTAAGGAGGGAAAAACTGTTTTCTCATTACATCATTCAAATCTTTCCAAGTTGTGGGTTGGTTATCAATGTTTTTCTTACAATGCACACTCCACCAAATGAAGCAAAACCAAGAAATGCTCTAGTGGCAGCTCGTACTTGCTCAAGTTCGGAAAAAACATCTTGACTAAAAATTTGTTCTACTTCAAGCTCCCAAGCTAGATAAATAGCAGGATTAAATCTACCCTCAAATGACGGTAAAGAGCTAACTGGCCATGTGCTTGTGTGTGTTGTCCCAACTCTCGTGATGGTGAAGATGTGTTAAATCGTCCAAGAACTTCTATCTCCTAAACCTGTCATGATTAGTAGAAACAAGAAACAAAATTCGAGAATAATGTTCCTATGAACTACTAGGATGTGGTTGTTAAGTGCTCACAGTAAAGCAAATATCAATACCTTACAAGTTCTTACCATGCGGCGGTGGTGACAGCAACCAGCGGTGTCAAGTAACTCAAGATTGTGTAAGCGATTGCCATGGGAACGTCACGATACACGGTGTAGAAATATGTGGAGCTGGGTTGGCTATATATGGTAGCAAAAAATTAGCAATAATCAATTCAAAGATGCAATGTTGAATAAGCGCTCAACGACGCAGATCTTGTGCTGGTCCTAGGCTAGACCGGACTAGAGACGCGAGCCTAGAACACTAATGAGGTCACGGCGTAGCACAACTAGCATCAATGAAGTATACTAAGTAGCTCTTGACAGCAAGATATAAGGGAAGATAATGATGAAAAACAAGCGCCAAGCGGGATATACAACAACTCTCTCTCCAACTTTCCTCTTGAAAAGTTTGAGCCAATTTTCTGATAAATTCTTGCAAATAATGCTACTAACTCAAGCTTTCCAATGCAAAAAGAATCACTCAATTCCGAGTTGATATGAGGAGTCAAAGAATTCTAAAACTGGCCTGAAAAATTAGAACAAGCTGTGTTCACGAACTTCAGAGGGCAAAAAGACCTATTTTGATGAGGACATCAATACCATTGTTACACCCACAGCCCCTGCTGCTATACATACTGGACCAATTACTAGAGCTCGCGCACGCCAACTAAATTACCAGGTACTTTCGTTTCTTGGTAATGATTCTACTGTTCATGAGAATATGATGCTGCCTAAATTGGATACATTTGTTTTGCTTACAAATGAAGGGCCTAGCTTGGAGAAGGATGAACATTGGAGCAAGAACACACATGGAGTTGATGGCATGCAAGGGGATCCTGACGGAGTTACAAGTGATGATTTCAGGACTTTGAAGCCACCATAAGGAGTGCATGAAGCCTTGGACGAAATATACAAGATGCCACTTCATAATATTAGTCCATAGGCTATTCTAGGTGCTTCGTCACCTTATTATTGGGCCAGGCCCATGTAATTTCGAAATACATTAGTATAGGCTATTTTTAGAGTCCGTATGTGTGGGGAAACAAGAGATAGGGTTAGTTTGGACCCCTCCACCAAGGGCCACGAAATTCACCCCTCTTCCTCCATATATACAGCCCTTAGGGCACCGTTTAGACTTGGGTTTTGTTTAGATTAAAAGTTCGCCATAGCTGCAACTTCGTGCCGTTTGTGTTCAACGACCGCACAAAGGCGTCACAGAACCCCACCTTGATCAATAAAGCTTTCACCTTATATTCGCAATATCCAGTTGCAATCTCAGTTTCTTGCTTGTTCTTCGTTTGCTCGCAGAAACAGACCTTCGTGGTCGAGTTGATCGTGCTCGGCGTGGTCAATAACCTCTCGGAGTTGGTTTAGCGATTGCTAAAGCGCGGCGTCCTCGCACGTTCGTGGTCGGATCGTCAAAGTCGACTTCCACCAAAGCGAAATCCACCATCTCATCGAAAGACGGGACACCTTTGCCTCTATCAAGTGGTATCAGATTTCCGGGTTGCTCGGTGAGATTTTACTGATTTTAAGTAGTTTAGATCGAGTCTGTTCTTCATACCTATAGTCCACGAAAAAGCCAAAAAAATTAGGGTTAGTTCATCCCGTCCGAACCAATCGAGCCTTTGCATAATCTTTTACGTATTTGCTTTGTTGAATTGGCGGTTGCATCGTCGTGTCAAGTTCTTGGTCTTAGCGTCTAGTCTTTTAGAGTTTGAGTTACATTCACGAGTTGTCACGTCGCCGCTGCCATATACCACCGCCAATCCGAATCCATATACGCCACCACATATCCGCCGCCATCACGCCCATCCGAGTCCACCGCAACATATATCCGCCACCAGTCCGAGTTCCACAGATTCATCTCCGCCACCATCCGAGTTCCACAGATTCATCTCCGCCACCATCCGAGTTCCACAGATTCATCTCCGCCACCATCCCGAGTTCCACAGATTCATCTCCGCCACCACCCTAGTCCGAGTCCGATGAATTGTTGCATTGTTCTCGAGTTCCAGATCACGCGATACTTCGAGTCGTGACAGAGAAGGACTCCCCAACTTCCAAGCCATCCGCAGAAGAAAAATAGTTCCAGTTTCAAAAAAAATTCTGGCTAGGCAGTTTTTAGACCATTTGTAGACTTTTCCGAAAAAAATTTGTTGCGGAGCAAAAAAAAAAAAAAAAAAAAAAAAGAGGACAAAAAAGTGCAAAAAAAAAGGAAAAAAAAGAAAAAAAAATTCAGAGTGTGCTCCTCCCTTGTTTACGTGCAGCGCCGTGATTTTGTTAGTGTTCTAGGCTCGCGTCTCTAGCACGGTCTAGCCTAGGACCAACCACAAGATCTACTGTCGTTGAGCGTCTATTCAACTTTGCATCTCTGAATTGATTATTCTTGACCTTTTTGCTACCATATTATAAGCCTTCCCAGCTCCACATACATCTCGTCGTGCGTTTGATTCTCCACAGTAATCGCTATATCCAAGCTTTGAGAGTTTTGGCTACAACGGTTGCCGATCACCACCTGCTGCTGGGTAAGAACTGGTAAGAATTTGAGATTTGCTTGACGGGTTTGTGATACACCACCACCACTTTTTAGTAGTTTGTAGGATCATATTCTTGTGTGTTTCTATTTTACGCTAACCATGGTAGGATCACAAGCCGATGAGACTGATTGGGAGAACTGACGAACAAACAGCTACATGATAAGTTTCAGCAAATGATGATTGGACAGGTGCAAGACGTGGTAAACAGATTTGACGAGGCCATGGAGAAGATAGATGGCATTGAGAAGACGTTTGAAACAAAGCTTGATAGCAAGTTTGATGAATTGCTCGCTGTTTTCCACAACCACCGCCGGCTGCACCTATCGCACCTCTGCTGCGACAACAACTTCGCCCCTTCCGAATCGGTATGGGCGAGCTCAGCGTGTTCCTCTTGAGCCAGGACAAAATTCTGGTGCCGCTGCTCATCGCTGTTGGTGCTTCTTTGGCTCCTGCTCTCGCTGCTGGTGGTACCGAGGAGGATGATGAGTATGTGGGCGATTATGAGGATGAGGTTGATCAACATCGAACTACGTGCAACCACCAGCACCACAACCACCAGGTCGTCCACATGCAAATAATGGCAATATTAGGGCTCCCCTCAGTGCGAGATCATGACCATCTCCCTAAACTGAAATTGAATATTCCACCATTTGAGGGTAGATATGTTCTGATATATATCTTACTTGGGAGTTAGAAACTGAACAACGATTTACATGTTTACAATATCCCGAGGAGAGACGTGTTCCTCTGCTTGTTTGTGCTTTCACTAGCTTTGCATGTGTTTGGTGGTGCGAACATTGTAGATTATATCCTGTTCCAGCTACTTGGGCTGCTTTGAAAACTGCTATGCGTACTCGTTGGGTTCCACCATATTATCAACGTGAATTACTTCAAAATTGCAGCGCTTAAGACAAGGAAAAATTCTGTAGAAGAATATTATCGGAATTACAAACTGGCTTGATTAGATGTGGTATTGTTGAGGAGAATGAGGCTATGCTTGCACGTTTTACGGGTGGATTAAATAGAGATTCAGACCATTCTAGACTATAAGGATTATAATAATATCACTCGTTTATTCCATCTTGCTTGTAAAGCTGAGCGTGAAGTCTTGAGGATCGGCAGCATTGGCGCCGCACTAACTTTTCTCGCAGTCGACCTTCATCATGGACACCACGTGCATCATCTACTTCCTTTGCACCATCACCTCCTTGGTGCCACCTCCAACCGTGATACAAGAAAGCGAGCACAACCACCACTATCTGCCAAGAGCACACCTGCCGGGCCTGCACAGAGCTCTTCTTCTTCCATGGCGTCAACAGGGCACACAAGTGATATTATTTGTCGTCGTTGTAAGGGAAGAGGACATTTTGCGAGAGAATGCAAATCTCAGCGTGTGATGATTGCTCTCGAGGATGGTGGGTATGAGTCCGCTAGTGACTATGATGAGGAGACTTTGGCTCTTATTACACATGAGGAACACGGTGGAGATGATTCGATCATGAGACACAATACATGGCTCTTGAAGATCTTGACAGTATGAATGTTTAGTTGCTCAACGTGTTTTGAGTGTGCAGGTTACACAAGTGAGCAAAATCAGAGGCATAATTTGTTCCATACAAAGGGAGTTGTGAAGGAACGTTCTATTCGCGTCATCATAGATGGAGGGAGCTGCAACAACTTGGCTAGCATGGAGATGGTGGAGAAGCTATCTCTCACCACAAGACCACATCCACATCCTTACTACATCCAATGGTTCAACAACAGCGGCAAGGTTAAGGTAACACGTCTTGTTAGTGTGCATTTTAGTATCTCTACATATGCTGATTATGTTGATTGTGATGTGGTACCTATGCAAGCATGTTCCTTGTTACTTGGTAGACCATGGCAATTTGATAAAATTTCATACACCATGGTAGAAACAATCAAGATACTCTTGTTCATAAGGATAAAAATATTACTTTGCTTCCTATGACTCCACGAGTCCATTTTGAAAGATGATATTAATAGAGCTAATAAAGCAAAACAGGAGAAAAATAAGAGTGAAAATCAGATTGTGGCAAAAGAATTTGAGCAACACATGAAGCCTAATAATAAACCATCTCTGTTGCTTCTGAAATTAAATTGAAAAGTGCATGTTTACTTGCCACCAAATCTGATATTGATGAGCTAGATTTTAGCAAATCTATTTGCTATGCTTTTGTGTGCAAAGAGGCATTATTTTCATTCGAGGACGTGCCTTCCTCTTTGCCCCTCTGTCACTAACATTTTGCAGGGAGTTCGGACGTCTTTCCACAAGGCGTGCCACCGGATTACCACCTATTCGAGGATTGAGCATCAAATTGACTTAATTCCGGTGCATCATTACCAACCGTGCACCATACCGTACCAATCCAGAGGAGACGAAGGAGATTATCGTCAAGTCGAGGAGCTGCTCGACAAAGGTTATATCTGCGAATCCCTTAGTCCTTGTGCTGTTCCTATTATTCTAGTGCCGAAAAAGGATGGTACGTCACGTATGTGTGTTGATTGTAGAGGCATCAATAATATTACTATTAGTTATCGTCACCCTATTCCTAGGCTAGATGATATGCTTGATGAATTGAGTGGCTCTACAATATTCTCCAAAGTTGATTTGCGTAGTGGATACCATCAAATTCGTATGAAATTGGGAGATGAATGGAAAACAGCATTTAAAACTAAGTTTGGATTATATGAGTGGTTAGTCATGCCTTTTGGGTTAACTAATGCACCTAGTACTTTCATGAGATTAATGAACGAAATTTTACGTGCTTTCATTGGACGATTTGTGGTAGTCTATTTTGATGATATACTGATTTATAGCAAATCTTTGGAAGAACATTTGGAACATTTACGTGTTGTTTTTAATGCTCTCGTGATGCACGTTTGTTTGGTAACCTTGGGAAGTGCACCTTTTGCACCGACCGAGTATCTTTTCTTGGCTATGTTGTTACTCCACAGGAATTGAAGTTGATAAAGCCAAGATTGAAGCTATTGAGAGTTGGCCGCAGCCCAAAGCGGTCACACAAGTGAGGAGTTTCCTTGGCCTCGCTGGTCTCTATAGGCGTTTTGTGAGAGATTTCAGCACCATTGCTGCACCTCTCAACGAGCTTACAAAGAAGGATGTGCCTTTTGTTTGGGGTACCGCACGGAAGAGGCCTTCACGGTATTGAAAGCTAAGTTGACACATGCTCCTTTACTCCAACTTCCTGATTTTAATAAGACTTTTGAGCTTGAATGTGATGCTAGTGGAATTGGATTAGGAGGTGTGTTATTACAAGATGGCAAACCTGTTGCATACTTTTACGAAAAATTGAGTGGGCCTAGTCTGAATTACTCTACTTATGATAAAGAATTATATGCTCTTGTTCGGACTTTAGAAACATGGCAACATTATTTATGGCCCAAAGAATTTGTTATACATTCGATCATGAATCTTTGAAACATATTAAAAGTCAAGCTAAACTGAATCGTAGACATGCTAAATGGGTTGAATTCATTGAGACTTTCCTTATGTCATTAAACACAAGAAGGGTAAAGAAAATGTTATTGCTGATGCATTGTCTCGTCGCTATACTATGCTTTCACAACTTGACTTCAAAATATTTGGTTTGGAGACCATCAAAGATCAATATGTGCATGATGCTGATTTTAAAGATGTATTGCAGAATTGTAAAGAAGGAAGAACATGGAACAAGTTTGTCGTTAATGATGGATTTGTGTTCGTGCTAACAAGCTATGCATTCCAGCTAGCTCCGTTCGTCTTTTGTTGTTGCAGGAGGCGCATGGAGGAGGACTAATGGGACACTTTGGCGTGAAGAAGGCGGAGGGCGTACTTGCTACACATTTCTTTTGGCCAAAGATGAGGCGGGATGTTGAGCGTTTTATTGCTCATTGCACTACATGTCAAAAAGCTAAGTCACGACTCAATCCTCATGGTTTATATATGCCTTTGCTGTACCTAGTGTTCCTTGGGAGGATATATCTATGGACTTTGTTTTAGGTTTACCTAGAACAAAGAAGGGAGGATAGCATATTTGTTGTCGTGGATAGATTCTCGAAAATGGCACACTTTATACCATGTCATAAAAGCGATGATGCTGTCAATGTTGCTGATTTGTTCTTTCGTGAAATTATTCGTTTGCATGGTGTGCCAAATACTATTGTTTCAGATCGTGATACTAAATTTCTTAGCCACTTTTGGAGATGTTTATGGGCTAAGTTGGGGACTAAACTGCTTTTTAGTACTACTTGTCACCCCCAAACTGATGGACAAACTGAAGTAGTCAATAGAACATTGTCTACTATGCTTAGGGCTGTTCTAAAGAATAATAAGAAAATGTGGGAGGAATGCTTGCCTCATATTGAATTTGCTTATAATCGTTCATTGCATTCTACTACTAAGATGTGCCCTTTTGAAGTTGTGTATGGTTTCCTACCTCGTGCACCTATTGATTTGTTGCCTCTTCCATCTTCAGAGAAGGTTAATTTTGATGCTAAAGAACGTGCTGAGTTGATTTTAAAAATGCATGAGTTAACTAAGGAAAACATTGAGCGTATGAATGCTAAATATAAACTTGCTGGAGATAAGGGTAGAAAACATGTGGTGTTTGCACCTGGAGATCTTGTTTGGTTGCATTTGCGTAAGGATAGATTTCCTGATTTGCGCAAATCAAAGCTAATGCCACGTGCTGCTGGTCCCTTTAAGGTGTTGGAGAAAGTAAATGATAATGCATATAAACTTGAGCTGCTGCAGATTTTGGGGTTAGTCCACTTTTAACATTGCAGATTTGAAGCCATATTTGGGTGAGGAAGATGAACTTCCGTCGAGGACGACTTCATTTCAAGAAGGGAGGATGATGAGGACATCAATACCATTGTTACACCCACAGCCCCTGCTGCTATACATCTTGGACCAATTACTAGAGCTCACAAGACGCCAACTAAATTACCGGTACTTTCGTTTCTTGGTAATGATTCTAATGTTCATGAGAATATGATGTTGCCTAAATTGGATACATTTGTTTTGCTTACAAATGAAGGGCCTAGCTTGGAGAAGGATGAACATTGGAGCAAGAACACACATGGAGTTGATGGCATGCGCAGGGGATCAAGAACGGAGTTACAAGTGATGATTTCAGGACTTTGAAGCCACCATAAGGAGTGCATGAAGCCTTGGACGAAATATACAAGATGCCACTTCATAATATTCGTCCATAGGCTATTCTAGGTGCTCGTCACCTTATTATTGGGCCAGGCCCATGTAATTTCGAAATACATTAGTATAGGCTATTTTTAGAGTCCGTATGTGTGGGGAAACAAGAGATAGGGTTAGTTTGGACCCCTCCACCAAGGGCCACGAAATTCACCCCTCTTCCTCCATATATACAGCCCTTAGGGCACCGTTTAGACTTGGGTTTTGTTTAGATTAAAAGTTCGCCATAGCTGCAACTTCGCGCACTTCGTTTGTGTTCAACGACCGGACAAAGCGTCCACAGAACCCCACCTTGATCAATAAAGCTTTCATCTTATATTCGCAATATCCAGATTGCAATCTCAGTTTCTTGCTTGTTCTTCGTTTGCTCGCAGAAACAGACCTTCGTGGTCGAGTTGATCGTGCTCGGCGTGGTCAATAACCTCTCGGAGTTGGTTTAGTCTGTGGCCTTTGTGTTGGAAAAAAAATGGTACTAAAAACTTGAAAGCTCCCGCAAGATTGGGTTAAATCACCCTAAATGCGGTAAAGCAATTTGGGTGGGGTGTTGTCCAACTCTTGAGGGAAGATGTGAAATCTAAACTTTTCCCGAAACCTGTCATGATTATAGAAACAAGAAACAAAATTGTAATTTCCTTCTTGGTATGTTTAAAAGTTCAGAAAAAGAAATTCAAATTTACAAGTTCTTACCATGGGCGGGGGAAGGAACCAGGGGCAAGAACCTGAAGTTATGGCATTGCCGGGGAGAACGGTTACGGTGAGAAATTTGGGCTTTGGCAATGGAGCAAAAATTTGCAAAATTAAAGATGCAATCTAATAAGTCAAGGGCATCTGTCTGGTCCTAGGCAGCCGGACTAGAGGCCGAGCCTGAAACAAGAGGTAGGGTGAAACCCTCACAAGAAGGATACTAATAGCCTTGACAGCAAGATAAAGTAAGATCTGGCAATGGTGGTTGTGAAAAACAACCCAACAACTACAAAACTTTTCTTAATTTCCTCTTGAAAAGTTTCCTTTTCTGTTTCTTGCAAGAAGCTCTTCAAGTTTCTGCAAAAAACCTCTTCGGGTTGTTAAGCGAATTCTAAAACGGCGAAAAATTGGAACAAGTGGTTTCACAACCGGAGGGCAAAAGCCTATTTAAAGCCGATTTTGAGGTGTCAAATATTGAACTAGTTTCTGCAACTATTTAGTGGGCTCGTCTCTAGCTTCAATTTGAGTACTCACGGCCAAAAAGGACCTTTATGAGGAAGATACCCCTTTTTCTGAACAAGGCAAAACGATTCCAATCCAATTCGGTCGAGATTGATTCTAGATAGATCCGATTTTTTTCTTCTCTCTTTTTTCCTCACGTTTTTTCTTCTCTCTCTTTTTTTTTTCTTTCTTTTTCTCTTTTTTCTCTCTTTTTTCTCCTCTTTCCAAGACAAACAGATAAGATCAGTTGGATCGGCGAAGATGTGAAACCTCAACTATGATTATGACAATGGCTGTCGGTGGTAAAATGTGGATGGATGGTGGAAGGGAAGGATAATGATCACGGGGGTGACTAATGTGAAAGAACCAAAAACTCTAAAGGAACTAAACACAAGACCAGCAAGGACCCGCGATGCAACGATAATTCAACTATCAAGCAATGAATAAAAATTGCAAAAGGCCGGGGGCTTGGATAAGGATGAACAGATCTAACTTTTTGTTTTTCATGGTTAGGTATGAACAGAGATCTAAACTATGAAAATGAAATCTCAGAGCAAAAAATGATACCACTTGATAGGCGGGGTGTCCGTCTTCGATTGGGTTTTCGTTTGGTGGGGACTTTGACGATCCGACTACACGGGGCCCCTTGCAAACCAACCCCAAAAGGGGCCCCGAGCACAATCAACCCGACCAGAATTTTCCGCAAGAACAAGAACAAGAAGAATTGATAAAAGAATTAATAGCTATTATAAGTTTGGGTGGGGTCCGTGCCGGTCGGGTTGGCACAAGCGAATAAAAACAAGGAACTTTAACTAAAAAATCCCAAAAAAAGACAGTGGCTACAATGGAGCGGGGGGCCAAATTAGGCGCCCAAGGATAAAAAAGGGGAAAGGCTTGGGAATGGAGGTGCGTAAATTTGGCTTTTTACTCGGACTTAGGTGATTTTTGTCTAAACTAACCTCCCAAAGGGATTCCATTTTCTGGAAAAGGATGAAATTTTTCCCAAAAAAAGAATCCCCAATTAGCCGGAAAAAGGTTTTGGGTTTTGATCATTTTTGGGTGAACTGAATAGGGGAAACGGACCTACTTCTCTTCCAAAATCTAGGGATTTTAAAGCAAATAACTCCTTTTTCCCACCAAGTGGTTGTAAAATTATAACGCAATTAACAAAAAAAAATTGAATATTTTTGTTGGATAACAAAATAGATTAAATATTTGCCTAAAATCAGCAAATAGATGTTGAATATTTTTTCAAACAAATTCATTCCTATCATCCGTTAACGGGGGCATTTAAGGTAACCGATTTGGTAGGGATTTGGGATCCCTACAAGCTTTAGTTGGTTAACCTTAAACCAATCCAATTTTGCCAGGAAGATAACCCCAAAGGCATTTGAACAATCGAAGCAAGAAAAAATATATCAATCTGAATTTGGGATGTAAATATTATAAAGGGGGGAAAAGGGGGTTTTCAGTGTTGGAAAAAGAGAAAATTTGAAAATGGTAACTTTAATAAACAAATAAAAAAAGTCAATGGTTACTTTAATAAAGGGTGGGCCAAGGATTAGGACCCGGCGCCCAACCCTAGGTGTCAAGGCTATCCCAATGGGGGTGGCTCCCTTTGGCTTTTTTGACTATTTGGTGGGTGATTTTTCCAAACTAACGTCCGGCTATTTTAAGGGTTTTTTTGGAAAAATTCTCTTTAACAAAAAAGAATCCCCAATTGGGGAGAAAAAGTTTTCGTTTTAGTCGGTTTTGCAAAAATCTGAATCCAGCTGGGTTGGCCTATTTTTGGCCAAAAGGAGTAAGGATTTTTGAAAGCAAATAATCTTTTTTCCTTATCTTCTAGTGGATTGAAAATGAAAAATTGAAAACCCAAAATTTAAATTTTTTTTGGAAACATAAATGTTATTGAAATTTGTAAAACAACAAATACAGTTGAATATTTTTGGTATATCTGTTTCCTATCACCGCTTATGGGGGTGCGATTTCGTGGTATTAAACGATTTGGTGGAGGACTTTGGATGAAAAGGGCAGCTTTCCCTTTAAAAACCAATCCGGGTTATTGCCCGGCCGGGAAAAACCCGAAGGCTTTCCCAACAACGAAGCCGTATGTAAAACAACAATTGGGTTGTAAAAATAAAGGTGGGGGGGGTTTTCAAGTCGGGAAAACCCCATTCAATGGCTTTTAATAAACAAATCCCAAAAAAAGCTACAGAGGATTCTTTTGGGGGGGTCCCAAAGGGGAGGAGCCCAAGGGTAAAAAATAGGTGACAAGGCTCTCCCAATGGATTTATAAACCTTTGGACTTTGGGTTTGACTGGATTTGGTAGGAGTTGTTTTCCATAACCAACCTGGCTATTTTAAGGGATTCCGTTGTTCTGGAAAAGATAAATCTCTTTAAAAAAAACACCCAACATTATAAAAATTGTTCTTTTGATCTATTTATTGGGTCAACTAACGAAGTGAGAGATTGGTTATCTTTCCTTCCAAAATGCTAAACGAAAGAAAGAATTTTTCTTTTATTTCTATTGTTTTACAAATGTCCCATACCTAATTGAAAAACCAAAAGGTAATATTTTTGTTCGGATTAAAAGATTATTGAATGTTTGAAAAACAGACAAATTGCATTATGAATTTTTTGGTCTATCAAGGTATCATTCCCTACCCCCGGGTCCGCCTGGTGTGTCCCAACCCATGGAAGGGGTGGGGGACAACTTGGTGGGGGGGGGTCTTGCCAAATTTAAAGGGTTTCCCGGATGTGGTTGCAAAATGGCAAACACAAAGTATTGGAAATCAATGGTTAAAAAATGCCTTTAAAGGTGGGTCCTGAGGGATATATGATGGCATAACTTATCAAATGTTAAAGGTTGAAAAATTCAGTGAAATTTACTTCATAAGGAAAATTCTTGTGCAAAATGACTTGGGATGGTATCAAAACTCTGGCTGGGTGTAATTGTTAAGCTTCATGAATTGAGGTGGCTTGACAATTTATAAAGACAAGGGAAGACAAATTTGCTGAAATGCACGCAAACATATGCTGGGAAAAAATAAAAACAACATTGTGGCAATCCGCAAGGGGAAACGGGTTAAGGCCATCGGCTCGGAACCTCAAAAAAGGAGGTTTGGTTACCGCTCAGCGAGGCGGGGAATTCAAGGGCTCAATAATTGGGCTTCCCGGCGGCCTTGCCTCTCTGTTGCCCCCACCAATAATTAACCAACGAAGGAAAATAAAAGTAATCAATATGCTATTTAGGTTTAAAGGGGTTCACCTTAATAAATTGAAAAGGGGGCACATCATGAGCCCAAAATTTTAGAAAATCCCTTGGAAATCCAAAAGAAAACTGAAAACATCAGAAAAACAAAGATTTGGAAATGAAAACCTATCTTTGGTGTAAACGTGAACCTTGTTATGAAAGTAAAGGGATTTAAAGTTGGATGTCGGGGTTCTCTTTCTTGTCATCGTTTTGGAGGATCATCCACTAAAGCGCCCCGGGTTCCCTTACAATGTAAACCAATGATGGGTTTTGACCCCACCTCCACCCGATTTTTAACAATCAAAACAACAAAAATAGTAAAAAATTGAATTTGGTTTAATGAAGTTTGTGAATGGGGCCGGGGTCTTGGTTGGTGTTGGACCAAGGGGAAAATTGAATCTAATTTCAAACAAATCCCAAAAAAAGTCTGAGGTCACTTTTGGGCGGGGGCGGCCGGGGGGAAACGCCCAACGCCAAAACAACCCGGCTCAAGGCCAATGGGCCCGTGGGGGCGAAACCCGGATTTTCCGGATTCGGGCAGTTCAGTTGTTTCGTTATAACTAACCTCCGGACATTTTGGTTTCTTTTGTGTGGAAAAATAAACATTTCCCAACAAAAAAAACACCCAATTGATCCATAAAAATTTTGGGTTTTGACAGGTTGCTGGCTCAATTAATCCAAACAAATTGGTTATTTTCCTTGGCCCAAAAGTGGTAAGACTTTTGAACAACTAAACTTCCCATTTCCATCTTCATTTGGGATTGCAAATGCCCAAACACCGCTTGACAAAAACAAAAGTTTAAATTTTTTTCGGTCTTTTTTTGAATAGGCATGAAATCAACAAAAGCTTATCAAAGCCCCGGACATGTTATACCTCCCTTTTGAAAACCCAAAGCCTTTTTTCTGAAATGGGCTAACAAAAGAGACAAGGTTACTGTTGAATGTATCCATCCATTTTACTTCCTTATTTTTATTAACCATAATGTGGTAAAATTTGTTCTAAAATTAAACCAACAAATTGACGTGGGCATGAAAAATTGAACCAATTTGAAAAGGAACCTTTTTACAAAAGGACAAGCTCTTAAACCATCCCAACATTTAATCCTTACTTTCAAATTTACATTAAATTTTAAAAAAAAAATATTTAAAACGAATATACCAAATTAAGGTTTCAAAGGTTAAACGCTTTTGACAACGTTAATTCTGGGTGCACCAAAATTTTGGATTTCATTTTTGTCCATCCTTTTGAACAAATTTCTAAAATGGTGTTTCTAAATCAGGGTAATAACTTAGCTTCAATTAACTAATTTTTTTCAAATTTTCATCAAATTTTTGACCTTTCCCAAAAGACTTACTAGTTACTGAAAAAACCAATCGAATATTCCTCACTCCATGGGGCCCAGTATCTTGGGGAAAAGGTGGTAATGTTTAATTATTTTTATCACCCCTCATCCTTTAAGCGCTTCAAAGGTACAACCAAAAAACCTAATCACGGGAAAACAAATTTTTGAAAATGGCAAACCAAAAAATCACTTTATCATCCTCAGATTCTTCTATTAAAGGCTTAAAGAGAACTCTTGGAGTAATTGGCAGTTTATTGCCTTGAAATTTTCAAAGCGAAGCAATTCCATAAAAGGAAAATGTTTTCCATTCTCTTTAAATCTTTCCGTTGGGGTTGGTTTAAGTTTTCACAATGCACCTCCACCAAGAACAAAACAAAACTCAGGGATTTTGCTCAAGTTCGGAAAAACAGTTACTAAAACTTGCACCAAGTCCCCTAGAAAATCAGGAAAATTACCCTCAAATGGGGTAAAGAGATAACCCCAGTTTTTGGGTTTGTCCCAATCCGTGAGGTAAATTTCCACTCCAAAACTTGTCCCCAAAACCTGCTGATTAGTGCAAGCAAAATTGGAATTGTTCCTTAAACTACAAGGGGTTTAAATGGAAAACAAAATCAATATCACAAGTTCTTAATGGGCTGGTGAGGGCAACCCATTAAATAATCAATTTGAGGATTGCGAGGGCCCTTTTTCTGAGAAAAGTATGGGTTGGCTATAATGGTGCAAAAGAAGAAAAAATTCGAAGCAAGTTTCCCAAAGCACTTGGGCCAGGCTCCAAGCGAGCCTAGAACACAAGAGGTCAACGGGCAAAACGCATCAAAAGGAACTGAGCCGACAAGAAGAAGTGAAGTCCAATGGAGGAAGTAATGTGAAAAAACCCAAAGGGATATAAAACCCTTCTTCCATCCCGAAAAGGAGTTTTATGAAAATTCTTTCAAAAATGCATAATAAGCTTTAATGAAAAGCACCAATTGAGGTAGAGGGTGAATTTTAAAACTGCCAAAAATTGGAACAATTTTCCCAAAACCCAAAACCCAAAAAAAAAATTTTTAAAGAAGGCCATTTTTTCCCCTTTTTTTTTTTTTTTTTTTTTTCTCCTTTTTTTCTTTTTCCCCCCTTTAAAAATAATTTTTGAAGGTCCCCAAAAACATTTTAATGAAAATTGGAAAAGATTGGGGGCCCTTTTTCCCTTTTTTTTTCCCCCTTCTTTTTCCCCCCAAAACCCTTTTTTTTTTCCTTTTTTTTTTTTTTTTTTTTTTTTTTTTTCCCTTTTTTTTTTTTCCCCAAACAACAATATCGGAATCGGCGAAAATGAAAAACCCCAATTTATTTGAAATTTAAGGGGGTTCCTAAACCCTTTGATTGGGGGGAACAAGCAAGGGAAATTTTTTGGTTTTTTATACAAATAAAAAGAAAGGACTTTTTAAAAATTTCCCCAAGGAAAGAAAACCTAAAACCCCGGGTTCCCAAAGGGGAATGATTCCCTTTTATTGTGGGTTTGCTCCCGATCTTTCCTAATTGTTTCTTTTCCAACGAAATATTTAAAAGGGTTTAACAAAAGGAAAATTACCCAAAAAAAACCAAAATATAAAAAATTTTGGGTTTGGTTTTTTTTTTTTGAAGGTGGGATTTTCCTTTCCCCTTGACAAAATTTCAAAACCCTTTTTCCTTTAACCCTAAAATTTTGGGAAAAACCAAACCCCATTTTCCCAAGGGGGAAATTTTTAAATCCCCTTTAAATATTTGCCCTTTCAGCAATTTGCCCGTTGAAATTTTTCTTTTTTAATTTTTTTTGGACTTGTGTTTTTAAAACCCCAAAAAGCCCAACCCATTTTTTATTAATTTTCGGGTTTAAAAATTTTCCCAAAAAAATTTTTCACAAATGGGGGAAAATTTTGTGGGGTTTTGACAATTCTCCCCGAAAAGAAAGGGTGGAAAATTTTGGCTTTACTTTTGGCCCAAAAAGGGGCGGAAGAAAAAAACAAAAAAAAACCCTTTAAAAAGGGGAAATTTCAAATGCAAAAAGGGAAAAAACAAAAGATAAAAGATTTTTTTGAAAAAATTTATTATGTTTCCCAAAAAACCCCCGGGGCAAATTAAAGGAAAAGAAAAATCTCCCCAAAATGAAATATTTACAAATGGGAAGGGGTTAAAAATCCAACAAAGGAAAAAAAGGCCCCAAGTTAGGGGCTTGGGGGGATACCTTAACCGGAAGAGAGGGTGCCTTTGGGGGGAGGGTTTGGGAATGAAACCCCAAACATTTGGAAATGTTTCCCAAAAGGGGAGAAAGGGAATTTGGGTTTCCCCCCCAAAAAAAATTTCGGGTGATGTACTTTAACTTTTAAAGGTTTTTAAATTCCGGTTTAAATAAATGGGGAAATAAACTTTCCCAAAGGAAGTTTTAAAATTGGGGGAAAAATTGCATAAATTGGGGGATTATAATCAAGGTTTTTCCATGGGAAATTCAAAAAAACCTTTAAATGGGAAAAGGGGCCCTTTAGCAAGGTCCCACCCGGGAAATTACAAAAAAAAAGGTTTTAACAAGGGGGCAAGAATTTAAAACTAAAAAAAAGAATAATAAAGGGGTGACCTTTCATTTAAAAGGGAAATTTAATGGGAAAAAATTAAAAAAGTTGGGGATTTTTTGCAAGGGGGGATGTTAAAAAGGATTTCCTTCCAAGCCGTGGGGCAAACTTTTTTATTTTGGGTTGGGAAGGGAGTTTCCCAAATCAAAAAAAGGGGCCCAAAAAAAATTTTCCCTTAAAAAAACCCAATCACCTATAAATTTTGGGCGTGTTTGTTAGGGAAATTAAATAAATTTTATTTCCTTTGGGAAAGGGGGGTTTTCCCATAAGTTTTTTTTTAAAATGGGTGAAAATTAAATCATAGAAAAAAAATGGGGTTTTTGTTAAAAATTTTTTAAATGCCTGAAATCACCAAAAGAGGTTTTTCCCAAAAAATTTTCCTTAATTTTAAAAATGGGCCCCTGGGGTATTTAAATGTGGGAAAAGGGCAAAAAAATTTTTAATTACATTTTTTGGGTCATATTTTGTTGGGTTTTTTAAAAAACCAAAATTACAAAAAGGGGGGGCAAAGTTTCCATTTAACTCTTTTTTAAAGGTTGCAAATTTAATTTTTTAAAATTTGGGTAATTTTTAAATTTTGAAAATTAAAAACTTAAAATTTTTCCCTCAAGAAGGGAAAGTTAAACTTGGTTTATAATTTAAAAGGGTCTTGGGGAGGGATCAAACCTTTAAAAGAAAGTTTTAAAAAAATCATATAAAAAGGGGGTTTTGGTCCCCTTTTTTCTAAATTTTTTCTGGGGAACTTTCGGTTGGGACAAACCCAATATATTTTTTGGGTGCTGGTTTGTAGGTAAGGTGGAAACCCATTGGGTTTTTTTTTCCCCATGGGGTTAACTGCCTAGGAGCTTAGAGGGAGAATTTAAATTGGGTTCTTTAAAAAAACTTTTGGGACCCCCTTTTAGGTAAAGGGTAAAAATTGTCTTTTAACCCCTTTTTCCTTTTTTTTTCCCCTTTGGAGGGTTCCTTTCTTTTTGGGGGGGTTTTATCCTTTTCAAATGGTTTTTTCCCCAAAGGGGGTTTGGTGGGGTCCCCTCTTTTAAAAAAAAAATTTTCCTCCTCAAAAATAAAAAAAAATTTAAAACCCCCCTTTTGGTGGTTTCCTAAAAAAAAGGGTTTCTAAATTTTTTAAAAAGAAAAAAAGGGTTGAAAAATTTTGAAAATGTTTTTTTTAAATTTATTGAAAAACCCTGCAAAAATGGTTTGAGGCCCAAAGGGAAAAAGGGGTTATGAAAGGGGTTTTAAATGTGGTTTCCCCCAAGAGAATTGTTCCCAAATTTTGTTTCCTTAAGCAAAGGGACTAAAAGGGAGTACCCGTCAATGAATCAAAGGAAGATTTAAAATTGGCAAGGGAAATTTGAAAAGGCCCGGGACCCCTCTTTTTGTTTTTTTTTTTTTTTCTTTTTAAAAAACCCCTTTTGAAAGGGCCTTTTTTGAAGATAAAATTTAATGGGTTGGAAAGGTTTAAACCCTGAGGGAAAATTTTAAAAATGGTAATTGACAAATTTTAAAGGGGGTTTTCTTCAATTTGGTATACAAAGGGGGAATTAGGGTTTGGGTAAAATGCTTTCTTTTTCCACAAGAGAGACGCTAGCACGATTGCTCAATAGGCGGATCGACACTTGTGCACAACCTATAAGATGCAAAATGGATAAACTTTCTATCCCACGTATGCTATGTATGTATGGTTCCCGGTGTTTCTCTCAAGCATGAGATCATATGATGTAGATTTGACAATCTTATGTGCAATGGGGTATGATGCTATGGCACTTGCTTACAAGCTCTTTGCTCTCTTTTTGCTTAAAAGCTTCTTTTTTTCAATGGCCACTTATGCACAATGCACAAACCAAGGTAGCTATTGTGTATATGCGGGAACGATATTGTGAAACAATGTATGATATGATACCAATATGATATGGTATGTATGCAATGGAAGGTATGGACCATCGATGTGCACAAGTAACGTTGCGGCAATACTCAAATGGCTAGTCTCGATAGGCAAATAGCATAAAATGGGCTAGGAGTTAACAATGCAATTGCAAGGTGAATATACAAAGGTGTCGTCGAGGTTACCGTCCTTTGCGATGATGAGTGGCGGTGTTCTTGGTGTAGATACCAAGATGATGGAGACTCGTCCCTAAGTAGCCGAAACACCTTAGGAAACGGAAAAACCGCAAACTCAAAATCTCAAATGACAAATGTCAAAATGGTGGTAGCGGAAAGCGGTGGTGGTGTTGCACTAGGCAATGCGGACGGAATGATGGGCTATACACGAGTCGGAGTTGAAGTTGCCGTCCCTAAGTAGCCGAAACACCTTAGGAGACACAAGCCACAACTCGAACAAGATCAAACAACAATTGGGTTAAGTTGGGTTGTCGGAAGTGTATGGTGGGAAGGTTATGTGGAAGTGGTGGTGGTGGTTGATGAAGAAGCAATTGTCCCTAAGTAGCCGAAACACCTTAGGAGACTCTAGTCACAACTCAAACAACCACATATGCAATGGGCAACAAAATGGGTTAGGTTGCGGAAGTCGGTGGTGGTAATGCGGATGATATGGTAGAGGGCCTAGGCAAACTTGCCAAAATTCAAAAAATATGATGGAATCAAATGATGTTGGTGGTAATTTTGTGGGATAGGGGATGTCAATAGCTTCAAAACGAGCTAAAGAACGTCAAAAACGGAGTTCGGATGAATTAGTTATGACCAAAACAAAAATCTGCCAGTGTCAGTTTCAGGGTTAACCGGACATCCGGGAGGAGGTCCGGATGATCCGGACCAGGTCAGGATGATCCGGGTGTACAGCCGGATGATCCGGGTTCGTCAGCGCCGGTTCTGTTTTCTGGGTGCGTGGGGTATCCGGACGTCCGGGGGGGCGTCCAGCTGATCCGGGGGATGTCCGGATGATCCGGGAGATGGTCCGGATGATCCGGGCAGGTCAAATTGCTCGGGATTTCCTCTCGGGGACGAATTTTTGGGCGGAAATGGATGATTTTCGGGGCAAAATTAGAGGGATTTCGTGGATGGAAGGTGGGGAAACTTGGGGAAATGCTAGATCCACTTGAAACCAAGCAAATCGACGGATCAAAATCAACAAAACATCATCAAACCAACAAATCACAAAAAAAAATTGGGGCTATTTTTGGTGGGGATGATAGAGTCAGAGGTGTCCCGTCTTTCGATGAGATGGTGGATTTCGCTTTGGTGGAAGTCGACTTTGACGATCCGACTACGAACGTGCGAGGACGTCGCGCCTTAGCAATCGCTAAACCAACTCCGAGAGGTTATTGACCACGCCGGAGCACGATCAACCTGACCACGAGGGTCTATTTCCTGCGAGCAAACGAAGAACAAGCAAGAAACTGAGATTGCAATCTAGATATTGCGAATATAAGATGAAAGCTTTATTGATCAAGGTGGGGTTACTGTGGCGCCTTTGTCCAGTCGTTGAACACAAGCGAAATGCGCCAGTTGCAGCTATGGCGAACTTTTAATCTAAACAAAACCCAAGTCTAAACGGTGCCCTAAGGGCTGTATATATGGAGGAAGAGGGGTGAATTTCGTGGCCCTTGGTGGAGGGTCCAAACTAACCCTATCTCTTGTTTCCCCACATACGGACTCTAAAAATAGCCTATACTAATGTATTTCGAAATTACATGGGCCTGGCCCAATAATAAGGTGACGCAGCACCTAGAATAGCCTATGGACGAATATTATGAAGTGGCATCTTGTATATTTCGTCCAAGGCTTCATGCACTCATTATGGTGGCTTCAAAGTCCTGAAATCATCACTTGTAACTCCATTCTTGTCCCCTTAGCATGCCATCATCTCCATGCTGGTTCTTGCTCCAATGTTCATCCTTCTCCAAGCTAGGCCCTACATTTGTAAGCAAAACAAATGTATCCAATTTAAGCAGCGTCATATTCTCATGAACATTAGAATCATTACCAAGAAACGAAAGTACACGGTAATTTAGTTGGCGTCTTGTGAGCTCTAGTAATTGGTCCAAGATGTATAGCAGCAGGGGCTGTGGGTGTAACAATGGTATTGATGTCCTCATCATCCTCCCTTCTTGAAATGAAGTCGTCCTCGACGGAAGTTCATCTTCCTCACCCAAATATGGCTTCAAATCTGCAATGTTAAAAGTGGGACTAACCCCAAAATCTGCAGGCAGCTCAAGTTTATATGCATTATCATTTACTTTCTCCAACACCTTAAAGGGACCAGCAACACGTGGCATTAGCTTTGATTTGCAAATCAGAAATCTATCCTTACGCAAATGTAACCAAACAAGATCTCCGTGCAAACACAACATGTTTTCTACCCTTATCTCCAGAAGTTTATATTTAGCATTCATACGCTCAATGTTTTCCTTAGTTAACTCATGCATTTTAAAATCAATTCAGCACGTTCTTTAGCATCAAAATTAACCTTCTCCAAGATGGAAGAGGCAACAAATCAATAGGTGCACGAGGTAGGAAACCATACACAACTTCAAAAGGGCACATCTTAGTAGTAGAATGCAATGAACGATTATAAGCAAATTCAATATGAGGCAAGCATTCCTCCCACATTTTCTTATTTTTCTTTAGAACAGCCCTAAGCATAGTAGACAATGTTCTATTGACTACTTCAGTTTGTCCATCGGTTTGGGGTGACAAGTAGTACTAAAAGCAGTTTAGTCCCCAACTTAGCCCATAAACATCTCCAAAAGTGGCTAAGAAATTTAGTATCACGATCTGAAACAATAGTATTTGGCACACCATGCAAGCGAATAATTTCACGAAAGAACAAATCAGCAACATTGACAAAGATCATCGCTTTTATGACATGGTATAAAGTGTGCCATTTTCGAGAATCTATCCACGACAACAAATATGCTATCCTCCCTTCTTTGTTCTAGGTAAACCTAAAACAAAGTCCATCGATATATCCTCCCAAGGAACACTAGGTACAGGCAAAGGCATATATAAACCATGAGGATTGAGTCGTGACTTAGCTTTTTGACATGTAGTGCAGCGAGCAATAAAACGCTCAACATCCGTCTCATCTTTGGCCAAAAGAAATGTGTAGCAAGTCGTCCTCCGTCTTCTTCACGCCAAAGTGTCCCATTAGTCCTCCTCCATGCGCCTCCTGCAACAACAAAAGACGAACGGAGCTAGCTGGAATGCATAGCTTGTTAGCACGAACACAAACCCATCATTAACGACAAACTTGTTCCATGTTCTTCCTTCTTTACAATTCGCAATACATCTTTAAAATCAGCATCATGCACATATTGATCTTTGATGGTCTCCAAACCAAATATTTTGAAGTCAAGTTGTGAAAGCATAGTATAGCGACGAGACAATGCATCAAGAATAACATTTTCTTTACCCTTCTTGTGTTTAATGACATAAGGAAAGTCTCAATGAATTCAACCCATTTAGCATGTCTACGATTCAGTTTAGCTTGACTTTTAATATGTTTCAAAGATTCATGATCGAAATGTATAACAAATTCTTTGGGCCATAAATAATGTTGCCATGTTTCTAAAGTCCGAACAAGAGCATATAATTCTTTATCATAAGTAGAATAATTCAGACTAGGCCCACTCAATTTTTCGTAAAAATGCAACAGGTTTGCCATCTTGTAATAACACACCTCCTAATCCAATTCCACTAGCATCACATTCAAGCTCAAAAGTCTTAGTAAAATCAGGAAGTTGGAGTAAAGGAGCATGTGTCAACTTATCTTTCAACACCGTGAAGGCTTCTTCCCATGCGGTACCCCAAACAAAAGGCACATCCTTCTTTGTAAGCTCATTGAGAGGTGCAGCAATGGTGCTGAAATCTCTCACAAAACGCCTATAGAAACCAGCGAGGCCAAGGAAACTCCTCACTTGTGTGACCGTTTTGGGCTGCGGCCAACTCTCAATAGCTTCAATCTTGGCTTTATCAACTTCAATTCCTCGTGGAGTAACAACATAGCCAAGAAAAGATACTCGGTCGGTGCAAAAGGTGCACTTCCCAAGGTTACCAAACAAACGTGCATCACGTAGAGCATTAAAAACAACACGTAAATGTTCCAAATGGTCTTCCAAAGATTTGCTATAAATCAGTATATCATCAAAATAAACTACCACAAATCGTCCAATGAAAGCACGTAAAACTTCGTTCATTAATCTCATGAAAGTACTAGGTGCATTAGTTAACCCAAAAGGCATGACTAACCACTCATATAATCCAAACTTAGTTTTAAATGCTGTTTTCCATTCATCTCCCAATTTCATACGAATTTGATGGTATCCACTACATAAATCAACTTTGGAGAATATTGTAGAGCCACTCAATTCATCAAGCATATCATCTAGCCTAGGAATAGGGTGGCGATAACGAATAGTAATATTATTGATGCCTCTACAATCAACACACATACGTGACGTACCATCCTTTTTCGGCACTAGAATAATAGGAACAGCACAAGGACTAAGGAATTCGCGATATAACCTTTGTCGAGCAGCTCCTGTACTTGACGCATAATCTCCTTCGTCTCCTCCGGATTGGTACGGTATGGTGCACGGTTGGGTAATGATGCACCGAATTAAGTCAATTTGATGCTCAATCCCTCGAATAGGTGGTAATCCGGTGGCACGTCTTGTGGAAAGACGTCGTGAACTCCTACAAAATGTTAGTGACAGCGGGGGCAAAGAGGAAGGCACGTCCTCGAATGAAAATAATGCCTCTTTGCACACAAAAGCATAGCAAATAGATTTGCCAAAATCTAGCTCATCAATATCAGATTTGGTGGCAAGTAAACATGCACTTTTCAATTTAATTTCGAAACAACAAAGAGATGGTTTATTATTAGTCTTCATGTGTTGCTCAAATTCTTTTGCCACAATCTGATTTTCACTCTTATTTTTCTCCTGTTTTGCTTTATTAGCTCTATTAATATCATCTTTCAAAATGGACTCGTGGAGTCATAGGAAGCAAAGTAATATTTTTATCCTTATGAACAAGAGTATCTTGATTGTTTCTACCATGGTGTACAGAATTTTTATCAAATTGCCATGGTCTACCAAGTAACAAGGAACATGCTTGCATAGGTACCACATCACAATCAACATAATCAGCATATGTAGAGATACTAAAATGCACACGAACAGACGTGTTACCTTCACCTTGCCGCTGTTGTTGAACCATTGGATGTAGTAAGGATGTGGATGTGGTCTTGTGGTGAGAGATAGCTTCTCCACCATCTCCATGCTAGCCAAGTTGTTGCAGCTCCCTCCATCTATGATGACGCTTGAATAGAACGTTCCTTCACAACTCCTTTGTATGGAACAAATTATGCCTCTGATTTTGCTCACTTGTGTAACCTGCACACTCAAAACACGTTGAGCAACTAAACATTCATACCACGGCATCTTGAGAGCCATGTATTGTGTCTCATGATCGAATCATCTCCACCGTGTTCCTCATGTGTAATAAGAGCCAAAGTCTCCTCATCGTAGTCACTAGCGGACTCATACCCACCATCCTCGTTAGCAATCATCACACGCTGAGATTTGCATTCTTTCGCAAAATGTCCTCTTCCCTTACAACGACGACAAATAATATCACTTGTGTGCCTGTTGACGCCATGGAAGAAGAGCTCATGCAGGCCCAGCAGTGTGCTCTTGGCGGATAGTGGTGGTTGTGCCTGCTTTCTTGTATCACGGTTGGAGGTGGCACCTAAAGGAGGTGATGGTGCGGTGGAAGTAGATGATGCACGTGGTGTCCATGATGAAGGTCGACCTGCGAAAAGTTAGTGCGGCGCCAATGCCCATCGATCCTGCACTTCACGTTCAGCTTTACAAGCAAGATGGAATAAGCGAGTGATATTATTATAATCCTTATAGTCTAGAATGGTCTGAATCTCTCTATTTAATCCACCCGAAAACGTGCAAGCATAGCTTCATTCTCCTCAACAATACCACATCTAATCAAGCCAGTTTGTAATTCCCGATAATATTCTTCTACAGAATTTTTTCCTTGTCTTAAACGCTGCAATTTTTGAAGTAATTCACGTTGATAATATGGTGGAACCCAACGAGTACGCATAGCAGTTTTCAAAGCAGCCCAAGTAGCTGGAACAGGATATAATCTACAATGCTCGACCACCAAACACATGCAAAGCTAGTGAAAGCACAAACAATGCAGAACACGTCTCTCCTCGGGATATTGTAAACATGTAAATCGTTGTTCGTTTCTAACTCCCAAGTAAGATATATATCAGAACATATCTACCCTCAAATGGTGGAATATTCAATTTCAGTTTAGGGAGATGGTCATGATCTCGCACTGAGGGGAGCCCTAGCATTGCCATTATTTGCATGTGGGCGACACGGTGGTTGTGGTGCTGGTGGTTGCACGTAGTTCGATGTTGATCAACCTCATCCTCATAATCTCCCATATAATCATCCTCGTCGGTACCAAAGCAGCAGCGATGGCAGAGCCAAAGAAGCACCAACAGCGATGGCAGCGGCACGAATTTTGTCTGTCTCAATAGGAACACGCCGAGCTCGTCCATACTTGATTCGGAAGGGCGTAGTTGTTGTCGTTCTTGGTGCGATAGGTGCAGCCGGCGGTGGTTGTGGAAAACGCGAGCAATTCATCAAACTTGCTATCAAGCTTTGTTTCAAACGTCTTCTCAATGCCATCTATCTTCTCCATGGCCTCGTCAAATCTGTTTACCACATCTTGCACCTGTCCACTCATCATTTGCTGAAATTTATCATGTAGCTGTTTGTTCGTCATGTTCTCCCGGTCGGTCTCGTCGGATTGTGATCCTGCCATGGTTAGCAGCAATAGAAACACACAAGAATATGATCCTCTGGACTACTAACAAGAGGTGGTGGTGGGTGTCACAAATCCGTCAAGCAAATCTCAAATTCTTACCGGTTCTTACCCAAAGAAGAAAGCGGTGATCGGCAACCGTTGTAATCAAAACTCTCAAAAGCTTGGATAGAGCGATTGCGGGGAGAGTCAAACGCACAACGTAGATGTATGTGGAGCTGGGAAGGCTTATAATATGGTAGCAACAAGGGTCAACAATAATCAAATCGAGATGCAAAGTTGAATAAGCGCTCAACGACGAGTCTTGTGGCTGGTCCTAGGCTAGACCGTGCTAGAGACGCGAGCCTAGAACACTAACAAAATCACGGCGCTGCACGTAATCAAAGGAAAAGCACACTCTGATTTTTTTTTTCGCTCTTTTTTTTTTTTTTTGTTTTTTTTTTTTTTGCTCTTTTTTTTTTTTTTTTGAAATATCACTATAATGGCGAGTGTCTCAAAACTCTTCCTGTGTCAAATCGACAGGATGGGCACGAAATTTTTTCGACCAAATTTTTTTTTTTTTTGCCGGACCCAAAATCGAAGCGGGTCAAAAAACTTTCTATAACGGCGATCGCTCAATACGCTTAGAAACACCTAAAAATAGGATAGCGAAAATTTTTTATCCGTCGTTTTTTTTTTTTTTGAAACCAACCTCTTCTACGCACGGCAAAAGATTGCTGGAATCAAAACCTACTCGCACAAGGAAACACGAATCGGAAATTAGATGGATCCCAAAACAAATCTAATATGCAAGGAACTTCGGATTGGTGGTGGATATATGGTGGTGGTATATGTCGGTGGTGGTGGTATATGGATACGGATTGAGCGGTGGCGGATAAGCGGTGGTGGTAGATGGCGAGGCGATGATGATGGTGCGGCGGCGTGACAACTTATGACCGAACTCAAACTCTAAAAGACTAGACTCTAAGACCAGCAACTAGACACGACGATGCAACCGCAAATTCAACAACGCAAATCGAAAAAGATTATGCAAAGGCTCGATTGGTTCGGATATGATGACCTAACCCTAATTTTTTTGGCTTTTTCGTGGACTGTAGGTATGAAGAACAGACTCGATCTAAACTACGAAAACTGTAAAATCTCACCGAGCAACACGGAAATCGATACCACTTGATAGAGTCGAGGTGTCCGTCTTTCGATGAGATGGTGGATTTCGCTTTGGTGGAAGTCGACTTTGACGATCCGACTACTGAACGTCAGCGAGGACGTCGCGCCTTAGCAATCGCTAAACCAACTCCGAGAGGTTATTGACCACGCCGAGCACGATCAACGACCACGAGGTCTATTTCCTGCGAGCAAACGAAGAACAAGCAAGAAACTGAGATTGCAATCTAGATATTGCGAATATAAGATGAAAGCTTTATTGATCAAGGTGGGGTTACTGTGGCGCCTTTGTGCGGTCGTTGAACACAAACGAAATGCTGTGAAGTTGCAGCTATGGCGAACTTTTAATCTAAACAAAACCCAAGTCTAAACGGTGCCCTAAGGGCTGTATATATGGAGGAAGAGGGGTGAATTTCGTGGCCCTTGGTGGAGGGGTCCAAACTAACCCTATCTCTTGTTTCCCCACACATACGGACTCTAAAAATAGCCTATACTAATGTATTTCGAAATTACATGGGCCTGGCCCAATAATAAGGTGACGAGCACCTAGAATAGCCTATGGACGAATATTATGAAGTGGCATCTTGTATATTTCGTCCAAGGCTTCATGCACTCATTATGGTGGCTTCAAAGTCCTGAAATCATCACTTGTAACTCCATTCTTGTCCCCCTTGCATGCCATCATCTCCATGCTGGTTCTTGCTCCAATGTTCATCCTTCTCCAAGCTAGGCCCTACATTTGTAAGCAAAACAAATGTATCCAATTTAAGCAGCGTCATATTCTCATGAACATTAGAATCATTACCAAGAAACGAAAGTACCTGGTAATTTAGTTGGCGTGCGCGAGCTCTAGTAATTGGTCCAGTATGTATAGCAGCAGGGGCTGTGGGTGTAACAATGGTATTGATGTCCTCATCAGGGGATTTTCGGATTTAGGACGAAAACAACAAAATCAAGCTAGAAAACAAAGGGTAGGGGCTCCAAAAACGTGATCAACGTGGCTCATGATACCATATGATGTAGGTTGGAACCCTAATTCGTCGATCTTTCACGTTTGGAGGGGATCCTACGGAGGGAACACGAAGAACGCATGGAAGAACGAGAGGAAATCACGGGGAAAAAACGAGAGAGACACTCAACCGACAAGAGATCAATCACACAAGGTCTAGATCTCGAAGCACGAGTGATACATGGTCCAAAATCAACAAAGGAAAGATACAAAGGTAGCCGTTCTTCTCCCGGAGGAGGTCTTGAATCCACGAGGGGATCTTCCTGTATAGGGGTCTTGAATCCGATGGATCTTCTCCTAGACGGAGGTCCTGATCTCCGAGGAGAAGTACCGGTGGATGAGCAAAGGCTCTCACACACAAATATGAGCTAATCCAATGCTAACCCTCAAAGTGGGGAGGAGGAGGTCTATTTATAGTGCTAAGCCACGAAGGGGTAAGTGAGGGAAGAGGTACACGGCCTCGGCCCAAGTCACAAGACAAAGGGGTCCGGATGATCCGGATGGCGGCCCGAATGATCCGGGTGTCGGGGGTCTGGATGATCCGGGCGACCGTCCGGATGATCCGGCTTCGTCGAGGGGCTTCTGTAGTCTTCGGCGCCGATGCCCGGATGATCCGGGGGAGGGTCCGGATGATCTGGCTGGACCCGGATGATCCGGCTAAGTGTCCGGATGATCCGGGCAACTCCAGTCTTGCTCCATTCTTCTTCTTCCTTCTCCTCTTCCATGCTTGGCCTTGGTCCTTGGATTCTCCATGGTCATCTTGGTTGAACCTGAGTGTATGCAAGGTCCATGCATGAGGTAGTAGCCGTGTCTCATATGCAGAAAGTGACGGTTCGAAGAGGAGTGAATTCACCTTGTGTCCAATGGCGCATAGTCGAGGTCTCATCTTATGTATCCTTGGGGCTTGGAGAGTAGTCGGAGTGTACATGGGGATGAACGTGGGATGCTCCACATCAGATGACATATATGCTCATGCCTCTCACATGATATATCTTGATCATTGTCTCTTGTGTTATAAGTGCTCATCTCATGTGGTTGATGACAACCATCTATATGCTTTGCACATGATTCATCTTGCTTCGTGTCATATATCTCCATGTGTTGCCTCTCTCATGCTAGATGATTTGCCATGTATTGAGTGCAACAATGCTTATATTCTTGCTCTTAAGATTGCCCCCATAGCATTCTTACATATGTTTGGAGATTTTGACATATTCCTTGTGAAGCATGTTTGTCTTACCTCTTTGCACCATATACCTAGTGCCTTGAATATCGCCATTGTTGCATCATATTATTCAGGCACTTGTGCTTCTAATGGTTATGTGCAAGAGAAGAGAACCATCATGATGGATGATGTGTTTATCTACCATGCGCATGCGCTCTTTGTTTTGTTGTGTGCATGTGTAGGGTACTTGGACTTCGTGTCGACTTCCACTTCACGTGAGTTGACCATTCGAGCTCTTGAGAGCGAGCCTCATACATTCGACCATGAATCGCTTCTACACCACATTTCCTACCACTTCAACATTGTGAAGAATGCACAAGGACATGCTTTCGAGGTGATATCCTTCTATCTCGAGAACACCCAAACCATGAGCATGCATATTGTGGATCATACTTCAAGTGTTGCTTGCTCCATTGCTATGCCTCATGACATATATGCCTTGTGTGTTGCATCTAGTTCTTCACATATGCCATGTCCCTTTGCTTATCACATGCTTGACTTGATTGCCTCACACATGTTGAACAATTGCTCTTTCCATTGTGTTGAGTGCCACGATATCTTCACTACACCCTATGCACGTTATGCTTGGATTGTCTTGCACTTGCACCATGTGTTTAAACATTTCACTGTATTTGGTGTTGTGAATGACTCTTATGCCTACCATAGACCGTTCATTGAGCACTTTATGCATGCTTGCTATGACCTTTAGGTAGATGCTTGTCCACTTATCACATATATTTGCATCTTGACCTCCCATTTGCTAGCTTGTTCCCATGATATACTTGATTGTGCTCAATTTATATGCTCAAATGCCATGACACACTGCTTTGTCAAACCATATGCTATGCTTGATGACAACACTTGTTGGGTGAATCACCTCTTGAATGCTTGGTTTTGCTCTTCGACAACCACATTTGTTTTTCCAAGTGCTTGTTATCTTTGCTACTTTTGAAGGACTTACAAGACGGTGCGACATTGGAGAGTGCCCATTTGGAACTACAAGATGACGAAAGCTTGGTGATCGTCCACTTCTACACGATTTACATCATCTCTTTCCCATGGTGATTTGGATTTGATCCGAGGTCGGATCTTTTCCAAGGGGAGGGATGATGCGAGCATCCTACCATCATCACCATGTCAAGAGTCCGTTTGACAAGTGACACGTGCGACCTCTACTTCTCATACATAAAGGTGAATCTTCTCCTTTACACGTGTTCACTTGACCCCTTTGAGGATGGTATACTACTTGACACTTCTCCCGTGTGCTTGCATAGGTATTGTCGAAGCTTCACGGATGTTGAGGAGGAGTGCAAGCGCCAAGGAACAACTACACCATCCACGAGGAAGCACAGGCGGCACGACGGAAGAAGATGGAGCTACGGAAGCTACAGCGGCCGGACATCCGGGCCAGAGGCCGGACATCCGGCGCCTGTGCAGCCGCCAAGGAGCTGCACCAGTAGACGGCCAACAACACCAGCGGCCGGACATCCGGCGCCAACCCCGGACATCCGGCGCCTCGCTAAAGCCCGGACATCCGGCGTTTTCCCCGGAAATCCGGCATCGACGACAGAACGCACCCAAAGTTTGGCACTTCAGCCCGGACATCCAGCCCGAGCCCCGGACATCCGGCGCCTCGCGAAGCCCCGGACATCCGGCCCCCAGCCCGGACATCCGGTGCCTGTCTGCGCACAGTGAACGGGCCAAGGGCCCATGTAGCCCTCCAACTCGCCCCAACTTGTACTAGCACTATATATACTTCTCCCCCTCCTCCTAGTTAGGGTTAGCAAAGTGATAGCTCATTCTTAGGTGAGCTTTGCTCCTACCTATCTCTACTCTTGAGAGAGAGACCACTACTCCATTGGAGGCCAAGACCTCCATTTAGGAGAAGATCCCGCGGGATATTATCAAGACCCCCTTGTGGGAAGATCCATCTAGGATATCATCAAGACCTCCTCTTGGAGATGAACCTTACCTTGTATCTTTCCCTTTGTTGTTCATGTACCTTGTGGATCTTGTGTGTTTGATTGTCTAGTGGATGTGTGATTGGACTTGTTCTTGAGTGTTTCCCCTTGTGATTTCTCTCCGTTCTTCCTCGTGTTCATCGTGTTCTTCGAGGGATCCCACTCCAAACGTGAAAGATCGCCGCTATAGGGTTCCACCCTACATCAATATATCTATGGACTTTTTTTTAGGTTTACCTAGAACAAAGAAGGGGAGGGATAGCATATTTGTTGTCGTGGATAGATTCTCGAAAATGGCACACTTTATACCATGTCATAAAAGCGATGATGCTGTTAATGTTGCTGATTTGTTCTTTCGTGAAATTATTCGCTTGCATGGTGTGCCAAATACTGTTGTTTCAGATCGTGATACTAAATTTCTTAGCCACTTTTGGAGATGTTTATGGGCTAAGTTGGGGACTAAACTGCTTTTAGTACTACTTGTCACCCCAAACCGATGGACAAACTGAAGTAGTCAATAGAACATTGTCTACTATGCTTAGGGCTGTTCTAAAGAATATTAAGAAAATGTGGGAGGAATGCTTGCCTCATATTGAATTTGCCTATAATCGTTCATTGCATTCTACTACTAAGATGTGCCCTTTTGAAGTTGTGTATGGTTTCCTACCTCGTGCACCTATTGATTTGTTGCCTCTTCCATCTTCGGAGAAGGTTAATTTTGATGCTAAAGAACGTGCTGAATTGATTTTAAAAATGCATGAGTTAACTAAGGAAAACATTGAGCGTATGAATGCTAAATATAAACTTGCTGGAGATAAGGGTAGAAAACATGTTGTGTTTGCACCAGAGATCTTGTTTGGTTACATTTATGTAAGGATAGATTTCTGATTTGCAAAATCAAAGCTAATGCCACGTCTGCTGGTCCCTTTAAGGTGTTGGAGAAAGTAAATGATAATGCATATAAACTTGAGCTGCTGCAGATTTTTGGGGTTAGTCCCACTTTTAACATTGCAGATTTGAAGCCATATTTGGGTGAGGAAGATGAACTTCCGTCGAGGACGACTTCATTTCAAGAAGGGAGGATGATGAGGACATCAATACCATTGTTACACCCACAGCCCCTTTGCTATACATCTTGGACCAATTACTAGAGCTCACATGACGCCAACTAAATTACCGTGTACTTTCATTTCTTGGTAATGATTCTAATGTTCATGAGAATATGATGTTGCCTAAATTGGATACATTTGTTTTGCTTACAAATGAAGGGCCTAGCTTGGAGAAGGATGAACATTGGAGCAAGAACAAGCATGGAGATGATGGCAAAGCAAGGGGACAAGAACGGAGTTACAAGTGATGATTTCAGGACTTTGAAGCCACCATAATGAGTGCATGAAGCCTTGGACGAAATATACAAGATGCCACTTCATAAATTTCGTCCAGAGGCTATTCTAGGTGCTGTGTCACCTTATTATTGGGCCAGCCCATGTAATTTCGAAATATATAAGTATAGGCTATTTTTAGAGTCCGTATGTGTGGGGAAACAAGAGATAGGGTTAGTTTCGGACCCCTCCACCAAGGGCCACGAAATTCACCCCCTCTTCCTCCATATATACAGCCCTTAGGGCACCGTTTAGACTTTGGGATTTGTTTAGTTAAAAGTTAGCCACTGCAACTTCGTGTACTTCGTTTGTGTCCAACGACCAGACCAAGACCGCTTATGGATCCCCACCTTTATCAATACTTCATATATACTCGCAATATTCAAATTGCTTTTATCATATTCTTGCTTGTTCTTCGATTGCTTGCAGGAATAGACCTTCGTGGTCAGATTGATTGTGCTTCGGCGTGGTCAATAACCTCTCGGAGTTGGTTTAGCGATTGCTAAGGTGCAACGTCGTGCATGTTTGTAGTCGGATCGTCAAAGTCGTCTCCACCAAATCGATAGTTATCATCTCATCGAAAGATCGGCACACCTCCGCCTCTATCAAGTCCCGCTCTAGTTGTCTCCAAGGTCTTGACTCTTCAACAGCAACAAGAAGAAGACCAACGATGCCATATATTCCATACCAAGGCCGACATCAACGGAAGGTCCGTCAAGGTCATCATCGATGGAGGTAGTTGCCACAACTTGGCAAGTGAAGAACTATGCTCCAAGCTTCAGTTGGTCAAGAGGAAGCACCCGCACCCCTACAAGGTTTAATGGCTAAGTGACTCCGGCACTATCCGAGTTGAGCATATGGTCCAAGTCTCCTTCAAAATTGGTGCATATGAGGACACTTTGGAGTGTGATGTGGTCCCAATGACCGTTTGCCACCTCCTTCTTGGTCGACCATGGCAATTCGACCATGGTGTCATCCAGAATGGGCGTACCAATCACTATAGCTTCAAGATGAAAGGGAAGGAATATGTGCTACGACCTATGTCTCCTAGTCAAGTGATAGCCGACAAGCAAGCCACCCATCATGGAGAGAAAAGTGAGAAAGTGATCCACCCAAAAGTGAGTGAGAGCCACAAGCCAAACTTGAGCGCCTCTTCGCCTAGAGAGAAAAACCTCATATTATTTGCCACAAAAAGTGAGATGAGAGAAGTGTATGAGAACCCATCGAGTGTTATACACTTTGTCCTTGTGTGAAAGGATGGAGAACCAAAAACTAACACCTCTCACGATCTACCTTTAGTGTTTCAATCTCTTTTGCATGAATTCCAAGATGTTTTCCCCGATGAGCTACCTCCGGGTCTACCTCCTCTACGAGGCATTGAGCATCGAATCGACCTCATCCCCGGAGCGCCCCTACCAAACAAAGCTCCATACCGTGTCAATCCCTAAGAAACTAAGGAGATTCAACGGCAAGTACAACAACTCATCGACAACGGTCATGTACGTGAAAGCTTAAGCCCTTGTACCGTTCCCGTTATACTTGTGCCTAAGCCCGATGGAAGTTTCCGCTTGTGTTCCGATTGTAGACCTATAAATGCTATTACCATCCGCTATAGGCATCCCATTCCTCGCTTAGATGATATGCTTGATGAACTAAGTGGAGCCAACTTTTTCTCAAAATTGATCTTAAAAGTGGCTATTATCAAATCTGCATACAAGAGGGTGATGAATGGAAAACTGCTTTCAAAACAAAATTTGGCCTATATGAGTGGTTAGTCATGCCTATGGGTTTATCAGAGGCTCCTGTACTTTCGTCGTCTCATGCATTATGTGCTTCACCCTTATATTGGAGTCTTTGTTGTGGTTTACTTGATGATATTCTTGTGTTTAGCAAAACCATGAAAGAGCATCTTAATCTTGTTAGGGCTGTTTTGCAAACCCTTCGCAAGGAACGTCTTTATGCCAACATGAAAAAGTGCACATTTGGTGTCGACAAAGTGGTTTTCTTGGGTTTTGTTGTCTCCTTCAAGGGTCTCCATGTTGATGAATCTAAAATTGAAGCAATTAAGACTTGGCTCCAACCCACCGGTTTGCAACAAATCGTAGTTTTCTTGGTCTTATGGGTTTTATTGTCGCTTTGTGAAAGACTTTAGCACTATTGCTGCTCCTTTGCATGCCTTGAGTAAGAAGAATACTCCTTTTGTTTGGGGATCTTTGCAATCCACGGCTTTTGATGAGCTCAAGTCTTTGCTTACTCATGCTCCGATTCTTGCTTTGCCCAATTTTGACAAAACTTTTGAGGTTCATTGTGATGCAAGTGGTACCGAAATTGGCGGAGTATTGATGCAAGAAAAATGAGCCATTGCATATTTTAGTGAAAAACTCTCCGGTGCTCAACTTAACTATCCCATCTATGACAAAGAATTGTATGCTTTAGTGCGTGCGCTACATGTTTGGGAACATTATCTTAGACCTCATGAGTTTGTCATACATACCAATCATGAAACACTAAAGTACTTAAAAGGCCAAACTAAGTTGAACAAGTGTCATGCCAAATGGAGTGAATTTATTGAATCTTTCCCCTATGTAATCAAGTACATTAAGGGTAAGGAAATTGTAGTTGCAGATGCACTTTCACGCATATGCACGCTTGTCAATAAACTTGAGTTGAATGTTATTGGCTTTGAGCACATAAAGGACTTGTATGCTAATGATCCATCTTTTGCTACTCCTTATGCTAAATGTTTGACACATACGTCTTGGGAACAATATTACATCAAGGATGGTTATCCTATGAAAGCTAACAAACTATGCATTCCCGAGTCTTCTCTTCGTTTGCTCCTTTTGCAAGAGGCTCATGGTGGCGGACTCATGGGACACTTTGGACGCGACAAGACATTCGCCACGCTCTCCAAGAACTACTTTTGGCCCAAGATGTTCCGTGATGTCTCACGCTTCACCACAAGATGCTCTACATGCCGCAAAGCTAAGTCAAAAGCTCAATCTCATGGTCTTTACATGCCTCTTCCTATTCCTTATCAACCTTGGGAAGACATGAGCATGGATTTTGTACTTGGTTTGCCTAGAACTCCAAATGGAAAGGATTCCGTGTTTGTTGTTGTGGACCGATTTTCTAAGATGGCACATTTCATTCCATGCAACAAGGTAGACGATGCTTCACATATTGAAAATCTCTTTTGTAGGGAAATCTTGCGCCTCCATGGAGTACCAAAGACAATCATCTCCGACCGCGACGTCAAGTTCTTGAGTTACTTTTGGAAGACCCTATGCGCCAAGCTCGGAATCAAGCTCTTGTTCTCATCCGCATACCATCCTCAAACCGACGGCCAAACAGAGGTGACGAACCGGACGCTCTCCACTCTACTTCACGTGTTGATCAAGAAGAACATCAAGGAGTGGGAGGCGTGTCTACCCATCACCGAGTACGCCTACAACCGTTCAAGACATTCGACTACCGGCAAGTCCCCCTTCGAGGTCGTCTACGGCTTCAACCCGCTGTCCCCTTTGGACATTCTACCCCTTCCTCTACAAGAACGCACCAACATGGATGCGAGTGCACGGGCTAACTACATCAAGAAGATGCACGAAGATACAAGGCACACAATCGAGCGCCAAGTACAACGACTAGCGTCCAAGCTCAACATCAACAAGCAACCCAAGACATTCAACATTGGAGACCTCGTGTGGCTACACCTTTGAAAGGACCGCTTCCCCAACAAACGCAAGTCCAAGCTTCTCCCTCGTGCCGACGGACCCTTCAAGGTGCTAGCACGCTACAACAATAACGCTTACAAGATCGACCTCCCACGCGACAAGTACAACGTGAGCGACATCTTCAACGTCTCCAATCTCTCCCCGTGCCATGGTGATGAGGATTTCGATCCGAGGTCGGATCTTTACCAAGGAAGGGGGAGATGATTCGGAGCATCCTACGGTCATCCCCATGGACACTTGATGAGGACATGACTACCTTGGATATGACCAAAAATATTGCATGCATGCATATTTGTCAGGTGATTTCTAGTGCAAACTATTCAATAATCTATTTATGTTATCCAGAACAAAAATACTTCACACACTTTTGCGTTTTGTCTAATTGCAGGTGTATGGGACATTTGTAAAATCCACATATGAAGATAAGGAAGAAAGAGATGTTTATTTGCTGTTCAAAAAGTTCTCTCACGTCACTTTTGGCCCAAGAGAAGATAGAGTCCAAGTCTCTCACGTTCGGACTCAGATTCGGACTACATGACATACCTGACTCAAAACGTCAACAACTTTTTCATACGGACTCCGAATTGGGTGATTCTTTTTTTGTTGGAATGTAGATTTCATTCTCTTTCCAGAACAATTGGAATCACCTTAAAATCTGTCCGGAGCGTTGAGTTATGGACGAAATAATCTGACGCTGCACCAGAATCCGAGTCAAACTACAAGTCCAAAGGTGTTACGTCACCTCCACTTGGGCCCATTGGCCTTGTACGACCTAGGGTTAGTTTTAGGCTGCCTTGGGACATCCTTCCACCTCCTTGGCCGCCACCCTTGCTCCTATATAAGTAGATCCATCTATTAGCTTTTCCCTTGGGATTTGTTTAGTTAAAAGTTAGCCATTGCAACTTCGTGTACTTCGTTTGTGTCCAACGACCAGACCAAGACCGCTTACGGATCCCCACCTTTATCAATACTTCATATATACTCGCAATATTTAGATTGTTTTTATCGTATTCTTGCTTGTTCTTCGATTGCTGGCAGGAATAGACCTTCGTGGTCAGGTTGATTGTGCTCCGGCGTGGTCAATAACCTCTCGGAGTTGGTTTAGCGATTGCTAAGGCGCAACGTCGTGCACGTTTGTAGTCGGATCGTCAAAGTCATCTTCACCAAATCGATAGTTATCATCTCATCGAAAGATCGGGACACCCCCGCCTCTATCAAGTGGTATCAGAGCCAGGTTTCAAGTGGTATCGAAAGATCGGGACACCAACGCCTCTATCAAGTGGTATTGAAAAATGGATGACGTATACATATACAACATGTACACCTTGTCTCTTTTGTTAGCCACATTTCAGATTAAGCAACGCCGAGGACGGCTTTGTTTTCAAGAAGGGGAGGATGATGAGGACATGACTACCTTGGATAAGACCAAAAATATTGCATACATGCATTGTCAGGTGATTTCTAGTGCAAACTATTCAATAATATATTTATGTTATCCAGAACAAAAATACTTCACATACTTTTGTGTTTTGTCTAATTGCAGGTGTATGGGACATTTGTACAATCCACATATGAAGATAAGGGAAAAGGAGAAGTTTAGGTGCTGTTCAAAAAGTCTTCTCACGTCACTTTTGGGCCAAGAGAAGATAGAGTCCAAGTCTCTCACGTTCTGGATTCAGATTCGGACTGCACAGACATACCTGACTCAAAACGCCAACAACTTTTTCACACAGACTCCGAATTGGGTGATTCTTTTTTTTGTTGGAAAGTACATTTCATGCTCTTTCTAGCACAATTGGAATCACCTTAAAATCCGTCCGGAGCGTTGAGTTGTGGACGAAACAATCTGACGCTGCACCAGAATCCGAGTCAAACTACAAGTCCAAAGGTGTTACGTCACCTCCACTTGGGCCCATTGGCCTTGTACGACCTAGGGTTAGTTTTAGGCTGCCTTGGGACGTCCTCCCACCTCCTTGGCCGCCACCCCTTGCTCCTATATAAGTAGATCCATCTAGTAGCTTTTCCCTTGGGATTTGTTTAGTTAAAAGTTAGCCATTGCAACTTCGTGTACTTCGTTTGTGTCCAACGACCAGACCAAGACCGCTTACGGATCCCCACCTTTATCAATACTTCATACATACTCGCAATATTCAGATTGCTTTTATCATATTCTTGCTTGTTCTTTGATTGCTCGCAGGAATAGACCTTCGTGGTCAGGTTGATTGTGCTCCGGCGTGGTCAATAACCTCTCGGAGTTGGTTTAGCGATTGCTAAGGCGCAACGTCGTGCACGTTTGTAGTCGGATCGTCAAAGTCGTCTCCACCAAATCGATAGTTATCATCTCATCGAAAGATCGGGACACCCTCGCCTCTATCAAACATTCTTGTCGCCGTCCTGTTGTTGGAGGCCCATATGATGTGGCACCTCGTAGCTCGTGTCCATGACCGAAGGGAGTTTCCCATGCTCAACCACTTCCTTGGGGGGCTTCCGAAGATGGAAGTGTCGCCCTCGCTTTTAGGTGGTCGCCTTGTTGCCGAGGATGTCAATGTAGGCGAACTCATGGGAAGTAGGCGAAGATGCCGTACGTCCAAAGGCGAAGATGCCTCGATAGCACTTGGCGAAGATGCCAAAGTGGTGGTGGTAGCCGTGCGCCGTCTTGGTGGTGGTCGTCTCGCAGTCTTCTCGTTTGCTCATGAAGCTTGGACTTGGCATGAAGTAGGGCTTGTTGGGACTTGTGCATTTGCGCTTGTGGAGCATCTTCATGATGATGATGTCGTTGTCGTGCTTGAGCTCGTAGTAGATGTCGCTCGTCGTCGTCGTGCACATGATGCTTGGAGGTGACTTGCCCTTCATGGCGATGTTGGTCACAAACGTGATGGTGATCGCCATGTAGATGTGGACGAGGACGATTTTCACTTGCATCCTGTCCGTGCTCCGAAGACTTGTGGCTTGAATGTCGCCACCTTGAAGATGACGAAGGGAAAAAGACTTGATCAAGGCTCTAATCTCCTCCATCCTTGCATCTTGCTCCTCTTTATGTGCGAAAAGCTTCTTGTCGATGTAGTCCCTTTTCCTTGCTTCGGAGTGACGAATGTCGATGGAGATGTTCTCGATGCGCTCTCGCAATCTTGATTGTGCACCTTGCATTTGTCGTTGTAGATCGAAGATGAACGCTTTGTTGATGTAGTTGTTCACGCCGTCGTCATTGTCGTAGAACGGAGATGAAATGCCTTGCCTATCCATCACAAGACTCGAGAAAATATGAGTGGGAGAAAGAGAAGAACTTATACCAATGTACATTGACCGATGTTGACAATGAATCAAGTTCACTCAAATGCGGACAATGAAATAGCACTATTGGTACCAATTGTTGTCGGTTCTCACACCTACACAAGTAAAAGCTTATGGTGGAGCTCGGTGAGGATAGTGGCACAAAAATTTGATGCAAAATGTTAGCAAGAGTCAACACTGTTGAAAGAGATTCACAAATTCGCAAGTGAAACAAATGGACCAATAGCAAAGAATGATACATGCAAACACACACACGGCTTGATAAATGGGGTCGTGCAACCAAGGAATGAGCACAAAATGTGGAATCCACGGAAAACGCTCGTGTTGCATAACTCAAGAGAGACGCTAGCACGATTGCTCAATAGGCGGATACGACACTTGTGGACAACCTATAAGATGCAAAATGGATAAGCTTTGTATTCCAAGTATGCTATGTATGTACGGTTCTCGGTGTTTCTCTCACGATGATCCAAGATGATCGGGTATGACAATCTTATATGCAATCTGGTATGATGCTATAGCACTTGCTTACAAGCTCTTTGCTCTCTTTCTTTTGCTTAGAAGCTTTTTTTATAGCCACTTTTGCACAATGCACAAACCAAGATATCAATTGTGTATATGCGGGAACAAACTTGTGACACGAGGTATGATACCAATATATGCACCACGATGATATGGTATGTATGCTATGGGAAGTATGATCACTAATGTGCACAAGTCACGTTGCCGGCAATACACAAATGGCTAGTCTCGATAGGCGAGTGACGCAAAATGGGCTATGGGTTATCAATGCAATTTGCAAGGGAATATACAATGGTGTCGTCGAGGTTAGTGTCCTTTGCGATGACGAGTGGCGGTGTTCTTGATGTAGATACCAAGATGATGGAGACTCGTCCCTAAGTAGCTGAAACACCTTAGGAAACGGAAAAACCGCAAACTCAAAATCTCAAATGACAAATGTCAAATGGTGGTAGCAGAAAGCGGTGGTGGTTTTGCACTAGGCAATGCGGAAGTGGGATGATGGGTTATGCGAGTTAATGTTGAAGTTGCCGTCCCTAAGTAGCCGAAACACCTTATGAGACACAAGCTACAACTCAAATAAAATTGAGTTAAGTTGGGGTGGAAATGTATGGTGGGCACGTCTATGCGGAAGTGGTGGTGGTGGTTGATGAAGAAGCAATTGTCCCTAAGTAGCCGGAACACCTTAGGAGACTCGAATCACTACTCAAGCAACCACTAATGCTATGGCAAGCAAAATGGGTTAGGTTGCAGAAGTCGGAGGTGTCTATGCGGATGATATGGTGGAGGGCCTAGGCAAACTTGCCAAATTTTTGAAAATTTGATGGAGTCAAATGGTGTTGGTGGTATTTTTGTGGGATAGGGGATGTCAATAGCTTCAAAACGAGCTAAAGAACGTCAAAATCGGAGTTCGGATGAATTAGTTATGGACAAAACAAAAATCAGCCGAAGTCTGAAACTACAAGTTACGGACGTCCGGGAAAGGGCGGATGTCCGGTCGTCGGACATCCGGGAAGGTCGGAAATCCGTAAATTCAGTTCGGGTTAGGGGTTCCGGTCGCCCGGGAAAGGTCGGACGTCCGGTCGTTCCTGGGGCTCCGGACGTCCGTAAAATGCCGGTCGTCCGGTGGCTCGGGGTCAACGTGAAATCCGAGATCCAGGGCGCGATTTTGAGCGGAAAATGGAGATTTCGGGGTCAAAATTGACGAGATTTTGTGGAGGAAAGATGGGGAAACTTGGGGAGATGCTAGATCCACTTGAAACCAAGCAAATCCATGGATCAAAATCAACAAAACATCATCAAACCAACAAATTACAAAAAAAATTGGGCGCTATTTTTGGTGGGGATTTTCAGATTTAGGACGAAATCAACAAAATAAAGCTAGAAAAGAGGGGTAGGATCTCCAAAAACGTGATCAACGTGGCTCGTGATACCAAGATGATGTAGGGCGGATCCCTATGGGGCCGATCTTTCAAGTTTGGAGTGGATCCTGCAGGGAAAAACGAAGAATGCGCGGAAAACACAAGGGAAAACACAGGGAGAAACGAGAGAATCACTCAACCGACAAGTAATTGATCATACAAGGGCTAGATCACCGAACACATGAGGTAGCACAAGATTCAAAATCAACAAAGGAAAGATACAAAGGTAGCCGCTCTTCTCCGTGAGGATGTCTTGATTGTCTTCCCTTGAAGGGGTCTTGAATCCGCTTGGGGGATCTTCTCCGATGAGGTCGTGATAGAGGCGGGGGGGGGGGTCCCGATCTTTCGATGAGATGATAACTATCGATTTGGTGAAGATGACTTCGACGATCCGACTACAAACGTGCACAACGTTGCGCATTGGCAATCGCTAAACCAACTCCGAGAGGTTATTGACCACGCCGGAGCACAATCAACCTGACCACAAAGGTCTATTCCTGCAAGCAATCGAAGAACAAGCAAGAATATGATAAAAACAATCTGAATATTGCGAGTATATATGAAGTATTGATAAGGGTGGGGATCCGTAAGCGGTCTTGGTCTGGTCGTTGGACACAAACGAAGTACACGAAGTTGCAATGGCTAACTTTTAAATAAACAAATCCCAAGGAAAAAGCTACTAGATGGATCTACTTATACAGGAGCAAGGGGTGGCGGCCAAGGAGGTGGGAGAACGTCCCAAGGCAGCCTAAAACCAACCCTAGGTCGTACAAGGCTCATGGGCCCAAGTGGAGGTGACGTAACACCTTTGGACTTGTAGTTTGACTCGGATTCTGCTGCAGCGTCAGATTGTTTCGTCCATAACTCAACACTCCGGAAGGATTTTATGGTGATTCAATTGGGTTGGAAAGAGCATGAAATCTACTTTCCAACAAAAAGAATCACCCAATTCGTGTCCGTATGAAAAAGTTGTTGACGTTTTGAGTCGGTATGTCTGCAGCAGTCCGAATCTGAGTCCGAACGTGAGAGACTTGGACTCTATCTTCTCTTGGGCCAAAAGTGACGTGAGAGAACTTTTGAACAGCAAATAAACATTTCTTTCTTCCTTATCTTCATATGTGGATTGTACAAATGTCCCATACACCTGCAATTAGACAAAACACAAAAGTGTGTGAAGTATTTTGTTCGGATAACATAAATAGATTATTGAATAGTTTGCTCTAGAAATCACCGACAAATATGCATGTATGCAATATTTTGGTCATATCCAAGGTAGTCATGTCCTCATCATCCTCCCTTCTTGAAAATAAAGCCGTCCTCGGCGTTGCTTAATCTGAAATGTGGCTAACAAAAGAGACAAGGTGTACATGTTGTATATGTATATGTCATCCATTTTTACTTCCCTCGATTTTTGCATATATGACACATGAATAGATGAGTAACTTGCATAGTTCATAGAATCTAAAGCCAAAAAATTAGCACAAGAAGTAGAAGGCATGAAAATATTGCAACTCAGTTTGCACATATAAGTGAAGCTCTTATTCATTTCAAAAGATTGACAATGTTCATCATTAAACCATCCCAACGTTGGTGAAAAAACCTTACTTGCATCAAATTTACATGCTACAACATGCTTAAATAAGGAAACATGCAATAAGTCATTCAACACAGAATCATCACCAAGATTAGAGGTCATATCAAAATGATTAAACATTGATTCTTTTGCATCAACGGTTAATTCAATGGGTGCACTCAAAATTGTTGGTACTTCAGTTGTTTGATCACATGACGCATTCATGACAGTATCAAGATTCTCTAAAATAGGTGTTGTGCTCAAATCACCAGGTAACTGAACACATGATGCATTCAAGTTAACTAGGGATGCATCATTCTCATGTGAATTTATACCATCAATACCTTTACTATTACTTTGTCGCAAAGACGTAGCTGATGTAGGTACGGACGTTGACAATGCACCATACTCTTGAGATGATGTCGCGCTCACAATCCGAGGTGTGGCTGCTCTAGTAGGTGCAACAGTGGAGGAACCAACCGACGGTTGTGAGCACGAACTGGAATAGTAGTTGTTGTAGTCACCCAATGCATCCTCCTGTATCTGTCTCTCAAAGGTACAAGCACGAACATACATTCCAGTAATGCAACGAGGAATATACTGAAATCTTGCCTGAATATCATGGTTCAAACCACCAAAAAATCTATTCATTGTATCATCCTTAGATTCTTCTATGTCACAATGATGCATATAAGATTTGAACTCTTGGTAGTAAGCATGAACAGTGTTGTTGCCTTGTTTAAATTGTTCAAATTTGCGAAGCAATTCACGACGATAGTAAGGAGGGAAAAAATGTTGTCTCATTACATCTTTCAAATCTTTCCAAGTTGTGGGTTGGTTATCAATGTTTTTCTTACAATGCACACTCCACCAAACAGAAGCAAAACCAGTAAATGCTCTAGTGGTAGCTCGTACTCTCTCAAGTTCAGAAAAGTCATGGTGACGAAAAGCTTGTTCTACTTCAAGCTCCCAAGCTAGATAAATAGCAGGATTAAATCTACCCTCAAATGACGGTAAAGAGATAACCTGAACATGTGCTTGTGTTGTCCCAACTCTCGTGATGGTGAAAATGTGTCTGTCGTCCAAGAACTTCTATCTCCGGAACCTGTCATTATTAGTAGAAACAAGAAACAAAATTCGAGAATAATGTTCCTATGAACTACTAGGATGTGGTTGTGTGCTCACAGTAAAGCAAATATCAATATCATACAAGTTCTTACCATGCGGCAGGTGGTGACAGGCAACCAGCGGTGTCAAGTAACTCTGAAGATTGTGTAAAGCGATTGTCGGGGGAACGTACGTATACACGGTGTAGAAATATGTGGAGCTGGGTTGGCTATATATGGTAGCAAAAGATTAGCAATAATCAATTCAAAGATGCAATGTTGAATAAACGTTCAACGATGGTACTGTGATGGTCCTAGGCTAGACCGGACTAGAGACGCGAGCCTAGAATACTAATGAGGTCACGGTGTAGCACAACTAGCAACAATGAAGGATACTAAGTAGCTCTAGACAGCAAGATATAAGTGAAGATCACAACAGCAGTAAAGATAATTATGAAAAACAACTGCCAAGCAGGATATACAACAACTCTCTATTCAACTTTCCTCTTGAAAAGTTTGAGCCAATTTTCTGATAAATTCTTTCAAAGAATGCTACTAACTCAAGCTTTCCAATGCAAAAAGAATCACTCAATTCCGAGTTGATATGAGGAGTCAAAGAATTCTAAAACTGGCCTGAAAAATTGGAACAAGTTGTGTTCACGAACTTCGGAGGGCAAAAAGACCTATTTAGAAGCCGATTTTGAGGTTTCAAATATTGAACTAGCTTATGCAACTATTTACATGCGACTCGTTGCTAGCTTCAATTTGAGTACTCACGGAGCCAAAACAGACTTCGTATGAGGAAGATACACCAGTTTTACTGAACAGTGCGCAAAACAGATTCTAATCCGAATTCAGGTACGAGATTGATTCTAGATAGATCTGAATTTTTTTCTTCTCTCTTTTTTTTCTCACACTTTTTTTTCTTTTTCTTCTCTCCTTTTCTTTTTTTTCTCTTTTTTTCTCTATCTTTTTTTTCTCCCTCTTTCCAAGACAAACTAGATAAGATGCAGATTGGATCAGGCGAAGATGTGAACGATCCCAACTATGATTATGACAATGAACGATGGGTAGCACGTGATGGAAATTGATGGATGTGTAGTGGACAGCGGAAGGGAGAACAATGCAGCGGCGGCGTGACTAATATGAACAGAACTCGAAACTCTAAACGAACTAGACACTAAGACCAGCAACTGACACGACGATGCAACCGATAATTCAACTATGCAAGCAATGAATAAAAATTGCAAAGGCTCGGATCGCTTGGAGAAAGGATGAATAGATCTAACTTTTTTGTGGCTTTTTCTTGGACAATAGGTAAGAAAATAAATCGAATCTAGGGATAACTGGAAAAACTCACCGAGCAACCTGAAAACTGATACCACTTGATAGAGGCGGGGGGGTTCCGATCTTTCGATGAGATGATAACTATCGATTTGGTGAAGATGACTTCGACGATCCGACTACAAACGTGCACGACGTTGCGCCTTGGCAATCGCTAAACCAACTCCGAGAGGTTATTGACCACGTCGGAGCACAATCAACCTGACCACAAAGGTCTATTCCTGCAAGCAATCGAAGAACAAGCAAGAATATGATAAGAACAATCTGAATATTGCGAGTATATATGAAGTATTGATAAGGGTGGGGATCCATAAGCGGTCTTGGTCTGGTCGTTGGACACAAACGAAGTACACGAAGTTGCAATGGCTAACTTTTAACTAAACAAATCCCAAGGAAAAAGCTACTAGATGGATTTACTTATATAGGAGCAAGGGGTGGTGGCCAAGGAGGTGGGAGAACGTCCCAAGGCAGCCTAAAACCAACCCTAGGTCGTACAAGGCTCATGGGCCCAAGTGGAGGTGACGTAACACCTTTGGACTTGTAGTTTGACTCGGATTCTGCTGCAGCGTCAGATTGTTTCGTCCATAACTCAACGCTCCGGAAGGATTTTAAGGTGATTCCAATTGGGTTGGAAAGAGCATGAAATCTACTTTCCAACAAAAAAGAATCACCCAATTTGGAGTCCGTATGAAAAAGTTGTTGACGTTTTGAGTCAGGTATGTCTGTGCAGTCCGAATCTGAGTCCAGAACGTGAGAGACTTGGACTCTATCTTCTCTTGGGCCAAAAGTTACGTGAGAGAACTTTTTGAACAGCAAATAAACATTTCTTTCTTCCTTATCTTCATATGTGGATTGTACAAACGTCCCATACACCTGCAATTAGACAAAACACAAAAGTGTGTGAAGTATTTTTGTTATGGATAACATAAATAGATTATTGAATAGTTTGCTCTAGAAATCACCTGACAAATATGCATGTATGCAATATTTTTGGTCATATCCAAGGTAGTCATGTCCTCATCAGGTCGTGAGCTCCGAGGAGAAGTAACCAAGTGGATGAGCAAGGCTCTCACACAAAATATGAGCTAAACCATCGCTAACCGTAACTAGGAGGAGGTGGAGGAGTATATATAGTCTAGGTGAATGAAAGGGTAAGCGGCGTCGGCCCAACAAACGGGCGGACGCACAGGCGTTGGACGTCGGTCGTCCGGAGCTTCTGGACGATCCAGACATCCGTAGATCATCGGGCTTCCGTATATTTGGCTCTGGTGGAGAAGTACCGGACGTCCGGAGGGGTTCGGTCGTTCGGGGGCCTGGGAGTCATCGGACGTCCGGTCCTGGTCGGACGTCCGGCCGCTGTAGCGTGTGTTGGCCTGGTTTCCTTAGGCTGGCGTGACCTTCAGGGGCCGGACGTCCGGGCTGGATCGGTCGTCCGGTGGCTGTAGCTTCGGGCAGCTCCTTCTCTTGGTCCTTGTACTTGGCGTCCTTGCTAGCTATTCCATTGGATGTGGTGGCTCCGTGGCTTTCCTCTAAGTACCTGATCATGCATAGCACACACGTTCGAGGTAGTAGCCACGTCTCACATGTAGAAAGTGAAGGTTCGGAGAGGAGCGAGTTCACCTCATGTCCCATGGCGTATGTTCGAGGTCTCGTCATATGTCCTCTTGGGGTTTGGAGAGTAGTCGGAGTGTACATGAGGATGAATGTGGGATTCTTCGCATCAGTACTTATGGGTCCGACACGGACTCCGAATGACAAAATTATGACCGTTTTAGTGAACACCTGTCCATTCTATGGCAGTCCTTGAAAGTACTTCATTTTCTCGTGCGATTTTTGCCTGACTGCTCCCAAAATTTCTTGTCCTCTATAGTGGAGATATCGTTTCCACATATATATTGATCGATGCCAGGAATGCCCTTTTGTTCTTGGCTTTCACGCGCATGACTTACAGCATGCCATCCGGCGAAATCAAGGAGAATAAGGCATATAGCCGCTGGATTTTCTTCAATTTACGGCCAAATGAGATTGCCCGGATCATAGAGCTTCTGCAGAAAGGTATGTTTGTCCCTACCAGGGGGGCTAATGTCTATAAGCAACATAATCTCTCAAATTTCGTTCAAAAGGAAGTGCCAATGGGTTCAGAAACTTGTCTTAAAAATAACGATTTAATGATGTTCTTTGACATTCAGGGCCAAAAGTCCTGCCTAAGGCTGAATTTGAGGGTACTCCGGGCCTCCTAAGCATAAGCGGGAGTAAGTTTTGGATTCGCACGCTCACATAAAGCGGTTTGAGTACTTATGGGTCCGACACGGACTCCTAATGACAAAATTATGACCGTCTTAGTAAACATGTGTCCATTCTATGGCAGTCCTTGAAATACTTCATTTTCTCGTCGCTTTTTGCTGACCGCCCCAAAATTTCTTGTCCTCTATAGTGGTCATATTGTTTCCACATATATATTGACCGATGCCGGGAATGCCCTTTTGTCCCTCGGCTTTCACGCCGCATGAGTTACAGCATACCATCCGGCGAAAACAAGGAGAATAAGGAATATAGCCGCTGGATTTTCTTCAATTTACGGCCAAATGAGATTGCCCGGATCATAGAGCATCTACAGAAAGGTACGTTTGTCCCTACCAGGGGGCTAATGTCTATAAGCAACATAATCTCACGAATTTCCTTCAAAAGGAAGTGCCAATGGGTTCAGAAACTTGTCTGATGTAGGGCGGTGCCCTATGTGGACGATATTTCACGTTTGGAGTGGATCCTACGGGGAACACAATGAACGAGCGGAAGAACACACGGAAAAACACGGGGAGGAACGAGAGAAACTCTAAACCGGCAAGCAATCAATCACACAAGGGCTAGATCATCGAACACATAAGGTAGCACAAGATTCAAAATCAACAAAGGAAAGATACAAAGGTAGCCGTTCTTCTTCGCGAGGAGGTCTTGATGGTCTTACCTTGAGAGGGTCTTGAATCCGCTTGGGGGATCTTCTCCGAAGAGGTCGTGAGCTCCGAGGAGAAGTAACCAAGTGGATGAGCGAGGCTCTCACACAAAATATGAGCAAAACCAATGCTATCACTAATACGAAGCTAGGAGATGAGTATTTATAGTGCTAAGCCATGAAAGGGTAAGTGGGAGAGGATACATGGGCGAAACCCCTTGCACTGCGCGCAGGCAGGCCGGTAGTTCCGCTGGTAACTCATGCAAGGAGGAAGTACCGGAAGTGGAAGGCGGTACTACCGCTGGGAGGTCGGCTGCTTCGGAGATGGACGTCGAAGGGGCCAGTGGTTGTACTGGTTGTCGAGGCGGTTGTTCCGGTCTTTGGGATGAAACCGGTAAAACCGGTGCAGCACCGGCCTTGCTTTGCTCGATCACAGAAGGTGGGTCGGTTGTTGGCCGGTAGCTGGCCGGTTGTTCCGCCCGGCTGGTGGTTGGGCGGTTGTTCCGGTCCTTCTGGGCTGGGCACATCGTCTACATGCTCTCGATGTTCATGTTGCATCGTAACTTCTCCTTGGTTACTTTCTTGGTACCTAAGCACACAAAGCATCTCCGTTTGAGGTAGTAGCCATGTCTCAAGTGGGTCAAAGGGAAGTTCAACAAGGAGAGAGCTAACCTCGGATTGAATAGCACGTGCTCGAGCACTCATCATGGGTCCACTTGGAGCTTGAGTAGTCGAAGTAGTGTTGATAGAGGCGGGGGTGTCCCGATCTTTCGATGAGATGATAACTATCGATTTGGTGAAGATGACTTTGACGATCCGACTACAAACGTGCACGACGTTGCGCCTTAGCAATCGCTAAACTAACTCAGAGAGGTTATTGACCACGCCGGAGCACAATAAACCTGACCACGAAGGTCTATTCCTGCCAGCAATCGAAGAACAAGCAAGAATATGATAAAAACAATCTAAATATTGCGAGTATATATGAAGTATTGATAAAGGTGGGGATCCATAAGCGGTCTTGGTCTGGTCGTTGGACACAAACGAAGTACACGAAGTTGCAATGGCTAACTTTTAACTAAACAAATCCCAAGGAAAAAGCTAATAGATGGATCTACTTATATAGGAGCAAGGGTGGCGGCCAAGGAGGTGGAAGGACGTCCCAAGGCAGCCTAAAACTAACCCTAGGTCGTACAAGGCCAATGGGCCCAAGTGGAGGTGACGTAACACCTTTGGACTTATAGTTTGACTCGGATTCTGGTGCAGCGTCAGATTATTTCGTCCATAACTCAACGCTCCAGACAGCTTTTAAGGTGATTCCAATTGTGCTGGAAAGAGCATGAAATCTACATTCCAACAAAAAAAGAATCACCCAATTCGGAGTCCGTATGAAAAAGTTGTTGACGTTTTGAGTCAGGTATGTCTGTGCAGTCCGAATCTGAGTCCAGAACGTGAGAGACTTGGACTCTATCTTCTCTTGGGCCAAAAGTGACGTGAGAGAACTTTTTGAACAGCAAATAAACATCTCTTTCTTCCTTATCTTCATATGTGGATTGTACAAATGTCCCATACACCTGCAATTAGACAAAACGCAAAAGTGTGTGAAGTATTTTTGTTCAGGATAACATAAATAGATTATTGAATAGTTTGCACTAGAAATCACCTGACAAATATGCATGCATGCAATATTTTTGTTCATATCCAAGGTAGTCATGTCCTCATCATCCTCCCCTTCTTGAAAATAAAGCCGTCCTCGGCGTTGCTTAATCTGAAATGTGGCTAACGAAAGAGACAAGGTGTACATGTTGTATATGTATACGTCATCCATTTTTACTTCCCTTGATTTTTGCATATATGACACATGAATAGATGAGTAACTTGCATAGTTCATAAAATCTAAAGCCAACAAATTAGCACAAGAACTAGAAGGCATGAAAATATTACAACTCAGTTTGCACATATAAGTGAAGCTCTTATTTATTTCAAAAGATTGACAATGTTCATCATTAAACCATCCCAACATTGGTGAATAAACCTTATTTGAATCAAATTTACATGGTACAACATGCTTAGATAAGCAAACATGCAATGAGTCATTCGACATAGAATCATCACCAAGATTAGAGGTCATATCAAAATGATTAAACATTGATTCTTTTGCATCAACAGTTAATTCAATGGGTGCTCTCAAAATTGTTGGTATTTCATTTGTTTGATCACATGGCAAAGTCAAATTATCAATATAATCCTCTAAAATAGGTGGTGTGATCAAAGTAGTGGGTAGCTCAACACATGATGTATTCAAGTTAACTAGGCATGCATCATTCTCATGTAAAAGTGGAAAATCTGTACCTTTGTCATTACCTCTTATAGTCAACTCAGATGATGCAGAGCCTTCGATGGTGATGTGTCACATGGTGGAGATGATGTAGTCCTCGCAACAACGGATGTGGTTGTCATATCGCCTAGTAGTTGAATAAACATCTGTATCAACAGTTGGAATGTGCACCGTCGCTTGTTCTCCTTGTGGGCAACACGTCGTTTTATTTCTGTTCAGCTTTGCAAGCAAGACGAAACAAATGGTCCATAGGATAACACTCTTCATGAATTAGTATCTCCTGAATATTATGGTTTAATCCTTCCCAAAATCTATCCATAAAATCTTCTTCACTTTCTTCTAAAAATGAGTGCAACAAGGTAGTTTGTAAATCATCATAATATTTTGTTACGGTGTCACTACCTTGTTTTAAATGTTCCAGTTTTTTAATCATGCCACGAGTATAATAAATATCGACGAATCTATCTCTCATGACATGTTTTAAATCATCCCAAGTATTAGGTACATAATCAGGGTGTAACCGACAATATTCACTCCACCAAACTAGAGCATAATCAGTGAAAGAACCAACCGCAACCGTAACTTTTTACGTTCATCAAAATTATCTTGAAGCAAATATATTATTTATGTCTAACTCCCATTCAATATATAAAGCAGGTCTAAAACGGCCATTAAATGGTGGTATAGAAACATGAACCTGATCATGTGCATTTGGATGTTTGTGCACCTCTCGTGACGGTTGTGGTATTTGCATAGGTGGTGGCATGTCTCCCGCGATCGACAAAGCCCATGAATTGACTCTGGATCCTGTCATGATTAGTAGAACAAGAAACAAAATCCAAAAATAATGTTCCTATAACTACTAGGATGTGGTGGTAAAACGCTCACAGTAAAGCAAATATCAATGTCTTACAAGCTCTTACCATGTAGCAGGCGGTGGTCGGCAACCAGCGGTGTCAAGTAACTCCAAATATTGAGTAAAGCGATTGCCAGGGGAGCGTACGTATACACGGTGTAGAAATATGTGAAGCTGGGTTGGCTATATATGGTAGCAAAAGATTAGCAATAATCAATTCAAAGATGCAATGTTGAATAAACGCTCAACGATGGTACTGTGCTGGTCCTAGGCTAGACCGGACTAGAGACGCGAGCCTAGAACACTAATGAGGTCACGGCGTAGCACAACTAGCATCAATGAAGGATACTAAGTAGCTCTTGACAGCAAGATAGAAGTGTAGATCACAACGGTAGTGAAGATAATGATGAAAAACAACTACCAAGCAGGACATACAAGAACTCTCTCTCCAACTTTCCTCTTGAAAAGTTTGAGCCAATTTTCTAATAAATTCTTTCAAAGAATGCCACTAACTCAAGCTTTCTAATGCAAAAAGAATCACTCAATTCCGAGTTGATATGAGGATTCAAAGAATTCTAAAACTGGCCTGAAAAATTGGAACAAGCTGTGTTCACAAACTTCAGAGGGCAAAAAGACCTATTTAGAAGCCGATTTTGAGGTGTCAAATAATGAACTAGCTTCTGCAACTATTTAGATGCGGCTCGTTGCTAGCTTCAATTTGAATACTCACGGGGCCAAAACGGACTTCGTATGAGGAAGATACACCTGTTTTACTGAATAGTGCACAAAACAGATTCCAATCCGAATTCAGGTACGAGATTGATTCTAGATAGATCCGTTTTTTTTCTTCTCTTTTTTTTTCTCACGCTTTTTTTTCTTTTTCTTCTCTCTCTTTTTCTTTTTTTTCTCCCTCTTTCCAAGACAAACTAGATAAGATGCAGATTGGATCAGGCGAAGATATGAATGACCTCAACTATGATTATGGCAATGAACAGCGCGTAGCACGTGGTGGAAATTAATAGATGGGATGGTGGACAGCGGAAGGGATAATGATGCAGCGGCGGCGTGACTAATGTGAACAGAACTCGAAACTCTAAAGGAACTAGACACTAAGACCAGCAACTGACACGACGATGCAACCGATAATTCAACTATGCAAGCAACGAATAAAAAATTGTAAAGGCTCAGACTTGCTTGGATAAAGAATGAACAGATGTAACTTTTTTTGTGGCTTTTTCATGGACTATAGGTATGAATGACAGATGCGATCTAAACTATGAAAAACTGTAAAATCTCACTGAGCAACCTGAAAACTGATACCACTTGATAGAGGCGAGGTGTCCCGATCTTTCGATGAGATGATAACTATCGATTTGGTGGAGACGACTTTGACGATCCGACTACAAACGTGCACGACGTTGCGCCTTAGCAATCGCTAAACCAACTCCAAGAGGTTATTGATCACGCTGGAGCACGATCAACCTGACCACGAAGGTCTATTCCTGCGAGCAATCAAAGAACAAGCAAGAATATGATAAAAGCAATCTGAATATTGCGAGTATGTATGAAGTATTGATAAAGGTGGGGATCCGTAAGCGGTCTTGGTCTGGTCGTTGGACACGAACGAAGTACACGAAGTTGCAATGGCTAACTTTTAACTAAACAAATCCCAAGAGAAAAGCTACTAGATGGATCTACTTAAATAGGAGCAAGGGGTGGCGGCCAAGGAGGTGGGAGGACGTCCCAAGGCAGCCTAAAACTAACCCTAGGTCGTACAAGGCTCATGGGCCCAAGTGGAGGTGACGTAACACCTTTGGACTTGTGGTTTGACTCGGATTCTGCTGCAGCGTCAGATTGTTTCGTCCACAACTTAACGCTCCGGATGGATTTTAAGGTGATTCCAACTGTGCTGGAAAGAGCATGAAATCTACTTTCCAACAAAAAAAGAATCACCCAATTCGGAGTCTGTATGAAAACGTTGTTGACGTTTTGAGTCAGGTATGTCTGTGCAGTCCGAATCTGAATCCAGAACGTGAGAGACTTGGACTCTATCTTCTCTTGGCCCAAAAGTGACGTGAGAAGACTTTTTGAACAGCACCTAAACTTTTCCTTTTCCCTTATCTTCATATGTGGATTGTACAAATGTCCCATACACCTGCAATTAGACAAAACACAAAAGTATGTGAAGTATTTTTGTTCTGGATAACATAAATATATTATTGAATAGTTTGCACTAGAAATCACCTGACAAATATGCATGTATGCAATATTTTTGGTCTTATTCAAGGTAGTCATGTCCTCATCATCCTCCCCTTCTTGAAAACAAAGCCGTCCTCGGCGTTGCTTAATCTGAAATGTGGCTAACAAAAGAGACAAGGTGTACATGCTGTATATGTATATGTCATCCATTTTTACTTCCCTTGATTTTAGCATATATGACACATGAATAGATGAGTAACTTGCATAGTTCATAAAATCTAAAGCCAACAAATTAGCACAAGAACTAGAAGGCATGAAAATATTGCAACTCAGTTTGCACATATAAGTGAAGCTCTTATTTATTTCAAAAGTTTGACAATGTTCATCATTAAACCATCCCAACATTGGTGAATGATAGAGGCAAAGGTGTCCCGTCTTTCGATGAGATGGTGGATTTCGCTTTGGTGGAAGTCGACTTTGACGATCCGACTACGAGCGTGCGAGGACGTCGCGCCTAGCAATCGCTAAACCAACTCCGAGAGGTAATTGACCACGCCGAGCACGATCAACGACCACGAGGGTCTATTTCCTGCGAGCAAACGAAGAACAAGCAAGAAACTGAGATTGCAATCTGGATATTGCGAATATAAGATGAAAGCTTTATTGATCAAGGTGGGGTTACGTGATGCCTTTGTCAGTCGTTGAACACAAACGAAACGCTGAAGTTGCAGCTATGGCGAACTTTTGATCTAAACAAAACCCAAAGTCTAAACGGTGCCCTAAGGGCTGTATATATGGAGGAAGAGGGGAGAATTTCGTGGCCCTTGGTGGAGGGGTCCAAACTAACCCTATCTCTTGTTTCCCCACACATACGGACTCTAAAAATAGCCTATACTAATATATTTCGAAATTACATGGGCCTGGCCCAATAATAAGGTGACGCAGACACCTAGAATAGCCTCTGGACGAAATTTATGAAGTGGCATCTTGTATATTTCGTCCAAGGCTTCATGCACTCATTATGGTGGCTTCAAAGTCCTGAAATCATCACTTGTAACTCTATTCTTGTCCCCTTAGCATGCCATCATTTCCATGCTTGTTCTTGCTCCAATGTTCATCCTTCTCCAAGCTAGGCCCTTCATTTGTAAGCAAAACAAATGTATCCAATTTAAGCGACATCATATTCTCATGAACATTAGAATCATTACCAAGAAGCGAAAGTACACGGTAATTTAGTTAGCGTCTTGTGAGCTCTAGTAATTGGTCCAGTATGTATAGCAGTAGGGGCTGTGGGTGTAACAATGGTATTGATGTCCTCATCATCCTCCCCTTCTTGAAATGAAGTCGTCCTCGACGGAAGTTCATCTTCCTCACCCAAATATGGCATCAAATCTGCAATGTTAAAAGTGGGACTAACCCCAAAATCTGCAGGCAGCTCAAGTTTATATGCATTATCATTTACTTTCTCCAACACCTTAAAGGGACCAGCAGCACGTGGCATTAGCTTTGATTTGCGCAAATCAGAAAATCTATCCTTACGCAAATGTAACCAAACAAGATCTCCAGGTGCAAACACAACATGTTTTCTACCCTTATCTCCAGCAAGTTTATATTTAGCATTCATCGCTCAATGTTTTCCTTAGTTAACTCATGCATTTTAAAAATCAATTCAGCACGTTCTTTAGCATCAAAATTAACCTTCTCCGAAGATGGAAGAGGCAACAAATCAATAGGTGCACGAGGTAGGAAACCATACACAACTTCACAAGGGCACATCTTAGTAGTAGAATGCAATGAGCGATTATAAGCAAATTCAATATGAGGCAAGCATTCCTCCCACATTTTCTTATTTTTCTTTAGAACAGCCCTAAGCATAGTAGACAATGTTCTATTGACTACTTGGTTTGTCCATCGGTTTGGGGTGACAAGTAGTACTAAAAGCAGTTTAGTCCCCAACTTAGCCCATAAACATCTCCAAAAGTGGCTAAGAAATTTAGTATCACGATCTGAAACAATAGTATTTGGCACACCATGCAAGCGAATAATTTCACGAAAGAACAAATCAGCAACATTGACGGCATCATCGCTTTTATGACATGGTATAAAGTGTGCCATTTTGAGAATCTATCCACGACAACAAATATGCTATCCTCCCTTCTTTGTTCTAGGTAAACCTAAAACAAAGTCCATAGATATATCCTCCCAAGGAACACTAGGTACAGCAAAGGCATATATAAACCATGAGGATTGAGTCGTGACTTAGCTTTTTGACATGTAGTGCAAATGAGCAATAAAACGCTCAACATCCGTCTCATCTTTGGTCAAAAGAAATGTGTAGCAAGTCGTCCTCCGTCTTCTTCACGCCAAAGTGTCCCATTAGTCCTCCTCCATGCGCCTCCTGCAACAACAAAAGACGAACGGAGCTAGCTGGAATGCATAGCTTGTTAGCACGGAACACAAATCCATCATTAACGACAAACTTGTTCCATGTTCTTCCTTCTTTACAATTCTGCAATACATCTTTAAAATCAGCATCATGTACATATTGATCTTTGATGGTCTCCAAACCAAATATTTTGAAGTCAAGTTGTGAAAGCATAGTATAGCGACGAGACAATGCATCAACAATAACATTTTCTTTACCCTTCTTGTGTTTAATGACATAAGGAAAGTCTCAATGAATTCAACCCATTTAGCATGTCTACGATTCAGTTTAGCTTGACTTTTAATATGTTTCAAAGATTCATGATCGAATGTATAACAAATTCTTTGGGCCATAAATAATGTTGCCATGTTTCTAAAGTCCGAACAAGAGCATATAATTCTTTATCATAAGTAGAGTAATTCAGACTAGGCCCACTCAATTTTTCAAAAAGTATGCAACAGGTTTGCCATCTTGTAATAACACACCTCCTAATCCAATTCCACTAGCATCACATTCAAGCTCAAAAGTCTTATTAAAATCAGGAAGTTGGAGTAAAGGAGCATGTGTCAACTTAGCTTTCAATACCGTGAAGGCTTCTTCCTGTGCGGTACCCCAAACAAAAGGCACATCCTTCTTTGTAAGCTCGTTGAGAGGTGCAGCAATGGTGCTGAAATCTCTCACAAAACGCCTATAGAAACCAGTGAGGCCAAGGAAACTCCTCACTTGTGTGACCGTTTTGGGCTGCGGCCAACTCTCAATAGCTTCAATCTTGGCTTTATCAACTTCAATTCCCTGTGGAGTAACAACATAGCCAAGAAAAGATACTCGGTCGGTGCAAAAGGTGCACTTCCCAAGGTTACCAAACAAACGTGCATCACGTAGAGCATTAAAAACAACACGTAAATGTTCCAAATGTTCTTCCAAAGATTTGCTATAAATCAGTATATCATCAAAATAGACTACCACAAATCGTCCAATGAAAACACGTAAAACTTCGTTCATTAATCTCATGAAAGTACTAGGTGCATTAGTTAACCCAAAAGGCATGACTAACCACTCATATAATCCAAACTTAGTTTTAAATGCTGTTTTCCATTCATCTCCCAATTTCATACGAATTTGATGGTATCCACTACATAAATCAACCTTGGAGAATATTGTAGAGCCACTCAATTCATCAAGCATATCATCTAACCTAGGAATAGGGTGGCGATAACGAATAGTAATATTATTGATGCCTCTACAATCAACACACATACGTGACGTACCATCCTTTTTCGGCACTAGAATAATAGGAACAGCACAAGGACTAAGGGATTCGCGTATATAACCTTTGTCGAGCAGCTCCTGTACTTGACGATAATCTCCTTCGTCTCCTCGGATTGGTATGGTATGGTGCACGGTTGGGTAATGATGCATCGGGAATTAAGTCAATTTGATGCTCAATCCCTCGAATAGGTGGTAATCCGGTGGCACGTCTTGTGGAAAGACGTCGTGAACTCTGCAAAATGTTAGTGACAGCGAGGGGCAAAGAGGAAGGCACGTCCTCGAATGAAAATAATGCCTCTTTGCACACAAAAGCATAGCAAATAGATTTGCTAAAATCTAGCTCATCAATATCAGATTTGGTGGCAAGTAAACATGCACTTTTCAATTTAATTTCGAAGCAACAATAGATGGTTTATTATTAGGCTTCATGTGTTGCTCAAATTCTTTTGCCACAATCTGATTTTCACTCTTATTTTCTCCTGTTTTGCTTTATTAGCTCTATTAATATCATCTTTCAAAATGGACTCGAGAGTCATAGGAAGCAAAGTAATATTTTTATCCTTATGAACAAGAGTATCTTGATTGTTTCTACCATGGTGTCTGAATTTTATCAAATTGCCATGGTCTACCAAGTAACAAGGAACATGCTTGCATAGGTACCACATCACAATCAACATAATCAGCATATGTAGAGATACTAAAATGCACACGAACAAGACGTGTTACCTTCACCTTGCCGCTGTTGTTGAACCATTGGATATAGTAAGGATGTGGATGTGGTCTTGTGGTGAGAGATAGCTTCTCCACCATCTCCATGCTAGCCAAGTTGTTGCAGCTCCCTCCATCTATGATGACGCTTGAATAGAACGTTCCTTCACAACTCCTTTGTATGGAACAAATTATGCCTCTGATTTTGCTCAGCTTGTGTAACCTGCACACTCAAAACACGTTGAGCAACTAAACATTCATACTGTCGGCATCTTGAGCAGCCATGTATTGTGTCTCATGATCGTAATCATCTCCACCGTGTTCCTCATGTGTAATAAGAGCCAAAGTCTCCTCATCATAGTCACTAGCGGACTCATACCCACCATCCTCGTGAGCAATCATCACACGCTGAGATTTGCATTCTCTCATAAAATGTCCTCTTCCCTTACAACGACGACAAATAATATCACTTGTGTGCCTGTTGACGCCATGGAAGAAGAAGAGCTCTGTGCAGGCCCGGCAGGTGTGCTCTTGGCGAGATAGTGGTGGTTGTGCCCTTTCTTGTATCACGGTTGGAGGTGGCACCAAGGAGGTGATGGTGCGGTGGAAGTAGATGATGCACGTGGTGTCCATGATGAAGGTCGACTGCAGAAAAGTTAGTGCGGCGCCAATGCTGCCGATCCTCGCACTTCACGTTCAGCTTTACAAGCAAGATGGAATAAGCGAGTGATATTATTATAATCCTTATAGTCTAGAATGGTCTGAATCTCTCTATTTAATCCACCCGTAAAACGTGCAAGCATAGCTTCATTCTCCTCAACAATACCACATCTAATCAAGCCAGTTTGTAATTCCCGATAATATTCTTCTCTGAGTTTTTCCTTGTCTTAAGCGCTGCAATTTTTGAAGTAATTCACGTTGATAATATGGTGGAACCCAACGAGTACGCATAGCAGTTTTCAAAGCAGCCCAAGTAGCTGGAACAGGATATAATCTACAATGTTCGACCACCAAACACATGCAAAGCTAGTGAAAGCACAAACAGCAGCAGAACACGTCTCTCCTCGGGATATTGTAAACATGTAAATCGTTGTTCAGTTTCTAACTCCCAAGTAAGATATATATCGGAACATATCTACCCTCAAATGGTGGAATATTCAATTTCAGTTTAGGAGATGGTCATGATCTCGTACAATGAGGGGAGCCCTAATATTGCCATTATTTGCATGTGGACGACACGGTGGTTGTGGTGCTGGTGGTTGCACGTAGTTCGATGTTGATCAACCTCATCCTCATAATCGTCCACATACTCATCATCCTCCTCGGTACCACCAGCAGCAAAGTGGCGAGGAGCCAAAGAAGCACCAATAGCGATGGCAGCGGCACCAGAATTTTGTCTGGCTCAATAGGAACACGCCGAGCTCGTCCATACTGATTCGGAAGGGGCGTAGTTGTTGTCGTTGCAGAGGTGCGATAGGTGCAGCCGGCGGTGGTTGTGGAAAACGAGCGAGCAATTCATCAAACTTGCTATCAAGCTTTGTTTCAAACGTCTTCTCAATGCCATCTATCTTCTCCATGGCCTCGTCAAATCTGTTTACCACGTCTTGCACCTGTCCAATCATCATTTGCTGAAACTTATCATGTAGCTATTTGTTCGTCAGGTTCTCCCAATCAGTCTCATCGGCTAGTGATCCTACCATGGTTAGCAGCAAATAGAAACACACAAGAATATGATCCTCTGAGACTACTAAGAAGTGGTGGTGGTGTATCACAAACCCGTCAAGCAAATCTCAAATTCTTACCAGTTCTTACCCAAAGAAGAAGCGGTGATCGGCAACCGTTGTAGTCAAAACTCTCAAAGCTTGGCTATAGCGATTACGGGGAGAATCAAGCGCACGACGTAGATGTATGTGGAGCTGGGAAGGCTTATAATATGGTAGCAAAAAGGTCAAGAATAATCAATTCGAGATGCAAAGTTGAATACACGCTCAACGACGGTCTTGTGCTGGTCGTAGGCTAGACCGTGCTAGAGACGCGAGCCTAGAACACTAACAAAATCACGGCACGCTGCGTAAACAAGGAAGGAGCACACTATGATTTTTTTTTTTCTCTTTTTTTTTTGAAAAATCACTATAATGGCGAGTGTCTCAAAACTCTTCCCAGGTCAAACGATAGGATGGGCACGAAATTTTTCGACCAATTTTTTTTTTTTTGCTGGACCCAAAAATGAAACGGGTCAAAAAACTTTCTATAACGGCGATCGCCTCAATACGCTTAGAAACACCTAAAAATAGGATAGCGAAAAATTTTTTTGTCCGTGCGTTTTGGAAAATTTTGGGCCTAAGCGGAGGGTGGTTTCGGACTCGTTTTTTTGAAACCAACCTCTTCTACGGACGGCAAAAGATTGCTGGAATCGAAACCTACTCGCACAAGGAAACACGAATCGGAATTAGATGGATCCCAAAACAAATCTAATATGCAAGGAACTCGGATTGGTGGTGGATATATGGTGGTGGTATATGGCAACGGTGGTGGTATATGGCAACGGTGGTGGTATATGGAAGCGGTGGTGGTATATGGATACGGATTCGAAGCGGTGGCGGATAAGCGGTGGTGGTAGATGGCAGGGCGATGATAACGGTGCGGCGGCGGCGTGACAACTTATGACCAGAACTCAAACTCTAAAAGACTAGACTCTAAGACCAGCAACTAGACACGGCGATGCAACCGCAAATTCAACAACGCAAATACGAAAAAGATTATGCAAAGGCTCGATTAGTTCGGATATGATGACCTAACCCTAATTTTTTGGCTTTTTCGTGGACTGTAGGTATGAAGAACAGACTCGATCTAAACTACGAAAAAGCAGTAAAATCTCACCGAGCAACACGGAAATCTGATACCACTTGATAGAGGCAAAGGTGTCCCGTCTTTCGATGAGATGGTGGATTTCGCTTTGGTGGAAGTCGACTTTGACGATCCGACTACGAAGTCACGAGGACGTCGCGCTATAGCAATCGCTAAACCAACTCCGAGAGGTTATTGACCACGCCGAGCACGATCAACGACCACCACGAGGGTCTATTTCCTGCGAGCAAACGAAGAACAAGCAAGAAACTGAGATTGCAATCTGGATATTGCGAATATAAGATGAAAGCTTTATTGATCAAGGTGGGGTTACTGTGATGCCTTTGTCAGTCGTTGAACACAAACGGCACGCGGTTGCAGCTATGGCGAACTTTTGATCTAAACAAAACCCAAAGTCTAAGCGGTGCCCTAAGGGCTGTATATATGGAGGAAGAGGGGAGAATTTCGTGGCCCTTGGTGGAGGGTCCAAACTAACCCTATCTCTTGTTTCCCCACACATACGGACTCTAAAATAGCCTATACTAATGTATTTCGAAATTACATGGGCCTGGCCCAATAATAAGGTGACGCAGCACCTAGAATAGCCTCTGGACGAAATTTATGAAGTGGCATCTTGTATATTTCGTCCAAGGCTTCATGCACTCATTATGGTGGCTTCAAAGTCCTGAAATCATCACTTGTAACTCTATTCTTGTCCCCCTTGCGCATGCCATCATCTCCATGCTTGTTCTTGCTCCAATGTTCATCCTTCTCCAAGCTAGGCCCTTCATTTGTAAGCAAAAAAAATGTATCCAATTTAGGCAGCATCATATTCTCATGAACATTAGAATCATTACCAAGAAACGAAAGTACCTAGTAATTTAGTTGGCGTGCGCGAGCTCTAGTAATTGGTCCAGTATGTATAGCAGTAGGGGCTGTGGGTGTAACAATGGTATTGATGTCCTCATCAGTGAATAAACCTTATTTGAATCAAATTTACATGCTACAACATGCTTAGATAAGCAAACATGCAATGAGTCATTCGACACAGAATCATCACCAAGATTAGAGGTCATATCAAAATGATTAAACATTGATTCTTTTGCATCAACAGTTAATTCAATGGGTGCACTCAAAATTGTTGGTATTTCAATTGTTTGATCACATGACGCATTCATGACAGTTTCAAGATTCTCTAAAATAGGTGATGTGCACCAGGTAACTCAACACATGATGCATTCAAGGTAACTACGGATGCATCATTCTCATGTGAAGTTATATCATGAATACCTTTACTGTTACCTTGTCGCAAAGACGTAGCTGATGTAGGTACACACGTAGACAATGCACCATACTCTTGAGATGATGTCGCGCTCACAATCCGAGGTGGGGCTTCTCTAGTAGGTGCAACGGTGGAGGAACCAACCGACGGTGGTGAGCATGAACTGGAATAGTAGTTGTTGTAGTCACCCAATGCATCCTCCTCAGAATCGTCTCTCAAAGGTACAAGCACGAACATACATACCGGTAATGCAACGAGGAATATACTGAAATCTTGCACGAATATCATGGTTCAAACCACCAAAAAATCTATTCATTGTATCATCCTCAGATTCTTCTATGTCACAATGATGCATATAAGATTTGAACTCTTGGTAGTAAGTATGAACAGTGTTATTGCCTTGTTTAAATTGTTCAAATTTGTGAAGCAATTCACGACGATAGTAAGGAGGGAAAAAATGTTGTCTCATTACATCTTTCAAATCTTTCCAAGTTGTGGGTTGGTTATCAATATTTTTCTTACAATGCACAATCCACCAAACTGAAGCAAAACCAGTAAATGCTCTAGTGGCAGCTCGTACTCGCTCAAGTTCAGAAAAGTCATGGTTACTAAAAACTTGTTCTACTTCAAACTCCCAAGCAAGATAAATAGCAGGATTAAATCTACCCTCAAATGACGGTAAAGAGATAACCTGACCATGTGGTTGTGTGTGCTGTCCCAACTCTCGTGATGGTGAAGATGTGTCCATCGTGCAAGAACTTCTATCTCCGAACCTGTCATGATTAGTAGAAACAAGAAACAAAATCCAGAATAATGTTCCTATGAACTACTAGGATGTGGTTGTAAAGTGCTCACATAAAGCAAATATCAATATCTTACAAGTTCTTACCATGCGGCGGTGGTGACGAGCAACCAGCGGTGTCAAGTAACTCAAGATTGTGTAAAGCGATTGCCGAGGAACGTCGTCTACACGTGTAGAAATATGTGGAGCTGGGTTGGCTATATATGGTAGCAAAAATTTAGCAATAATCAATTCAAAGATGCAATGTTGAATAAACGCTCAACGACGGTACTGTGCTGGTCCTAGGATAGACCGGACTAGAGACGCGAGCCTAGAACACTAATGAGGTCACGGCATAGCACAACTAGCATCAATTAAGGATACTAAGTAGCTCTTGACAGCAAGATATAAGTGAAGATCACAATGGTAGTGAAGATAATGATGAAAAACAACTACCAAGCAGGACATACAACAACTCTCTCTCCAACTTTCCTCTTGAAAAGTTTGAGCCAATTTTCTGATAAATTCTTTCAAAGAATGCTACTAACTCAAGCTTTCCAATGCAAAAAGAATCACTCAATTCCGAGTTGATATGAGGAGTCAAAGAATTCTAAAACTGGCCTGAAAAATTGGAACAAGCTGTGTTCACGAACTTCGGAGGGCAAAAAGACCTATTTAGAAGCCGATTTTGAGGTGTCAAATATTGAACTAGCTTCTGTAACTATTTACATGCGGCTCGTCATTAGCTTCAATTTGAGTACTCACGGAGCCAAAACGGACTTCGTATGAGAAAGATACATCTATTTTACTGAACAGTGCGCAAAACAGATTCTAATCCGAATTCAGGTACGAGATTGATTCTAGATAGATCTGAATTTTTTTCTTCTCTCTTTTTTTTTCTCACACTTTTTTTCTTTTTCTTCTCTCCTTTTCTTTTTTTTTCTTTCTTTTTTTTTCTCTCTTTTTTTTTCTCCCTCTTTCCAAGACAAAATAGATAAGATGCAGATTGGATCAGGCAAAGATGTGAATGACCTCAACTATGATTATGACAATGAACAGCGCGTAGCACGTGGTGGAAATTAATAGATGGGATGGTGGACAACGGAAGGGATAATGATGCAGCGGTGGCGTGACTAATGTGAACAGAACTCGAAACTCTAAAGGAACTAGACACTAAGACCAGCAAGCGACACATTTATGCAACCGATAATTCAACTATGCAAGCAACGAATAGAAAATTGCAAAGGCTCAGACTGGCTTGGATAAAGGATGAACAGATCTAACTTTTTTTTGTGGCTTTTTCATGGACTATAGGTATGAACGACAGATGCGATCTAAACAATGAAAAACTGTAAAATCTCACCGAGCAAACTGAAAACTGATACCACTTGATAGAGGCGGGGTGTCCCAATCTTTCGATGAGATGATAACTATCGATTTGGTGGAGACGACTTTGACGATCCGACTACAAACGTGCACGACGTTGCGCCTTAGCAATCGCTAAACCAACTCCGAGAGGTTATTGATCACGCTGGAGCACGATCAACTTGACCACGAAGGTCTATTCCTGCAAGCAATCGAAGAACAAGCAAGAATATGATAAAGCAATCTGAATATTGCGAATATATATGAAGTATTGATAATGGTGGGGATCCGTAACCGGTCTTGGTCTGGTCGTTGGACACAAACGAAGTACACGAAGTTGCAATGGCTAACTTTTAACTAAACAAATCCCAAGGGAAAAGCTACTAGATGGATCTACTTATATAGGAGCAAGGGGTGGCGGCCAAGGAGGTGGGAGGACGTCCCAAGGCAGCCTAAAACTAACCCTAGGTCGTACAAGGCTCAAGGGCCCAAGTGGAGGTGACGTAACACCTTTGGACTTGTAGTTTGACTCGGATTCTGCTGCAGCGTCAGATTGTTTCGTCCACAACTTAACGCTCCGGATGGATTTTAAGGTGATTCCAACTGTGCTGGAAAGAGCATGAAATCTACTTTCCAACAAAAAAAGAATCACCCAATTCGGAGTCCGTATGAAAACGTTGTTGACGTTTTGAGTCAGGTATGTCTGTGCAGTCCGAATCTGAATCCAGAACGTGAGAGACTTGGACTCTAATCTTCTCTTGGCCCAAAAGTGACGTGAGAAGACTTTTTGAACAGCACCTAAACTTCTTCTTTTCCCTTATCTTCATATGTGGATTGTACAAATGTCCCATACACCTGCAATTAGACAAAACACAAAAGTATGTGAAGTATTTTTGTTCTGGATAACATAAATATATTATTGAATAGTTTGCACTAGAAATCACCTGACAAATATGCATGTATGCAATATTTTTGGTCTTATCCAAGGTAGTCATGTCCTCATCATCCGGACGATCCGGCTAACTCCACCGAAGGCAACAGAACCTCCGCGCTGAAGTCGGATCATCCGGACCCAGGCCCGGATCATCCGGACCCCGCCCGGACGTCCGGACCCCAGCCCGGACATCCGGCCCGTGGCGCCACTCAGCCGACCCTCCGGCTCATCCGGACTCCACCGGATCATCCGGACCGTCCGGATCATCCGGATCTCGTCCGGATCATCCGGCCAGCGCTTTGTCTTGTGGCGTGTTGGGCTGAGCCCATGTACCCCTTCGCCCTAGACTCTATATATAGGACCCCCTCTCCTCACTTTGAGACTTAGCATTGGATTAGCTCATATTTGTGTGTGAGAGCCTTTGCTCATCCACCGGTACTTCTCCTCGGAGATCAGGACCTCCGTCTAGGAGAAGATCCATCGGATTCAAGACCCCTATACGGGAAGATCCCCTCGTGGATTCAAGACCTCCTCCGGGAGAAGAACGGCTACCTTTGTATCTTTCCTTTGTTGATTTTGGACCATGTATCACTCGTGCTTCGATGATCTAGACCTTGTGTGATTGATCTCTTGTCGGTTGAGTGTCTCTCTCGTTCTTTCCCGTGATTTCCTCTCGTTCTTCCGCTGTTCTTCGTGTTCCTCAATAGGATCCCCTCAAGCGTGAAAGATCGGCGAATTAGGGTTCCACCCTACATCATATGGTATCATGAGCCACGTTGATCACGTTTTTGGAGCCCCTACCTCGTGATTTCTAGCTTGATTTTGTTGTTTTCGTCCTAAAAACCCGAAAATCCCCACAAAAATACCCCAAATTTTTTTGTGATTTGTTGGTTTTGATGATGTTTTGTTGTTTTTGATCCGTGGATTCGGTGTGTAACTCGTGGATCTTGTGTTTCCCCACCTTCTCCCCCTCGAAATCCACCCAAAATCCCCGAAATCATCAAATTCCACCCCATTTTCGTGTTCTTCCCGAGCCATTCCCGTGCGTGGTTGACCTGCCCGGATCATCCGGACTCGCCCGGATCATCCGGCACCTGGCCCGGATCATCCGGCTTCCTCTGCCGAAACTGCAGATTCTGCAGCCCCCATCCACCACCACCACCTTCCACACACACATATACACCCTCCACATCACATCCACCACCATTTCCTCTTGTCAAACCCCAAGACAAAACCTCCGTACTACCATTCGAATTTGAGTTCGACAATTTGAGTGAGATTTCCGTGTCCTTTTGTGTTTCGGCTATTTAGGTGCGGTGTGACATCAACAACAAACGCTCATTTTGGTCGGCTACTCATCTTCGCTACGGACGGTAACATCGACGACATCTTTGTCATACCTTGCAATTGCATTGATAGCCATCATATACCATCTTTTGCGTTGCTTACCCACCGAGACTAGCCATTGAGTATTGCGGGCAACGTGACTTGTGCACATTAGTTGCATACACCATATCATACATACCTTTGAGGTGCATATCTCGGAATCAACTTGTGTGTCACAAAGTTGTCATCGCATACACAATTGCTATCTTAGTTCGTCAAGTTTGCATAAGAAAAGAGCTCAAAAGAGAAAGAGCCACTCAAGCTTTTAAGCAAAGAGGAAAGATAAGCAAAGAGTTTATAAGCAACAAGCATAGCATCATACAACATTAAGATTGTCATATAAGATCATCTTGGATCATTGCACCGATACACCATACATATAGCATACGTGGGATAGAGATCGTTGCATTTTTGCCAAGTAGGTTGTGCACAAGCTCCGTATCCGCCTATTGTGCAATCGTGCTAGCGTCTCTCTAGTATTGTGCAACAAGAGCATTTTCGTGGAATCCACATTTTGGCTCAATTTTGGTTTGCACAATCCCATTTATCTATTTGCGTGTGTGTTTCCGTGTACCACCACTTGCTTGGTCTACTTGTTGCATATGCGAATTTGCGAATCTTCTTCAACATTTTTGAGTCAAGCTAACGATTGCAATCAATTTTGTGCCACCATCCTAACCAAGCTCCACCAAAAGCTTTTACTTGTGTAGGTGTGAGAATCGACAAGGATCGGTACCAATAGTGCTATTTCATTGTCCGCATTTGAGTGAACTTGATTCATCTTCAACTTCGGTCAAAGGTACATTGGTATTCATTCTTCTCCTTCTACCACTCACAATTTGTTTGAAATGATGGATAGGCCAAGTTCTTCTACAAATCCACTCTTCATCGAGCAAGACGACGACATGTCATCATCGTCACCAAGAGCCACCTCTTTGGCGCAAGAACGAGCTCTCCATCAAGAGCAACAAGCAATGAGCGAACGATCGACAACCTCTCCACCGACTTGCGACTCTCAGAAAGCGTACACGCGATTACTTCGACAACAAACTCGACGCGCACAAGAAAGAGAACGATGCAAGAATGGATGAGATCCGCGCCTTGTTGGTGAACCGGCGTACTTCTACCTCTTCACACTCAAGACGGAGCCACTCAAGTCGCCACTCCGACGACTCCTTCTCCGACACAAGTACACCGTCATCGAACATTCTTCGACGAGCCGCGCGTCAAGATCGCCATGCATCTCGCAACCCACTTCACGAGAAGAATCTCCAAGAGCAAGTTGATAAAGAAGCTCCTCGTCCTCAATCGAGCCAAATGGCGTTTGCTCAAGCTCAAGAACGACAACGTCTTCGTCACCAACAAGAACAAGAACGAGCGCGCCTACACCAAGAGCAACAAGACGTCGAAGCTCAACGTCTTCAACAACAACAACGCGAAGCACAAGCTCTTGAGGCGGAACGCGCCCTTCAAGCCTCAAGTCAAGCTCTCGCCAACCGCAATCGCGAAAGGCGCAATCAAGAGGAAGCACTTCAAGAAGAAATACAAGAGAGGAACTACCATCAACGTGCGCAACGTCAAGCCCAACAAACTCCTCCACAAGCTCCTCAAGCTCAACCTCACCCTCAAGGTCAACAAGAGCAAGTTGATCATGGACTTCCTCCTCGACAAGAGCAACATGAGGATGATTACCCTCCACGTCAAGAACGTCATCATCAACATCGACCTCAAAACAATGAAGAACATCGCTATGGCAAGCTCAAGTTCACAATGCCCAAGTTCAATGGAACCAATGATCCTGAAGAGTACCTCTCATGGGCATTGAAGGTCGACAAAATCTTTCGTTTGCACAAATTTGAGGAAGAGAAGAAGATCCCTATGGCATCACTTGAGTTCCAAGACTATGTGCTCATATGGTGGGAACAAATCCTTGAGCGCCGACAAGCAAGAGGTGAACCTCCAATCACCACTTGGGCTCAAATGAAAGAAGTCATGCGAGCATGCTTTGTGCCCACCTACTACAACCGTGATCTCTTCAAGAAGCTACAACTCCTCAAGCATGGAACAAAGAGTGTTGAAGAATACTACAAAGAATTGGAGATTGCCATGATTCGAGCCAATGTCAAAGAAGATGATGAGCAAACAATGGCACGATTCTTGAATGGGCTCAACCATCCCATCAAGAAGATTGCCGACTTCCAACCCTACTCCAACCTCATTGAGCTCGTGCATCAAGCTACAAAGGCGGAACGACAAGTACAAGATGACTTGATGGAGGCAAAGGTGTCCCGTCTTTCGATGAGATGGTGGATTTCGCTTTGGTGGAAGTAGACTTTGACGATCCGACTACGAGCGTGCGAGGACGTCGCGCCTTAGCAATCGCTAAACCAACTCCGAGAGGTTATTGACCACGCCGAGCACGATCAACGACCACGAGGGTCTATTTCCTGCGAGCAAGCGAAGAACAAGCAAATAACGAGATTGCAATCTGGATATTGCGAATATAAGATGAAAGCTTTATTAATCAAGGTGGGGTTACTGTGGCGCCTTTGTGCAGTCGTTGAACACAAGCGAAATGCAGGTTGCAACTATGGCGAACTTTTGATCTAAACAAAACCCAAAGTCTAAGCGGTGCCCTAAGGGCTGTATATATGGAGGAAGAGGGGAGATTTTCGTGGCCCTTGGTGGAGGGGTCGAAACTAACCCTATCTCTTGTTTCCCCACACATACGGACTCTAAAATAGCCTATACTAATGTATTTCGAAATTACATGGGCCTGGCCCAATAATAAGGTGACGCAGCACCAAGAATAGCCTCTGGACGAGATTTATGAAGTAGCATCTTGTATATTTCGTCCAAGGCTTCATGCACTCATTATGGTGGCTTCAAAGTCCTGAAATCATCACTTGTAACTCCATTCTTGTCCCCTTAGCATGCCATCATCTCCATGCTTGTTCTTGCTCCAATGTTCATCCTTCTCCAAGCTAGGCCCTTCATTTGTAAGCAAAACAAATGTATCCAATTTAAGCAACATCATATTCTCATGAACATTAGAATCATTACCAAGAAACGAAAGTACACGGTAATTTAGTTGGCGTCTTGTGAGCTCTAGTAATTGGTCCAAGATGTATAGCAGCAGGGGTTGTGGGTGTAACAATGGTATTGATGTCCTCATCATCCTCCCTTCTTGAAATGAAGTCGTCCTCGACGGAAGTTCATCTTCCTCACCCAAATATGGCTTCAAATCTGCAATGTTAAAAGTGGGACTAACCCCAAAATCTGCAGGCAGCTCAAGTTTATATGCATTATCATTTACTTTCTCCAACACCTTAAAGGGACCAGCAGACGTGGCATTAGCTTTGATTTGCGCAAATCAGAAATCTATCCTTACGCAAATGTAACCAAACAAGATCTCCGGTGCAAACACAACATGTTTTCTACCCTTATCTCCAAAGAAGTTTATATTTAGCATTCATACGCTCAATGTTTTCCTTAGTTAACTCATGCATTTTAAAATCAATTCAGCACGTTCTTTAGCATCAAAATTAACCTTCTCCGAAGATGGAAGAGGCAACAAATCAATAGGTGCACGAGGTAGGAAACCATACACAACTTCAAAAGGGCACATCTTAGTAGTAGAATGCAATGAGCGATTATAAGCAAATTCAATATGAGGCAAGCATTCCTCCCACATTTTCTTATTTTTCTTTAGAACAGCCCTAAGCATAGTAGACAATGTTCTATTGACTACTTCAGTTTGTCCATCGGTTTGGGGTGACAAGTAGTACTAAAAAGCAGTTTAGTCCCCAACTTAGCCCATAAACATCTCCAAAAGTGGCTAAGAAATTTAGTATCACGATCTGAAACAATAGTATTTGGCACACCATGCAAGCGAATAATTTCACGAAAGAACAAATCAGCAACATTGACAAAGATCATCGCTTTTATGACATGGTATAAAGTGTGCCATTTTCGAGAATCTATCCACGACAACAAATATGCTATCCCTCCCCTTCTTTGTTCTAGGTAAACCTAAAACAAAGTCCATAGATATATCCTCCCAAGGAACACTAGGTACAGGCAAAGGCATATATAAACCATGAGGATTGAGTCGTGAGTTAGCTTTTTGACATGTAGTGCAGCGAGCAATAAAACGCTCAACATCCGTCTCATCTTTGGCCAAAAGAAATGTGTAGCAAGTCGTCCTCCGTCTTCTTCACGCCAAAGTGTCCCATTAGTCCTCCTCCATGCGCCTCCTGCAACAACAAAAGACGAACGGAGCTAGCTGGAATGCATAGCTTGTTAGCACGGAACACAAATCCATCATTAACGACAAACTTGTTCCATGTTCTTCCTTCTTTACAATTCTGCAATACATCTTTAAAATCAGCATCATGCACATATTGATCTTTGATGGTCTCCAAACCAAATATTTTGAAGTCAAGTTGTGAAAGCATAGTATAGCGACGAGACAATGCATCAAGCAATAACATTTTCTTTACCCTTCTTGTGTTTAATGACATAAGGAAAGTCTCAATGAATTCAACCCATTTAGCATGTCTACGATTCAGTTTAGCTTGACTTTTAATATGTTTCAAAGATTCATGATCAGAATGTATAACAAATTCTTTGGGCCATAAATAATGTTGCCATGTTTCTAAAGTCCGAACAAGAGCATATAATTCTTTATCATAAGTAGAGTAATTCAGACTAGGCCCACTCAATTGTTCAGAAAAGTATGCAACAGGTTTGCCATCTTGTAATAACACACCTCCTAATCCAATTCCACTAGCATCACATTCAAGCTTAAAAGTCTTATTAAAATTAGGAAGTTGGAGTAAAGGAGCATGTGTCAACTTAGCTTTCAATACCGTGAAGGCTTCTTCCTGTGCGGTACCCCAAACAAAAGGCACATCCTTGTTTGTAAGCTCGTTGAGAGGTGCAGCAATGGTGCTGAAATCTCTCACAAAACGCCTATAGAAACCAGCGAGGCCAAGGAAACTCCTCACTTGTGTGACCGTTTTGGGCTGCGGCCAACTCTCAATAGCTTCAATCTTGGCTTTATCAACTTCAATTCCCTGTGGAGTAACAACATAGCCAAGAAAAGATACTCGGTCGGTGCAAAAGGTACACTTCCCAAGGTTACCAAACAAACGTGCATCACGTAGAGCATTAAAAACAGCACGTAAATGTTCCAAATGTTCTTCCAAAGATTTGCTATAAATCAGTATATCATCAAAATAGACTACCACAAATCGTCCAATGAAAGCACGTAAAACTTCGTTCATTAATCTCATGAAAGTACTAGGTGCATTAGTTAACCCAAAAGGCATGACTAACCACTCATATAATCCAAACTTAGTTTTAAATGCTGTTTTCCATTCATCTCCCAATTTCATACGAATTTGATGGTATCCACTACCCAAATCAACTTTGGAGAATATTGTAGAGCCACTCAATTCATCAAGCATATCATCTAGCCTAGGAATAGGGTGGCGATAACGAATAGTAATATTATTGATGCCTCTACAATCAACACACATACGTGACATACCATCCTTTTTCGGCACTAGAATAATAGGAACAGCACAAGGACTAAGGGATTCACGTATATAACCTTTGTCGAGCAGCTCACATGCTTGACGCATAATCTCCTTCGTCTCCTCTGGATTGGTGCGGTATGGTGCACGGTTGGGTAATGATGCACCGGAATTAAGTCAATTTGATGCTCAATCCCTCTAATAGGTGGTAATCCGGTGGCACGTCTTGTGGAAAGACGTCGTGAACTCCTACAAAATGTTAGTGACAGCGAGGGGGCAAAGAGGAAGGCCGTCCTCGAATGAAAATAATGCCTCTTTGCACACAAAAGCATAGCAAATAGATTTGCTAAAATCTAGCTCATCAATATCAGATTTGGTGGCAAGTAAACATGCACTTTTCAATTTAATTTCGAAGCAACAGATAGATGGTTTATTATTAGGCTTCATGTGTTGCTCAAATTCTTTTGCCACAATCTGATTTTCACTCTTATTTTTCTCTGTTTTGCTTTATTAGCTCTATTAATATCATCTTTCAAAATGGACTCAGAGTCATAGGAATCAAAGTAATATTTTTATCCTTATGAACAAGAGTATCTTGATTGTTTCTACCATGGTGTCAGAATTTTTATCAAATTGCCATGGTCTACCAAGTAACAAGGAACATGCTTGCATAGGTACCACATCACAATCAACATAATCAGCATATGTAGAGATACTAAAATGCACACGAGCAAGATCGTGTTACCTTCACCTTGCCGCTGTTGTTGAACCATTGGATGTAGTAAGGATGTGGATGTGGTCTTGTGGTGAGAGATAGCTTCTCCACCATCTCCATGCTAGCCAAGTTGTTGCAGCTCCCTCCATCTATGATGGCGCTTGAATAGAACGTTCCTTCACAACTCCCTTTGTATGGAACAAATTATGCCTCTGATTTTGCTCACTTGTGTAACCTGCACACTCAAAACACGTTGAGCAACTAAACATTCATACATGTCGGCATCTTGAGCAGCCATGTATTGTGTCTCATGATCGAAATCATCTCCACCGTGTTCCTCATGTGTAATAAGAGCCAAAGTCTCCTCATCATAGTCACTAGCGGACTCATACCCACCATCCTCGTGAGCAATCATCACACGCTGAGATTTGCATTCTCTCATAAAATGTCCTCTTCCCTTACAACGACGACAAATAATATCACTTGTGTGCCTGTTGACGCCATGGAAGAAGAAGAGCTCTGTGCAGGCCAGGCGGTGTGCTCTTGGCGAGATAGTGGTGGTTGTGCCTGCTTTCTTGTATCTCGGTTGGAGGTGGCACTGAAGGAGGTGATGGTGCGGTGGAAGTAGATGATGCGTGGTGTGTCCATGATGAAGGTCGACCTGCGAGAAAAGTTAGTGCGGCGCCAATGCACATCGATCCTGCACTTCACGTTCAGCTTTACAAGCAAGATGGAATAAGCGAGTGATATTATTATAATCCTTATAGTCTAGAATGGTCTGAATCTCTCTATTTAATCCACCCGAAAAACGTGCAAGCATAGCTTCATTCTCCTCAACAATACAACATCTAATCAAGCCAGTTTGTAATTCCCGATAATATTCTTCTCTGAGTTTTTCCTTGTCTTAAGCGCTGCAATTTTTGAAGTAATTCACGTTGATAATATGGTGGAACCCAACGAGTACGCATAGCAGTTTTCAAAGCAGCCCAAGTAGCTGGAATAGGATATAATCTACAATGTTCGGACCACCAAACACATGCAAAGCTAGTGAAAGCACAAACAATGACGCAGAACACGTCTCTCCTCGGGATATTGTAACCATGTAAATCATTGTTCAGTTTCTAACTCCCAAGTAAGATATATATCGGGAACATATCTACCCTCAAATGGTGGAATATTCAATTTCAGTTTAGGGAGATGGTCATGATCTCGTACTGAGGGGAGCCCTAATATTGCCATTATTTGCATGTGGGCGACACGGTGGTTGTGGTGCTGGTGGTTGCACGTAATTCGATGTTGATCAACCTCATCCTCATAATCGTCCACATACTCATCATCCTCCTCGGTACCACCACCAGCGATGCAGGAGCCAAAGAAGCACCAACAGCGATGGCAGCGGCACCAAATTTTGTCCTGGCTCAATAGGAACACGCTGAGCTCGTCCATACTGATTCGGAAGGGCGTGGTTGTTGTCGTTCTGCAGAGGTGCGATAGGTGCAGCCGGCGGTGGTTGTGGAAAACGCAGCGAGCAATTCATCAAACTTGCTATCAAGCTTTGTTTCAAACGTCTTCTCAATGCCATCTATCTTCTCCATGGCCTCGTCAAATCTGTTTCCCACGTCTTGCACCTGTCCAATCATCATTTGCTGAAACTTATCATGTAGCTGTTTGTTCGTCGAGTTCTCCCAATCAGTCTCAATCGACTTGTGATCCTGCCATGGTTAGCAACAATAGAAACACACAAGAATATGATCCTCTGAGACTACTAGGAAGTGGTGGTGGTGGTGTGGTGGACAGTCACAAATCCGTCAAGCAAATCTCAAATTCTTACCAGTTCTTACCCAAAGAAGAAGTGGTGATCGGCAACCGTTGTAGTCAAAACTCTCAAAGCTTGGCTATAGCGATTACCGGGGAGAATCAAGCGCACGACGTAGATGTATGTGGAGCTGGGAAGGCTTATAATATGGTAGCAAAAAAAAAGGTCAAGCAATAATCAATTCGAGATGCAAAGTTGAATAAGCGCTCAACGACGGTCTTGTTGGTCCTAGGCTGAACCGTGCTAGAGGCGCGAGCCTAGAACACTAACAAAATCACGGCTGCTGCGTAAACAAGGGAGGAGCACACTCTGAAAAAAATTTCGCTCTTTTTTTTGCTGCTTTTTTTGCGAAAAATCACTATAATGGCGAGTGTCTCAAAACTCTTCCAGTCAAACCGATAGGATGGGCACGAAATTTTTTCGACCAATTTTTTTTTTTTTGCTGGACCCAAAAACTGAAGCGGGTCAAAAAACTTTCTATAACGGCGATGTCTCAATACGCTTAGAAACACCTAAAATAGGATAGCGAAATTTTTTTTGTCCCGTGCGTTTTGGAAAATTTTGGGCCTAAGCGGAGGGTGGTTTCGGACTACCTCTTCTCTGACGGACAAAAGATTGTCCGTCGTTTCGGAAATTTTTTGTCCCGCGTTTTGTAAAATTTTTGTCCGTCGTTTCGGAAAAAATTTCGACCAATTTTTTTTTTTGAAACCAACCTCTTCTACGGACGGACAAAAGATTGCTGGAATCGAAACCTACTCGGACAAGGAAACACGAATCGGAAATTAGATGGATCCCAAAACAAATCTAATATGCAAGGAACTTCGGATTGGTGGTGGATATATGGTGGTGGTATATGGCAGCGGTGGTGGTATATGGATACGGATTGAAGCGGTGGCGGATAAGCGGTGGTGGTAGATGGCAGGCGAATGATAGCAGTGCGGCGGCGGCGTGACAACTTATGACCGAACTCGAAACTCTAAAGACTAGACTCTAAGACCAGCAACTAGACACGGCGATGCAACCGCAAATTCAACAACGCAAATCTGAAAAGATTATGCAAAGGCTCAGATTGGTTCGGATATGATGACCTAACCCTAATTTTTTTGGCTTTTTCGTGGACTGTAGGTATGAAGAACAGACTCGATCTAAACTACGAAAAATCTGTAAAATCTCACCGAGCAACACGGAGCTCGATACCACTTGATGGAGGCAAAGGTGTCCGTCTTTTCGATGAGATGGTGGATTTCGCTTTGGTGGAAGTAGACTTTGACGATCCGACTACGAAGTGCGAGGGCGTCGCGCCTTATATGTCGCTAAACCAACTCCGAGAGGTTATTGACCACGCGAGCACGATCAACGACCACGAGGGTCTATTTCCTGCGAGCAAGCGAAGAACAAGCAAGAAACTGAGATTGCAATCTGGATATTGCGAATATAAGATGAAAGCTTTATTAATCAAGGTGGGGTTACTGTGGCGCCTTTATGCAGTCGTTGAACACAAGCGAAATGCTGCGAAGTTGCAGCTATGGCGAACTTTTGATCTAAACAAAACCCAAAGTCTAAGCGGTGCCCTAAGGGCTGTATATATGGAGGAAGAGGGGAGATTTTCGTGGCCCTTGGTGGAGGGTCGAAACTAACCCTATCTCTTGTTTCCCCACACATACGGACTCTAAAAATAGCCTATACTAATATTTCGAAATTACATGGGCTGGCCCAATAATAAGGTGACGCAGCACCTAGAATAGCCTCTGGGCGAGATTTATGAAGTAGCATCTTGTATATTTCGTCCAAGGCTTCATGCACTCATTATGGTGGCTTCAAAGTCCTGAAATCATCACTTGTAACTCCATTCTTGTCCCCTTTAGCATGCCATCATCTCCATGCTTGTTCTTGCTCCAATGTTCATCCTTCTCCAAGCTAGGCCCTTCATTTGTAAGCAAAACAAATGTATCCAATTTAGGCAGCATCATATTCTCATGAACATTAGAATCATTACCAAGAAACGAAAGTACCTGGTAATTTAGTTGGCGTGCGCGAGCTCTAGTAATTGGTCCAGTATGTATAGCAGCAGGGGCTGTGGGTGTAACAATGGTATTGATGTCCTCATCATGACTTCAAGTACGCCAAGTACTCATCCACGACATACGGCCTCTCCAACAACAAAGCTTCAACAACTACTCCAACTTCGACATCAACCAAGCCTTATCCAACCAACGACGACAAGTCAAGTTACAAGAAAGCTTCTACAAGTTCAAGTCGTCCTCCTCCTATTACAAGCAACCCCAAGCCGCGTGCTTCATCATCCACTCCAAACGATGAGACCGTCAAGACAAGCTCCTTCAAGTGCTTTACTTGCGGCGGCCGAGGCCACAAGTCATATGAATGCACCAACAAGCACACCATGATACTCAACGACGATGGCACTTACGACTCAATAAGTGAAGATGAAATGGACGCTATTGAGCAAGTGGCCATGCACCGGCGCATCAACGAGGATGAAGATGATCAAGTCTTTTGTGATGAAGATACAAGCCCCGCTCTTGTTGTCTCCAAAGTCTTGACACTTCAACATCATCAAGAAGAAGACCAACGATGCCACATCTTCCACACAAAGGCCGGCATCAATGGGAGATCCGTCAAGGTCATCATCGATGGAGGTAGTTGCCACAACTTGGCAAGCGAAGAACTATGCTCCAAGCTCCAATTGGTCAAGAAGAAGCATCCGCAACCATACAAGGTTCAATGGCTAAGTGACTCCGGCACTATACGAGTTGAGCATACGGTCCAAGTATCCTTCAAAATCGGTGCATATGAGGACACTTTGGAGTGTGATGTGGTCCCAATGACCGTTTGCCACCTCCTCCTTGGTCGGCCATGGCAATTCGACCGTGGTGTCTACCACAATGGGCGTACAAACCACTATAGCTACAAGATGAAAGGCAAAGAATATGTTTTACGACCCATGTCTCCTAGTCAAGTGATAGCCGACAAACAAGCCACCAACCAAAGAGAGAAGAGTGAGAAAGTGAGCCACCAAAAAGTGAGTGAGAGCCACAAGCCAAATTTGAGCGGCTCTTCGCCTAGAGAGAAAAACCTCATACTATTCGCCACCAAACATGAGATGAGAGAAGTGTGTGAGAACCCATCAAGTGTGATGCACTTTGTCCTTGTGTGCAAGGATGGAGAACCAAAAACTAACACCACTCATGAGCTACCTTTGGTGTTTCAATCTCTTTTGCAGGAATTTCAAGATGTTTTCCCCGATGAGCTACCTCCGGGTCTACCTCCTCTTCGAGGCATTGAGCATCGAATCGACCTCATCCCTAGAGCGCCACTTCCAAACAAAGCTCCCTACCCTGTCAATCCTGAAGAAACCAAGGAGATTCAATGGCAAGTACAACAACTACTCGACAACGGTCATGTACGTGAAAGCTTAAGCCCTTGTGCCGTGCCCGTTATACTTGTGCCTAAGCCAGATGGAAGTTTCCGCTTGTGCTCTGATTGTAGACCCATAAATGCTATCACCATGCGCTATAGGCATCCCATTCCTCGCTTAGATGATATGCTTGATGAACTTAGTGGAGCCAACTTTTTCTCAAAAATTGATCTTAAAAGTGGCTATTATCAAATCCGCATTCATGAGGGTGATGAATGGAAAACCGCTTTCAAAACAAAATTTGGCTTATATGAATGGTTGGTTATACCTATGGGTTTGTCGGAAGCTCCCGGAACTTTTGTGCGTCTCATGCATTATCTACTTCGTCCATACATTGGAATCTTTGTTGTGGTTTACTTCGATGACATTCTTGTGTTTAGCAAAACCATGAAAGAGCATCTTGATCACGTTAAGCTTGTTTTGCAAACACTTCGAAAAGAAAGTCTTTATGCCAACTTGAAGAAATGCACTTTTGGAGTTGACAAAGTGGTTTTCTTGGGTTTCGTTGTCTCTTCCAAGGGTGTCCATGTTGATGAAACTAAGATCAAAGCAATTAAAACTTGGCCCCAACCCACCAATTTGCAACAAGTGTGAAGTTTCCTTGGTCTTGCAGGTTTTTATCGCCGCTTTGTGAAAAACTTTAGCACTATTGCAGCTCCTTTGCATGCTTTGAGTAAGAAGAATACTCCTTTTGTTTGGGGACCTTTGCAATCAAACGCTTTTGATGAGCTCAAGTCTTTGCTTACTCATGCTCCAATTCTTGCTTTGCCCAATTTTGACAAAACTTTTGAGGTCCATTGTGATGCAAGTGGTACCGAATTGGCGGAGTTTTAATGCAAGAAAACGAGTCATTGCTTATTTTAGTGAAAAACTCTCCGTGCTCAACTTAACTATCCCATGTATGACAAAGAATTGTATGCTTTAGTCGTGGGCTAAATGTTTGGGAACATTATCTTAGACCTCATGAGTTTGTCATCCATACCGATCATGAAACGCTTAAGTACTTAAAAGGTCAAACTAAATTGAACAAGCGTCATGCCAAATGGAGTGAATTTATTGAATCTTTTCCATATGTGATCAAGTACATTAAGGGCAAGGAAAATGTAGTTGCCGATGCACTTTCACGAATATGCACGCTTGTCACCCAACTTGAGTTGAATGTTATTGGCTTTGAGCACATAAAAGATTTGTATGCTAGTGATCCATCTTTTGCACCTCATTATGCTAAATGTTTGACGCATACATCTTGGGAACAATATTACCTCAAGGATGGTTATCTTATGAGAGCTAACAAACTTTGCATACCCGAGTCTTCTCTTCGTTTGCTACTTTTGCAAGAGGCTCATGGAGGTGGACTCATGGGACATTTTGGACGCGACAAGACCTTCGCCACGCTCTCCAAGAACTACTTTTGGCCCAAGATGTTTCGAGACGTTTCACGCTTCACCACGCGATGCTCCACATGCCGCAAAGCTAAGTCAAAAGCTCAATCTCATGGTCTTTACATGCCTCTTCCTATTCCTTATCAACCTTGGGAAGACATTAGCATGGACTTTGTACTTGGTTTGCCTAGAACTCAAAATGGAAAAGACTCCGTATTTGTTGTTGTGGACAGATTTTCTAAAATGGCACATTTCATTCCTTGCAACAAGGTAGACGATGCTTCACATATTGCAAATCTCTTTTGTAGGGAAATATTGCGCCTCCATGGAGTACCAAAGTCAATCGTCTCCGACCGTGACGTCAAGTTCTTGAGTTACTTTTGGAAAACACTTTGTGCCAAGCTCGGAACCAAGCTCTTGTTCTCCTCCGCATACCATCCTCAAACCGACGGCTAAACGGAGGTGACAAACCGGACGCTCTCCACTCTACTTCGCGTGTTGATCAAGAAGAACATCAAGGAGTGGGAGGCGTGTCTACCCATCGCCGAGTACGCCTACAACCGCGCAAGACATTCGACGATCGGCAAGTCCCCTTGAGGTCGCTCTGGCTTCAACCCATTGTCCCCATTGGACATCCTACCTCTACCTCTACAAGAGCGCACCAACCTCGGCGCAAGTGCCCGTGCAAGCTACATCAAGAAGGTGCATGAAGATACAAGAAACACCATCGAGCGCCAAGTACAACGACTAGCGACCAAGCTCAACATCAACAAGCAACCCATGATCTTCAACATAGGCGATCTCGTGTGGCTACACCTTCGCAAGGAACGCTTCCCCAACGAACGAAAGTCTGAACTTCTACCTCGAGCCGATGGACCCTTCAAGGTGTTAGCACGCTACAACAACAACGCCTACAAGCTTGACCTACCAAGCGACAAGTACAACGTGAGCGACACCTTCAACGTCAAAGACCTCTCGCCTTTCCATGGTGATGAAGAACTAGATCCGAGGTCCGATCCTTTCGAAGGGAGGGGATATGATGCGGAGCATCCTTCCATCATCCCCATGGACTCTACATCAACACCTACAACACCACAAGGACCGATGACTCGAGCACGTGCAAGAACTCTTGAAACCGAGGTGACATCACTCCTCTCACAACTCTCCTTCGATTCACATGAGACATGGTTACTACCTCAAACGGAAACTCTATGCATACTCAGGCACCAAGGAGTCGACCATGAAGAAGCTGGGAAGCAAGGAGAATCGAAAGCGGAAGACATACGTGAAGACGGAGAGGAGAAAGCAACAAGTACCGGGAGGCGGACGATCCGGACAGAGGTCGGACGATCCGGACGAGCCGGATGATCCGGACCCGGTCCGGACGATCCGGCTAACTCCACCGAAGGCAACAGAACCTCCGCGCTGAAGCCGGATCATCCGGACCCAGGCCCGGATCATCAAGACCCCGCCCGGATGTCCGGACCCCCAGCCGGACATCCGGCCCATGGCCGCCACCAGCCGACCCTCCGGCTCATCCGGGACTCCACCCGGATCATCTGGATCCTCGTCCGGATCATCCGGCCAGCGCCTGTGCGCGCGTGTTGGGCTGAGCCCATGTACCCCTTCGCCCTAGACTCTATATATAGGACCCCCTCTCCTCACTTTGAGAGTTAGCATTGGATTAGCTCATATTTGTGTGTGAGAGCCTTTGCTCATCCACCGGTACTTCTCATCGGAGATCAGGACCTCCGTCTAGGAGAAGATCCATCGGATTCAAGACCCCTATACGGGAAGATCCCCTCGTGGATTCAAGACCTCCTCCGGGAGAAGAACGGCTACCTTTGTATCTTTCCTTTATTGATTTTGGACCATGTATCACTCGTGCTTCGATGATCTAGACCTTGTGTGATTGATCTCTTGTCGGTTGAGTGTCTCTCTCGTTCTTTCCCGTGATTTCCTCTCGTTCTTCCGCGCGTTCTTCGTGTTCCCTCAGTAGGATCCCCTCCAAACGTGAAAGATCGGCGAATTAGGGTTCCACCCTACATCACACGTCCTCGAATGAAAATAATGCCTCTTTGCACACAAAAGCATAACAAACAGATTTGCTGAAATCTAGCTCATCAATATCAGATTTGGTGGCAAATAAACATGCACTTTTCAATTTTATTTCAGAAGCAACACTAGATGGTTTATTATTAGGCTTCATTTGTTGCTCAAATTCTTTTGCCACAATCTAATTTTCGCTCTTATTCTTCTCATGTTTTGCTTTATTAGCTCTATTAATATCATCTTTCAAAATAGATTCTGGAGTCATAGGAAGAAAAATAATATTTTTATCCTTATGAACAAGAGTATACTAATTGTTTCTACCATGGTGTACAGAATTTTTATCAAATTGCCATGGTCTACCAAGTAATAAGGAACATGCTTGCATAGGTACCACATCACAATCAACATAATCAGCATATGTAGAGATACTAAAATGCACACGAACAGTACGTGTTACCTTAACCTTGCCGTTGTTGTTTAACCATTGGATGTAGTAAGGATGTGGATGTGGTCTCGTGGTGAGAGAAAGCTTCTCCACCAACTCCATGCTAGCCAAGTTGTTGCAGCTCCCTCCGTCTATGATGACACGCACAGAACGTTCCTTCACAACTCCCTTGGTATGGAACAAATTGTGCCTCTAATTTTTCTCAGCTTGTGTGACCTGCACACTCAAAACACGTTGAGCAACTAAACATTCATACCGTCGGCGTCTTGAGGAGCCATGTATTGCGTCTCATGATCGAATCATCTCCACCGTGTTCTTCACGTGTAATAAGAGCCAACGTCTCCTCATCATAGTCACTAGCGGACTCATACCCACCATCCTCAGTAGCAATCATCACACGCTGAGATTTGCATTCTCTCGCATAATGACCTCTTCCCTTACAACGACGACAAATAATATCACTGGTGTGCCCAGTTGATGCCATGGAAGAAGAAGAGCTCTGTGTAGGCCCGGCAGGTGCGCTCTTGGCAGATAGTGGAGGTTGTGCCTACTTTCTTGTATCACGGCTGGAGGTAGCAGTTGATGGAGGTGCTGGTGTAGTGGAAGTATAGGATGCACGCGGTGTCCATGATGAAAGTCAACCTGCAGAAAAGGTAGTTCGCGCCAATGCTTGTCGATCCTGCACTTCACGTTTAGCTTTACCAGCAAGATGGAATAAACGAGTGATATTAGTATACTCCTTATACTCTAGAATGGTCTGAATCTCTCTATTTACTCCACCTATAAAACGTGCAAGCATAGCTTCATTCTCCTCAACAATACCACATCTAATCATGCCAGTTTGTAATTCCTGATAATATTCTTCTACATATTTTTTTTCCTTGTCTTAAACGCTGCAATTTTTGAAGCAATTCACGTTGATAATATGGTGCAACCCAACGAGTATGCATAGCAGTTTTCAAAGCAGCCCAAGTAGCGGGAATAGGATATAATCTACAATGTTCAGACCACCATACACATGCAAAACTAGTGAAAGCACAAACAGCAGCAACAACCCGTCTCTCCTCGGGATATTGTAAACATGTTAAACATTGTTCAGTTTCTAACTCCCAAGTAAGATATATATCAGGAACATATCTACCCTCAAATGGTGGAATATTCAATTTCAGTTTAGGAATATGGACATCATCTCGTACCTGAGGTGGTGGTGCAGGCCTACCATTACGAATATATACCTGAGGTCGACCTGCTGGTGGTGGTGCTGGTGGCTGCACGTAGTTCTGATTTTGATCAACCTCATCCTCATAATCGCCCGCATACTCATCATCCTCCTCGGTACCAGCAGCAGCAGTAGTAGGAGCCAAAGAAGCACCAACAGCAGTAGCAGCGGCACCATAATTCTGTCCTGGCTCAATAGGAACACGCTGAGCTCGTCCATACTGATCCGGAAGGGGGCGTAGTTCTTGTTGTTGTAGAGGTGCAATAGGTGCTGCCGGCGGTGGTTGTGGAAAACGCGCGAGCAATTCATTAAACTTGGTATCAAGCTTTGTTTCAAACGTCTTCTCAATGCCATCTATCTTCTCCATGGCCTCGTCAAATCTGTTTAGCACATCTTGCACCTGTCCACTCATCATTTGCTGAAATTTATCATGTAGCTGTTTGTTAAATCGAGTTCTCCCAATCAGTCTCATCGACATGATCCTACCATGGTTAGCAGCAAATAGAAACACACAAGAATATGATCCTCTGAGACTACTAAGAAGTGATGGTGGTGTATCACAAACCCGTCAAGCAAATCTCAAATTCTTACCAGTTCTTACCCAGCAGCAGGTGGTGATCGGCAACCGTTGTAGTCAAAACTCTCAAAGCTTGGATATAGCAATTACCAGGGAGAATCAAACGCACGACGTAGAACTATGTGGAGCTGGGAAGGCTTATAATATGGTAGCAAAAAAAAGGTCAGCAATAATCAATTCAGAGATGCAAAGTTGAATAAACGCTCAACGACGGTATTGTGCTGGTCCTAGGCTAGACCGTGCTAGAGACGCGAGCCTAGAACACTAACAAAATCACGGTGCTGCACGTAAACAAGAGAAAAGCACACTCTGGAATTTTTTTTCGCTCCTTTTTTTTGCGCTGCTTTTCTTTTGCGCTGCTCTTTTTTTTTTTGCAAAAAATCACTATAATGGCGAGTGTATCAAAACTCTTCCCGTGTCAAACCGACAGATGGGCACGAAATTTTTTCGACCAATTTTTTTTCGATTGCTGGACGAAAAAGCTGAAGCAGGTCAAAAAACTTTCTATAACGGCGACTGTCTCAATACGCTTAGAAACACCTAAAAATAGGATAGCCAGAATTTTTTTTGTGAAGTGCCTTTTCGGAAAATTTTGGGCCTAAACTGAGGGTGGTTTCCGGACTCTTTTTTTTTGGAAACCAACCTCTTTTACGGACGGCAAAAGATTGCTGGAATCTGAAACCTACTCAGGCAAGGAAACACGAATCGGAAATTAGATGGATCTCGAAAACAAACCTAATATGTAAGGAACTCGGATTGGTGGTGGATATATGGTGGTAGGATATGGCAGCAGTGGTGGTATATGTTAGCGGTGGTGGTATATGGATACGGATTCGAAGCGGTGGCGGATAAGCGGTGGTGGTAGATGGAAGGGGCGATGATGATGGTGCGGCGGCGGCGTGACAACTTATGACCAGAACTCGAAACTCTAAAAGACTAGACTCTAAGACCAGCAACTAGACACGACGATGCACCCACAAATTCAACAATGCAAATCTGAAAAAGATTATGCAAAGGCTCGATTGGTTCGGATATGATGAACTAACCCTATTTTTTGTGGCTTTTTCGTGGATCTGTAGGTATGAAGAACAGACTCGATCTAAACTATGAAAAAGCTGTAAAATCTCACCGAGCAACACGGAAATCTGATACCACTTGATAGAGGCAAAGGTGTCCGTCTTCGATGAGATTGTGGATTTCGCTTTGGTGGAAGTCGACTTTGACGATCCGACTACGAACGTGCGAGGACGTCGCGCCTTAGCAACCGCTAAACCAACTCCGAGAGGTTATTGACCACGCCGGAGCATGATCAACCTAACCACGAGGGTTTGTTTCCTGCGAGCAAACGAAGAACAAGCAAGAAACCGAGATTGCAATCTGGATATTGCGAATATAAGATGAAAGCTTTATTGATTAAGGTGGGGTTACGTGGCGCTTTATGCAGTCGTTGAACACAAACGAAGTCTTGTGAAGTTGCAGCTATGGCATACTTTTAATCTAAACAAAACCCAAAGTCTAAGCGGTTCCCTAAGGGCTGTATATATGGAGGAAGAGGGTGAATTTCGTGGCCCTTGGTGGAGGGTCCAAACTAACCCTATCTCTTGTTTCCCCACACATACGGACTCTAAAAATAGCCTGTACTTATGTATTTCGAAATTACATGGGCCTGGCCCAATAATAAGGTGACGCAGCACCTAGAATAGCCTCTGGACGAAATTTATGAAGTGGCATCTTGTATATTTTGTCCAAGGCTTCTTGCACTCATTATGGTGGCTTCAAAGTCCTGAAATCATCACTTGTAACTCCGTTCTTGTCCCCCTTGCGCATGCCATCATCTCCATGCTTGTTCTTGCTCCAATGTTCATCCTTCTCCAAGCTAGGCCCTTCATTTGTAAGCAAAACAAATGTATCCAATTTAGGCAGCATCATATTCTCCTAAACATTAGGATCATTACCAAGAAACGGAAGTACCTGGTAATTTAGTTGGCGTGCGCGAGCTCTAGTAATTGGTCCTGTATGTATAGCAGCAGGGGCTGTGGGTGTAACAATGGTATTGATGTCCTCATCACCTCTCAATCCCAAGAGTTGACGAAACGAGCTCTTGAGAGCAACGATGCTTTGGGATCACGTGAATTGTCCTTTCAACCATTCCCTTCGCGCAATAACTACGCGCATCTGTTTTACTTGTCTCTCACAGGGCTATGTGCTATTTACCACTTGTCACCTTATGCTCATTTTCCCGTGTTCACTTTGCATGTTATCCTTGCTTCTATGCCTTTGCCATGCAATTCTGACCCTTGTTTGCATCTACCCATGATTCACCATTATGATACTCCTATGTGTATTTGCATGCTTGGTGGAGACCTGATGCGGAGCATCCCACGTTCATCCCCATGTACACTCCAACTACTCTCCAAGCCCCAAGAGACCTCGAATATACACCATTGGAAACAAGGTGAACTCGCTCCTCTCCGAACCTTCACTTTCTACATGTGAGACATGGCTACTACCTCATGTATGGATCTTGCATATACGCAGGTACAACCGAGACGACCGTGGAGAATCCAAGGACCAAGGCCAAGCATGGAAGAGAAGGAGGAAGAGAACCTGGCTGCTCCAGAACGAGCGGTACTACCGCCCACTCCAAGCGGTACTACCGCTGAGGCCACCCAAGCGGCACTACCGCCCGGCAACTACCCAACTACTGCTCGGGCAAAACAACCGGCCTGCTGCCGCCCAACAACCGGCCCATCCTCTGTGATCGAGCGGAGCATGGCGATCTTTGCACCGGTTGTACCGGTTTACGCCAAAAGGCGGAAAACAACCGCCCGATTCGGAACAACCGCTGCCCTTGGCGTACACCTCCAGATCCAGCGCCGGGCTTGGCGGAACTACCGCCCCGCGACGGTACTACCGCGCGCGCATGAGCTCCCAATGAACTACGCCACATGATCGGTACTACTGGCCACTCTGCGCCTGAAGGTAATGGGCCGAGCCCATGTACCCTTCGCCCTCACTTACCCCTTCGTGGCTCTAGACTATATATACTCCTCCACCTCCCCCTAGTTAGGGTTAGCATTGGTTTAGCTCATATTTTGTGTGAGAGCCTTGCTCATCCACTTGGTTACTTCTCCTCGGAGCTCACGACCTCTTCGGAGAAGATCCCCAAAGCGGATTCAAGACCCCTTCGAGGGAAAACCATCAAGACCTCCTCACGGAGAAGAATGGCTACCTTTGTATCTTTCCTTTGTTGATTTTGAATCTTGTGCTACCTTATGTGTTCGATGATCTAGCCCTTGTGTGATTGATTACTTGTCGGTTTAGAGTTTCTCTCGTTCCTCCCCGTGATTCTCCATGTGTTCTTCCGCTCGTTCATCGTGTTCCCCGTAGGATCCACTCCAAACATGAAAGATCGTCCACATAGGGCTCCGCCCTCGTCATCTATGGTATCATGAGCCACGTTGATCACGTTTTGGAGCCCCTACCCGTGTTTTCTAGCTTGATTTTGTTGTTTTCGTCCTAAATCCGAAAATCCCACCAAAAATAGCCCCCAAAGTTTTTGTGATTTGTTGGTTTGATGATGTTTTGTTGATTTTGATCCGTGGATTTGCTTGGTTTCAAGTGGATCTAGCATTCCCCAAGTTTCCCTCTTCCCATCCACAAAATCCATCCAATTTTGCCCCAAAATCATCCATTTCCGCCCAAAATCGCTACCGATTCGATCTGCGAAAAATCCCAACAGGAGCGGTACTACCGCCCCTTCGACTGATACTACCGCTGAGCACCACAAGCGGTACTACCGCCCCTCCTAGTTTCAGCATTCCGAGTTTCACCATTTCGGCCATAACTAATTCATCCGAACTCCGATTTTGACGTCCTTTAGCTTGTTTGGATCTATTGACATCCCCCATCCCACAAAAATACTACCAACACCATTTGACTCCATCAAATATTCGAAAATTTGGCAATTTTGCCTAGGCCTTCCACAATATCATCCGCATAGCCACCACCGACTTCCGTAACCTAACCCATTTTGTTCCATATAGCATTAGTGGTTGCTTGAGTAGTGATTCGAGTCTCCTAAGGTGTTTCGGCTACTTAGGGACAATTGCTGCTTCATCAACCACCACCACCACTTCCGCATTTCCTAGTGCAAAACCACCACCGCTTTCCGCTACTACCATTTGACATTTGTCATTTGAGATTTTGAGTTCGCGGTTTTCGCGTTTCCTAAGGTGTTTCGGCTACTTAGGGATGAGTTCCATCATCTTGGTATCTACATCAAGAACACCACCACTCATCATCGCAAAGGACGGTAACCTCGATGACACCATTGTATATTCCCCTTGCAAATTGCATTGAGAACCCCTAGCCCGTTTTGCGTTACTTGCCTATCGAGACTAACCATTTGAGTATTGCCGGCAACGTAACTTGTGCACATTAGTGATCATACTTCCCATAGCATACATACCATATCATCTTGGTGCATATATTGGTATCATATCTTGTGTCACAAGTTTGTTCCCGCATATACACAATTGCTATCTTGGTTTGTACATTGTGCAAAAGTGGCCATAGAAAAAAAGAAGAAATAAAGCTTTTAAGCAAAAGAAAGAGAGCAAAGAGCTTGTAAGCAAGTGTCGTAGCATCATTCCACATTGCACATAAGATTGTCATATACGATCATCTTGGATCATCTTGAGAGAAACACCGGGAACTATACATACATAGCATACTTGGGGTAGATGTTTATCCATTTTGCATCTTATAGGTGTTGGACAAGTGTCGTATCCGCCTATTGAGCAATCGTGCTAGCGTCTCTCTTGAGTTGTGCAACACGGGCGTTTTCCGTGGATTCCACATTTTGTGCTCATTCCTTGGTTGCACGACCCCATTTATCTATCCGTGTGTGTGTTTCCGTGTGCCATTCATTGCTATTGGTCTACTTGTTTCGCTTGAGAATTTGTGAATCTCTTTCAACATTACTGACTCTTGCTAACATTTTCCATCAAATTTTTGTGCCACTATCCTCACCGAGCTCCTCCATAAGCTTTACTTGTGTAGGTGTGAGAACCGACAAGGATTGGTACCAATAGTGCTATTTCATTGTCCGCATTTGAGTGAACTTGATTCATTGTCAACATCGGTCAAGGTACATTGGTATAAGTTCTTCTCTTTCTCCCACTCATATTTGCTCGAGTCTTGGTGATGGATAGGCAAGGCATTTTCTCTCTGGTCTACGACAACAACGACGGCGTGAACAACTACATCAACAAAGCGTCCATCTTCGATCTACAACGACAAATACAAGGCGCACAATCAAGATTGCGAGAGCGCATCGAGAACATCTCCATAAACATTCGTCACTCCGAAGCAAGGAAAAGGGACTACATCGACAAGAAGCTTTGCGCACATAAAGAGGAGCAAGATGCAAGGATGGAGGAGATTAGAGCCTTGATCAAGTCTTCTTCCCCTTCGTCATCTTCAAGGCGGCGACATTCAAGCCACAAGTCTTCGGAGCGCCAAAACGATGCAAGTGCAAATCGTCCTCGTCCACATCTACATGGCGACCACCATCACGTTCGTGATCCACATTGTCATGAAGGGCAAGCCACCTCCAAGCAACATGTGCACGACGATGATGCACGACATCTTGTACGAGCTCAAGCACGACAACGACATCATCATCATGAAGATGCTCCACAAGCGCAAATGAACAAGTCCCAACAAGCCCTACTTCATGCCAAGTCGAAGCTTCAAGAGCAAAGGAGAAGACCGCGAGATGAGCACCACCAAGACGGAGCTACGGCTACAATAACCACTTTGGCATCTTCGCCAAGTGCTATCAAGGCATCTTCGCCTTTGGACGTACGGCATCTTCGCCTACTTCCCACGTGTACGCCTACATCGACTTCATCAAGTCCAAGGCGACTACCTATGAGCGAGGGTGACACTTCCATCTTCGGCAGCCCCTCAAGGAAGATGGCCGAGCATGGGAAACTCCCTTCGGTCATGGAGACGAGCTACGAGGTGCCACATCATATGGACCTCCAACACCAAGACGACGACAAGACGGTCGAGCAAGGGCCATCCCCTTCGACCACGGCGACGAGCGCAAACCTCTTCAACAACATGAAGACGGCGCCCACATTGGACTCATACTCCACGTCAAGCTATGCGACCGCACATGGAGACATTTGCACCTACATCTCTCCGACACCCACATATGTCGAGATGCCCCATTTGTCATGTGAGGAGAGCCACCACCCCATGAGAGAGATGAGTGACTCCACCATATGTGACATTAAGAGCATTTCCTTTGAGAGGATGAGTGTGACCACCACTAGCCCAACACATGAGAGCATGCCATAGATCCTATGTGAGGTTGAGCGCCATTTGAGTGACTCCACCAACCATATGAGTGAGAGCACCCTTGAGGGAGTGAGTGAGCCACAACACTTAGCGAGTGAGGTAGTTGACACGGCATGTGAGGCCACTATGATTTCTAACGACTTAACCTCTACTCCGACTATGTTTTCTTTGGTGCTAGGTCTCCTACATGACGACATGCCTACCCTCGATGAGTCCATCCCTCCAATGGAGACGACAATGGCCATGGTGGACGATGATACACCCCCCACATGGTTCCATCAAGATGAAGATGACAACGAGACGATCTTGAACACCTCACCTACAACACATGAGTGACGCTCCAAAGGTAACATAGGTGATGGTGCTTTTCTTGTCCCACTAGTGGACGCTCTTGACAATGATTGCTTCCATGATGTTGACCCACCTATTACCATGCTTCATGCTAGTGAAACTTCGTCATGCCTTGATTTACCTATTTATGATGAATATGATGATGAGCATGTTGAGTTGCCTAGTTGTGATGGTATGATCCATAGGATATCATGTGAAAGTTCTATTGGTCACATCATGTTTGACAATCCATTGAACTTGTCATATGCTATGAGTGAGATCTCCCATATTGCATCATTTCAATCTCAACATAGTAACTATGCATGCCCCATTAAAATAAATCCCATTTGCACTTATGGCATAGATGACGAGATGATGGTCATTGGCTTTTGTTTTCATGTGATGATATTGCCATGCTTCCTTTACATGATTTTCACAATTCATCTACTATGTCATGCCATGATCACATTGTTCCAAATATGAATTGTTTCGGATGTTGTCAATATTCTCGATGTGATGTTCCTACTAATACTCATGAGGAGACCCCCACAGTTTCCTCATACATATTCGGAGATCTTGATGCATTTCATACTTTGCAGGATTTCCATGATTGCGTGCACCTTATGCATTCCATGAATAATAATGCACTAGATATTTCTCATGATGCATTACACAATTTGAGTCTCCATTATGCTATACAAAATAACAAACCTCTCATGATGGATGACTTGTTTCTATATCACGCATCTCATTTATTTGAGCATTGGCTATTTTGTGCTAACCGACACATGCTTGTGCGCATCATGATGGATGATGTGTACATATACCATGCACACACAATTTGTCCTTTGTCGTTGTTTTGTGTAGGTACTCATGTATACTCGTCAACCTCTCAATCCTAAGAGTTGACTGGCTTGAGCTCTTGAGAGCAACGATGCTTTGGGATCACGTGAATTGTCCTTACCACCATTATCTTCGCGCATCGACTACGCACATCTCTTTTACTTGTCTCTCACGCGGCTATGGGCTATTTACCACTTGCCACCGTATCCTCATTTTCCCGTGTTCACTTTGCATGTTATCCTTGCTTCTATGCCTTTGCCATGCAATTGTGACCCTTGCTTGCATTTACCCATGATGCACCATTATGATATTCCTATGTGTATTTTCATGCTTGGTGGAGATCCTTGTTACTTTTGCCATGTTTATCATGTGCCTCATGCTATTGTTGATTCTTGTGTTGGGAGAGTCATGATGTTACATTGCTATTTACATAGGACTTCCTGCCAGCACCATGAACCTACTTTCCTCATATCTTGCTTTCATGCTTGTGCTATGACATGTGAATTATTCATGCCCACTGTTTGCACAAATGACATGCTTGCCATGATTCCTTCTAGTACGTTGCATCTTTGCACTACTAGCTTGCTTGACTTGATCGCTATGATTGCTTGCTATGTTGCATCACCCATGTTCCACTATCACTTGCTTTCTTGGGTTGATGACATATATGTTCATGCCTCTCACTTGATTTGCCATGATCATTGTCTCTTGTCTCCATTAGTTGTATCTCTCATATCACCTTGTATGGAGTGCAACTATACTATGCTTATTGCTCTTGGAGACTTTGACAACTTACTTGAGCCTATTGTATTTGGTTGTTCTTGCATCATATGCCTCCATACTATGAAATGCTCCCTTGTACTTTCTTATGATGAGCATGATGCATACACTTGTTGGGTATCTTACCACTCGAATGATAGGTTTTGCATCTTCGCTAACCTCATTTGTTTTTTCAAGTGTTCATCATGTTCTTTCATTTTGGGGGATTCACAAGGCGGTGCCGTTATGCGACATATTGGTTATGTGAAGGCATACATGATGTACAACTTCAACATCTTTGGGAACTTTCTTGAGGTGAACTCCTTCTGATGTAGGGCGGAACCCTATGGCGACGATCTTTCACATTTGGAGTGGATCCTACAGGGAACCACGAAGAACACGCGGAAGCACAAAGGGAAAACACGGGGAAAACGAGAGAGAATCACTAAACCAACAAGGAATCGATCACACAAGTGCTAGATCACCGAACACAAAGAGATACACGAGGTCCAAAGTCAACAAAGGTAGAGGATACAAAGGAACCGTTCTTCTCCGTACGGAGGTCTTGATGATCTTCCCTAGAAAGGGGTCTTGAATCCTCTTGGGGGATCTTCTCCGAAGAGGTCGTGAACTCTGAGGAGAAGTATTCAAGTGGATGAGCAAGGCTCTCACACAAATATGAGCTAATCCAATGCTAACCCTAATCTGAAGCTAGGAGGCAGTATATCAAGATGCTAAGCCACGAAGGGGTAAGTGGGAGAGGATACATGGGTCGAAAACCCCTTGCACTGCGCGCAGGCAGGCCGGTAGTACCGGTCACGGGGCCGGTTGTTCCGCTGAGAGCTCATGTGGGGCGGTAGTTCCGGACGAGGAGGGCGGTACTACCGCTGGGAGGTGAGGCGCTGGCTTCTGGAGATGGACGTCGAAGGGGCCAGCGGTCGTACCGGTTATCGGGGCGGTTGTTTCGGTCATTGGGCAGAAACCGATAAAACCGATGCAGCACCGGCCTTGCTTCGCTCAATCTCAGAAGGTGGGCCGGTTGTTGGGCGGTAGCTGGCCGGTTGTTCCGCCCGGGCGGTGGTTGGGCGGTTGTTCCATTCCTCCTGGGCTGGGCAGATCGTCTACATGCTCTTGATGTTCGTCTTGCATCGTAACTTCTCCTTGGTTACTTTCTTGGTACCTAAGCACACAAAGCATCTCCGTTTGAGGTAGTAGCCATGTCTCTAGTGGGTCAAAGGGAAGTTCAACAAGGAGAGAGTTAACCTCGGATTGAATAGCACGTGCTCGAGCTCTCGTCATGGGTCCACTTGGAGCTTGAGTAGTCGAAGTAGTATCCATGGGGATGACCGTAGGATGCTTCGCATCATCTCCCCTCCCTTGGGAAAGATCCGACCTCGGATTGAAATCCTCATCACCATGGTACGGGGAGAGATCGGAACGTTGAAGATGTCGCTCACATTGTACTTGTCGTGATGAGGACATCAATACCATTGTTACACACACAGCCCCTACTGCTACATATACTGGACCAATTACTAGAGCACGCGCCCGCCAATTAAATTATCAAGTACTTTCGTTTCTTTTTAATGATTCTAATGTTCATGAGAATATGATGCTGCCTAAATTGGATACATTTGTTTTGCTTACAAATGAAGGGCCTAGCTTGGAGAAGGATGGACATTGGAGCACGAACAAGCATGGAGATGATGGCATGCAAGGGGAACAAAACGAGTTACAAGTGATGATTTCAGGACTTTGAAGCCACCATAATGGGTGCATGAAGCCTTGGACGAAATATACAAGATGCCACTTCATAAATTTCGTCCCGAGGCTATTCTAGGTGGTGCGTCACCTTATTATTGGGCCAGGCCCATGTAATTTCGAAATACATAAGTATATGTGTGGGGAAACAAGAGATAGGGTTGATTTTGGACCCCTCCACCAAGGGCCACGAAATTCCCCCCCTCTTCCTCCATATATACAGCCCTTAGGGCACCGTTTAGACTTTGGGTTTTGTTTAGATTAAAGTTCGCCATAGCTGCAACTTCGCGTAGTTCGTTTGTGTTCAACGACCAGACAAAGACGTCTCAGAACCCCACCTTGATCAATAAAGCTTTCATCTTATATTCGCAATATCCAGATTGCAATCTTAGTTTCTTGCTTGTTCTTCATTTGCTCGCAGGAAATAGACCCTTGTGGTCAGGTTGATCGTGCTCCGGCGTGGTCAATAACCTCTCGGAGTTGGTTTAGCGATTGCTAAGGCACGACGTCCTCGCACGTTCTTAGTCGGATCGTCAAAGTCGATTTCCACCTAAGCGATATCCATCATCTCATCGAAAGACGGGACACCTTTTCCTCTATCAAGTGGTATCAGATTTCCAGGTTGGTCGGTGAGATTTTACAGTTTTTCGTAGTTTAGATCGAGTCTGTTCTTCATACCTATAGTCCACGAAAAAGCCAAAAAAATTAGGGTTAGTTCATCCCATCCGAACCAATCTGAGCCTTTGCATAATCTTTTCTGTATTTGCTTTGTTGAATTTGCGGTTGCATCATCGTGTCAAGTTGCTGGGCTTAGCGTGTAGTCTTTTAGAGTTTCGAGTTCTGTTCAGAGGTTCTCACGTCGCCGCACCCATATATCACCACCGCATCATCATCGTCGCTGCTGCCATATACCACCACCACATATTCAACGCCAATCCGAATCTATATACGCCACCGCATATCCGCCGCCATCACGCCAATCTGAGTCCACCTGCAACATATATCCGCCACCTGTCCGAGTTCCACTAGATTCATCTCCGCCACCAGTCCTATTCCGAGTCCAGTATTTTGTTACTCGCCATACTCCGAGTCGGGACAGAGAAGGACTCCCCAATTTCCGTGCTACCCGCAGTAGAGAAATAGTTCCAAACTCAAAAAAAAGAGGAAAAAAATTCTGGCTAGGCAGTTTTTAGACCATTTGTATACTTTTTCGAAAAAAAATTGTTGCGGAGCAAAAAAAAAAGAGGAAAAAAAAGTGCAAAAAAAAGGAAAAAAAAGAGAAAAAAATTCAGAGTGTGCTCCTCCCATGTTTACGTGCCGCGCCGTGATTTTGTTGGTGTTCTAGGCTCGCGTCTCTAGCACAGTCTAGCCTAGGACCAGCACAATACCGTCGTTGAGCGTTTATTCAACTTTGCATCTCTGAATTGATTATTCTTGACCCTTTTGCTACCATATTATAAGCCTTCCCAGCTCCACATACATCTCGTCGTGCGTTTGACTCTCCAGTAATCGCTCTATCCAAGCTTTGAGAGTTTTGACTACAACGGTTGCCGATCACCGCCACTTCTGGGTAGGAACTGGTAAGAATTTGAGATTTGCTTCACGTGTTTGTGATACACCACCACCACTTCTTAGTAGTCTGTAGGGATCATATTCTTGTGTGTTTCTATTTGCTGCTAACCATGGTAGGATCACAAGGCGATGAGACTGATTGGGAGAACTCGACAACAAACAGCTACATGATAAATTTCAGCAAATGATGAGTGGACAGGTGCAAGATGTGCTAAACAGATTTGACGAGGCCATGGAGAAGATAGATGGCATTGAGAAGACGTTCGAAACAAACCTTGATAGCAAGTTTAATGAATTGCTCGCGCGTTTTCCACAACCACCGCCGCTTGCACCTATCGCACCTCTGCAACAACAATAACTACAACAACGCCCCCTTCCGTATCAGTATGGACGAGCACAGCGTGTTCCTATTGAGCCATGACAAAATTTTGGTGCTGCTGCTACTGCTGTTGGTGCTTCTGTAGCTCCTGCTGTTACTGCAGAGGTGGAGGACTATTATGAGGATGAGGTTGATCAAAATCGAACTACGTGCAGCCACCAAAGACCACCACCAAAGAAGTCGACCTCGGTATATATTCGCAACGGTAGGCCTGCACTACCACCTCAGTACTGAGATAATGACCATATTCCAAAACTGAAATTGAATATTCCACCATTTGAGGGTAGATATGTTCTGATATATATCTTACTTGGGAGTTAGAAACTGAACAACATTTTACATGTTTACAATATCCCGAGGAGAGATGGGTTCTTTGTTGCTGTTTGTGCTTTCACTAGTTTTGCATGTGTATGGTGGTCCGAACATTCTAGATTATATCCTATTCCAACTACTTGGGCTACTTTGAAAACTGCTATGCGTACTCGTTGGGTTCACCATACTATCAACGTGAATTGCTTAAAAAATTGCAGCGTTTAAGACAAGGAAAAAATTCTATAGAAGAATATTATCAAGAATTACAAACTGGCATGATTAGATGTGGTATTGTTGAGGAGAATGAAGCTATGCTTGCACGTTTTATAGGTGGATTAAATAGAGAGATCCAGACCATTCTAGAGTATAAGGAGTATACTAATATCACTCGTTTATTCCATCTTGCTTGTAAAGCTGAACTTGAAGTGCAGGATCGAAAAGCATTGGCGCGAACTAACTTTTCTACAGGTCGACTTTTATCATGGATACCGCGGGCATCCTCTACTTCAACTACACCAGCACCCCCATCAGCTGCTACCTCCAGCCGTGATACAAGAAAGCAGGCACACCCACCACTATCTGCCAAGAGCGCACCTGTCGGGCCTACACATAGCTCTTCTTCTTCCATGGCATCAACAGGGCACACAAGTGATATTATTTGTCGTTGTTGTAAGGGAAGAGGTCATTATGTGTGACGCCCCCGATTCAATCGTACACTAATCATGCACACAAACGTGTACGATCAAGATCAGGGACTCACGGGAAGATTGATAGAGGCAAAGGTGTCCCGTCTTTCGATGAGATGGTGGATTTCGCTTTGGTGGAAGTCGACTTTGACGATCCGACTACGAGCGTGCGAGGACGTCGCGCCTTAGCAATCGCTAAACCAACTCCGAGAGGTTATTGACCACGCCGGAGCACGATCAACCTGACCACGAGGGTCTATTTTCTGCGAGCAAACGAACAACAAGCAAGAAACTGAGATTGCAATCTGGATATTGCAAATATAAGATGAAAGCTTTATTGATCAAGGTGGGGTTCTGTGACGCCTTTGTCTGGTCGTTGAACACAAACGAAGTACGCGAAGTTGCAGCTATGGCGAACTTTTGATCTAAACAAAACCCAAAGTCTAAACTGATGAGGACATCAATACCATTGTTACACCCACAGCCCCTGCTGCTATACATACTGGACCAATTACTAGAGCTCGCGCGCGCCAACTAAATTACCAGGTACTTTCGTTTCTTGGTAATGATTCTAATGTTCATGAGAATATGATGCTGCCTAAATTGGATACATTTGTTTTGCTTAAAAATGAAGGGCCTAGCTTGGAGAAGGATGAACATTGGAGCAAGAACAAGCATGGAGATGATGGCATGCGCAAGGGGGACAAGAATGGAGTTACAAGTGATGATTTCAGGACTTTGAAGCCACCATAATGAGTGCATGAAGCCTTGGACGAAATATACAAGATGCCACTTCATAAATTTCGTCCAGAGGCTATTCTAGGTGCTGCGTCACCTTATTATTGGGCACGGCCCATGTAATTTCGAAATACATTAGTATAGGCTATTTTTAGAGTCCGTATGTGTGGGGAAACAAGAGATAGGGTAAGTTTCGGACCCCTCCATATATACAGCCCTTAGGGCACCGTTTAGACTTGGGTTTTGTTTAGATCAAAAGTTCGCCATAGCTGCAACTTCGCGTACTTCGTTTGTGTTCAACGACCAGACAAAGGCGTCACGGAACCCCACCTTGATCAATAAAGCTTTCATCTTATATTCGCAATATCCAGATTGCAATCTCAGTTTCTTGCTTGTTCTTCGTTTGCTCGCAGAAATGACCCTCGTGGTCGTTTGATCGTGCTCCAGCGTGGTCAATAACCTCTCGGAGTTGGTTTAGCGGTTGCTAAGGCGCGACGTCCTCAAGACGTTCGTAGTTGGATCGTCAAAGTCGACTTCCACCAAAGCGAAATCCACCATCTCATCGAAAGACGGGACACCTTTGCCTCTATCAAGTGGTATCAGATTTCCGTGTTGCTCGGTGAGATTTTACGATTTTCGTAGTTTAGATCGAGTCATTCTTCATACCTACAGTCCACGAAAAAGCCACAAAAAAATTAGGGTTAGTTCATCATATCCAAACCAATCGAGCCTTTGCATAATCTTTTACAGATTTGCGTTGTTGAATTTGCGGTTGCATCGTCGTGTCTAGTTGCTGGTCTTAGAGTCTAGTCTTTTAGAGTTTGAGTTACGGTCATAAGTTGTCACGCCGCCGCACCATCATCATCGCCCCTGCCATCTACCACCACCGCTTATCCGCCACCGCTTCGAATCCGTATCCATATACCACCACCGCTATCATATACCACCACCGCTGCCATATCATACCACCATATATCCGAGTTCCTTGCATATTAGGTTTGTTTTCGGGATCCATCTAATTTCCGATTCGTGTTTCCTTGTCTGAGTAGGTTTCGGATTCCAGCAATCTTCTGCCGTCCGTAGAAGAGGTTGGTTTCCAAAAAAAAAACGAGTCCGGAAACCACCCTCCGTTTAGGCCCAAAATTTTCCAAAAACGCACGGGACAAAAAAATTTCTGGCTATCCTATTTTTAGGTGTTTCTAAGCGTATTGAGACAGTCCCCGTTATAGAAAGTTTTTTTTTACTCGTTTCAAGTTTTTGGGTCCGGGCAGTCGAAAAAAAAAATTTGGGCAAAAAAAAATTTAGTGCCCATCCTGTCAGTTTGACTTGGGAAGAGTTTTGAGACACTCGCCATTATAGTGATTTTTCGCAAAAAAAAGAGCAGCGCAAGAAAAAAAAAGCGCAAAAAAAAAGAGGAGCGGAAAAAAAAATTCCAGAGTGTGCTTTTCCCTTGCTTACGTGCAGCGCCGTGATTTTGTTAGTGTACTAGGCTCGCGTCTCTAGCACGGTCTAGCCTAGGACCAGACACAATCTCCGTCGTTGAGCGTTTATTCAACTTTGCATCTCTGAATTGATTATTGCTGACCTTTTTGCTACCATATTATAAGCCTTCCCAGCTCCACATACATCTCGTCGTGCGTTTGATTCTCCCAGTAATCGCTATAGCCAAGCTTTGAGAGTTTTGACTACAACGGTTGCGATCACCGCTTCTTCTTGGGTAAGAACTGGTAAGAATTTGAGATTTGCTTGATGGATTTGTGATCTGCACCACACCACCACCACCACTTCCTAGTAGTCTGTAGGATCATATTCTTGTGTGTTTCTATTGCTGCTAACCATGGCAGGATCACAAGCCGATGAGACTGATTGGGAGAACCTGACGAACAAACAGCTACATGATAAGTTTCAGCAAATGATGATTGGACAGGTGCAAGATGTGCTAAACAGATTTGACGAGGCCGTGGAGAAGATAGATGGCATTGAGAAGACGTTTGAAACAAAGCTTGATAGCAAGTTTGATGAATTGCTCGCGCGTTTTCCACCACCACCGCCGGCTGCACCTACCACACCTCTGCAACGACAACAACTACGCCCCCTTCCGAATCAGTATGGACAAGCTCAGCGTGTTCCTATTGAGCCAGGACAAAATTCTGGTGCCGCTGCTACTGCTGTTGGTGCTTCTTTGGCTCCTGCTCTCTGCTGCTTTTGGTACCGATGAGGATGATTATGTGGGAGATTACGAGGATGAGGTTGATCAACATCAGAACTACGTGCAACCACCAACACCACAACCACCAGGTCGTCCACATGCAAATAATGGCAATGTTAGGGCTCCCCCTCAGGTACGAGATCATGACCATCTCCCTAAACTGAAATTAAATATTCCACCATTTAAGGGTAGATATGTTCACGATATATATCTTACTTGGGAGTTAGAAACTGAACAACGATTTACATGTTTACAATATCCCGAGGAGAGACGTGTGCTCGCTGCTTGTTTGTGCTTTCACTAGTTTTGCATGTGTTTGGTGGTCCGAACATTGTAGATTATATCCTGTTCCAGCTACTTGGGCTACTTTGAAAACTGCTATGCGTACTCGTTGGGTTCCACCATACTATCAACGTGAATTACTTCAAAAATTGCAGCGTTTAAGACAAGGAAAAAATTCTGTAGAAGAATATTATCGGGAATTACAAACCGGCTTGATTAGATGTGGTATTGTTGAGGAGAATGAAGCTATGCTTGCACGTTTTACGGGTGGATTAAATAGAGATTCAGACCATTCTAGACTATAAGGATTATAATAATATCACTCGTTTATTCCATCTTGCTTGTAAAGCTGAGCGTGAAGTGCAGGATCGGCAGCATTGGCGGCGCACTAACTTTTCTCGCAGTCGACCTTCATCATGGACACCACGTGCATCATCTACTTCCACCGCACCATCACCTCCTTCAGTGCCACCTCCAACCGTGATACAAGAAAGGCACAACCACCACTATCTCGCCAAGAGCACACCTGCTGGGCTCTGCACAGAGCTCTTCTTCTTCCATGACGTCAGCAGGGCACACAAGTGATATTATTTGTCGTCATTGTAAGGGAAGAGGACATTTTATGAGAGAATGCAAATCTCAGCGTGTGATGATTGCTCTTGAGGATGGTGGGTATGAGTCCGCTAGTGACTATGATGAGGAGACTTTGGCTCTTATTACACATGAGGAACACGGTGGAGATGATTCTCGATCGTGAGACACAATACATGGCTGTTGAAGATCTTGGCGGTATGAATGTTTAGTTGCTCAACGTGTTTTGAGTGTGCAGGTTACACAAGCTGAGAAAAATCAGAGGCATAATTTGTTCCATACAAAGGGAGTTGTGAAGGAACGTTCTGTGCGCATCATCATAGATGGAGGGAGCTGCAACAACTTGGCTAGCATGGAGATGGTGGAGAAGCTATCTCTTACAACAAGACCACATCCACATCCTTACTACATCCAATGGTTCAACAACAGCGGCAAGGTTAAGGTAACACGTACTGTTCGTGTGCATTTTAGTATCTCTACATATGCTGATTATGTTGATTGTGATGTGGTACCTATGCAAGCATGTTCCTTATTACTTGGTAGACCATGGCAATTTGATAAAAATTCTGTACACCATGGTAGAAACAATCAGTATACTCTTGTTCATTAGGATAAAAATATTACTTTGCTTCCTATGACTCCTGAGTCAATTTTGAAAGATGATCTTAATAGAGCTAATAAAGCAAAACAGGAGAAAAATAAGAGTGAAAATCAGATTGTGGCAAAAGAATTTGAGAAACAAATGAAACCTAATAATAAACCATCTACTGTTGCTTCTGAAATTAAATTGAAAAGTGCATGTTTACTTGCCACTAAATCTGATATTGATGAGCTAGATTTTAGCAAATCTGTTTGCTATGCTTTTGTGTGCAAAGAGGCATTATTTTCATTCGAGGACGTGCCTTCCTCTTTGCCTCCTGCTGTCACTAACATTTTGCAGGAGTTCGCTGACGTCTTTCCACAAGACGTGCCACGTGGGAGGTCGATCTTGTAAGCGTTGTTGTTGTAGCGTGCTAGCACCTTGAAGGGTCCGTCGGCTCGAGGGAGAAGTTTGGACTTGCGTTCGTTGGGGAAGCGGTCCTTGCGAAGGTGTAGCCACACGAGTTCTCCAATGTTGAATGTCTTGGGTTGCTTGTTGACGTTGAGCTTGGATGCTAGTCGTTGTACTTGGCGCTCGATGGTGTGCCTTGTATCCTCATGCATCTTCTTGATGTAGCTTGCCCGTGCACTCGCATCCATGTGGGTGCGCTCTTGTAGAGGAAGAGGTAGAATGTCCAATGGTGACAACGGGTTGAAGCCGTAGACGACCTCGAAGGGGGACTTGCCGGTAGTGGAATGTCTTGCACGGTTGTAGGCGTACTCAGCGATGGGTAGACACGCTTCCCACTCATTGATGTTCTTCTTGATCAACACGCGAAGTAGAGTGGAGAGAGTCCGGTTCGTCACCTCCGTTTGGCCGGCCGTTTGAGGATGGTATGCGGATGAGAACAAGAGCTTGATTCCGAGCTTGGTGCATAGGGTCTTCCAAAAGTAACTCAAGAACTTGACGTCGCGGTCGGAGACGATTGTCTTTGGTGCTCCATGGAGACGCAAGATTTCTCTACAAAATAGATTTGCAACATGTGAAGCATCGTCTATCTTGTTGCAAGGGATGAAATGTGCCATTTTAGAAAATCGTTCCACAACAACAAACACGGAATCCTTTCCATTTTGAGTTCTAGGCAAACCAAGTACAAAATCCATGCTAATGTCTTCCCAAGGTTGATAAGGAATAGGAAGAGGCATCTAAAGACCATGGGATTGAGCTTTAGACTTAGCTTTGCAACATGTAGAGCATTGGGTGGTGAAGCGTGAGACGTCGCGGAACATCTTGGGCCAAAAGTAGTTCTTGGAGAGCGTGGCGAAAGTATTGTCGCGTCCGAAGTGTCCCATGAGTCCGCCTCCATGAGCCTCTTGCAAAAGTAGCAAACGAAAGGAAGACTCGGGAATGCAAAGTTTGTTAGCTTTCATAAGATAAGCATCCTTGATTAATATTGTTCCCAAGAGGTATGCGTCAAACACTTAGCATAAGGAATAGCAAAAGATGGATCATTAGCATACAAGTCTTTGATGTGCTCAAAACCAATAACATTCAACTCAAGTTTAGTGACAAGCGTGCATATGCGTGAAAGCGCATCCGCAACTACATTTTCCTTACCCTTAATGTACTTGATCACATAGGGGAAAGATTCAATAAATTCACTCCATTTTGCATGACGCTTGTTCAACTTAGTTTGACCTTTTAAATACTTAAGCGTTTAATGATCAGTATGGATGACAAACTCATGAGGTCTAAGATAATGTTCCCAAACATGTAGCACACGCACTAAAGCATACAATTCTTTGTCATATATGGGATAGTTAAGTTGAGCACCGGAGAGTTTTTCACTAAAATATGCAATGGCTCGTTTTTCTTGCATCAAAACTGATAGAGACAGAGGTGTCCCGTCTTTCGATGAGATGGTGGATTTCGCTTTGGTGGAAGTCGACTTTGACGATCCAACTACGAACGTGCGAGGACGTCGCGCCTTAGCAATCGCTAAACCAACTCCGAGAGGTTATTGACCACGCCGGAGCACGATCAACCTGAGCACGAGGGTCTATTTCCTGCGAGCAAACGAAGAACAAGCAAGAAACTGAGATTGCAATCTGGATATTGCGAATATAAGATGAAAGCTTTATTGATCAAGGTGGGGTTCTGTGGCGCCTTTGTGCAGTCGTTGAACACAAACGAAATGCTGGAAGTTGCAGCTATGGCGAACTTTTGATCTAAACAAAACCCAAGTCTAAACGGTGCCCTAAGGGCTGTATATATGGAGGAAGAGGGGTGAATTTCGTGGCTCTTGGTGGAGGGTCCAAACTAACCCTATCTCTTGTTTCCCCACACATACGGACTCTAAAATAGCCTATACTAATGTATTTCGAAATTACATGGGCCTGGCCCAATAATAAGGTGACGCAGCACCTAGAATAGCCTCTGGACGAAATTTATGGAGTGGCATCTTGTATATTTCGTCCAAGGCTTCATGCACTCATTATGGTGGCTTCAAAGTCCTGAAATCATCACTTGTAACTCCATTCTTGTCCCCTTTAGCATGCCATCATCTCCATGCTGGTTCTTGCTCCAATGTTCATCCTTCTCCAAGCTAGGCCCTACATTTGTAAGCAAAACAAATGTATCCAATTTAGGTAGCGTCATATTCTCATGAACATTAGAATCATTACCAAGAAACGAAAGTACCTGGTAATTTAGTTGGCGTGCGCGAGCTCTAGTAATTGGTCCAGTATGTATAGCAGCAGGGGCTGTGGGTGTAACAATGGTATTGATGTCCTCATCAAAAACGCCGCCAATTCCGGTACCACTTGCATCACAATGAACCTCAAAAGTTTTGTCAAAATTGGGCACAGCAAGAATCGGAGCATGAGTAAGCAAAGACATGAGCTCATCAAAAGCGGTGGATTGCAAAGATCCCCAAACAAAAGGAGCATTCTTCTTACTCAAAGCATGCAATGGAGCGGCAATTGTGCTAAAATCTTTCACAAAGCAAGGATAAAAACCTGTAAGACCAAGAAAGCTACGCACTTGTTGTAAATTGGTGGGTTGGGGCCAAGTTTTAATTGCTTCAATTTTAGTTTCATCAACATGGACACTCTTGGAAGATACAACGAAACCCAAGAAAACTACTTTGTCAACACCAAATGTGCACTTTTTCATGTTGGCATAAAGACTTTCCTTGCGAAGGGTTTGCAAAACAGCCCTAACATGATTAAGATGTTCTTTCATGGTTTTGCTAAACACAAGAATACCATCGAAGTAAACCATAACAAAGACTCCAATATAAGTGCGAAGCACATAACGCAAGAGACGCACGAAAGTACCGGGAGCCTCCGATAAACCCATAGGCATAACTAACCACTCATATAAGCCAAATTTTGTTTTGAAAGCAGTTTTCCATTCATCACCCTCTTGTATGCGGATTTGATAATAGCCACTTTTAAGAACAATTTATGAGAAAAAGTTGGCTCCACTAAGTTCATCAAGCATATCATCTAAGCGAGGAATGGGATGCCTATAGCGAACGTGATGCGGAGCATCCTTCCGTCATCCCCATGGACTCTACATCAACACATCCAACCCCACAAGGACCCATGACAAGAGCTAGAGCACGTGCTTTGGAAACCGAGGTGAACTCCTTCCTACTAGACTTGCATATGGACACAAATGGAACATGTCTACTACCTCACCAAAATATGCTATGCCTCCTTAGGTATGAAGTGGAACACCACCAAGAAGCTCAGGAGCATCCACAAGGAGAAGGAGAACCACCCCAAGGCCATAAGGATCAGGACAGAGTGCAGCAGCAGCAAAATAGCAAGTCCCAGGTGACCCCGTGCACACGGGCCCCCGAGACCCCGTGCCCACGGGCTACACAGAACAAGGCTGGAGCACCCTGCGCGCAGGCGTGTCACCGTGCCCACAGGACCCCCGTGCGTACGGGCCCAACTTACCCCGTGCGCACGGGCCTCCCAGGATAGACAGCTGAGATGACTTCTTCGGCTCCCCTTCTCCTCCTTCGACCCCAAGCCTATATATTCCGTATCTGGGGCCATGTTTAGGGTTAGCAAAGTATTAGATGAGATCTTGGTGAGCTTTGCTCCATTACCTTCCCTCTTTGAGGATCAAGACCCCATAGGGAAGAATCCTTGAGGATTTCAAGACCTCCATTGGGAGAAGACTACCACCAAGACCCCTCTTCCTTTGGATTTGGGATGAACTTTGCCATTGTATCTTTCCTTTGATTGTGTTTGAGACTTGTGGATCTTGTGTTGTTACTCTAGTGGATGTGTAATTGGGAATTGTTGGAGTGATTGTCTCTTTGTGTTCATCTTTGTGTTCTTGTTGTTCTTGTGATTTCTCTCCTTTTTCCCCCTCCAAGTGTGAAAAGGTCCTTCCTAGGTTTCTACCCTACATCATATAGTATCATGAGCCACGTTGATTCACATCTTGGAGTCCCTACCTTCCACTTTCTAGCTTGATTTTGTTGTTTTTCGTCCTAATCCGAAAATCCCCACCAAAAATAGCCCCCAAATTTTTTCTTGCAATTTGTTGATCTTGTGAGATTTGGTTGATTTGATCCACGAATTTGGTGCTTGGCAAGTGGATCTACACCTCCACCATCATCCCCACCCACCCCCCACTGGAATTTGGCCAAAAACTTGCAATCACCACGAAATCATAGAAGTTCATCCGCTCTCGGGAGACCCCGTGCACACGGGCCATCGGGACCCCGTGCACATGGGACCCCGTGCACACGGGCCTCACTTACCCCGTGCACACGGGCCATCCAGGAACTTTCGGCCATTTTTTTTGTTTTTCTTATTTTGTATCACCACCACCTCTCGAGTTCTTCCACACCATTCCACGTGTTTGTTGAGTGTTCGGTTGTGATTTCACTTGTGTCCTAAGGTGTTTCGGCTACTTAGGCGCAACTTGGTATCATCATCGCCACCAATCATCGACTCGAACAACACTTTGGCTTCGACAAGATCATCTTCAACCGTAAGCAAGGACGGTAACCTCGACGACACTTTGTACTCCCTTGCCATTAACATGATAGCTTTGAGCCATTTTGGGTAGCTTACCCATCGAGACTAGCTTGTTGAGTATCGCCGGGCCACGTCTGAGTGCACCGTATAGTCTTCCGTCCATCCCTTGCATCTACTACTTGTTACCTCGTCTTGTGGATCGCATATCAAGCATCGTGACATAGTTGAAAAAAAGTGAGAAAAAGCTTTTAAGCAAAAGAGAAGAGAAGCAAAGAGCTTATAAGCAATAGCATCGAGCCTTCGCATTCGTGCATCATCTTGATCACCACATACATAAGCATACTTGGGATAGTGAGACGAGTAGATTCTCTATTTGGTTGGTGCACTAGCGTATCTAGCCCATTAGTGCAATCGAGCTAGCATCTCTCTAGTATCCGTACGACAAGAGCTTTTCCCGTGTTTTGATATCTTCGAGCTCATTCCTTGGTTATGCGGATCCCATTTATCTTTCGTGTGTGTGTTCCACGTGTTATATTGGGAGGTTGATCTATTTGTCTTATTTGCCATTTGTGAATCATCTCAACTTTATCAACATCTTGACTAACATTTGCTTGAATTATTTGTGCGTTTCCTAACCAAGCTCCTCCATAGACCATTTACTTGTAGGTGTGAGAAACAATTCCCGGTACCAATTCCCCTATTGTAACATCACGTGGGATCATACTTGTTACATGATAGAGGCAAAGGTGTCCCGTCTTTCGATGAGATGGTGGATTTCGCTTTGGTGGAAGTCGACTTTGACGATCCGACTACGAACGTGCGAGGACGTCGCGCCTTAGCAATCGCTAAACCAACTCCGAGAGGTTATTGACCACGCCGGAGCACGATCAACCTGACCACGAGGGTCTATTTCCTGCGAGCAAACGAAGAACAAGCAAGAAACTGAGATTGCAATCTGGATATTGCGAATATAAGATGAAAGCTTTATTGATCAAGGTGGGGTTCTGTGGCGCCTTTATGCAGTCGTTGAACACAAACGAAACGCTGCGAAGTTGCAGCTATGGCGAACTTTTGATCTAAACAAAACCCAAGTCTAAACGGTGCCCTAAGGGCTGTATATATGGAGGAAGAGGGGTGAATTTCGTGGCCCTTGGTGGAGGGGTCCAAACTAACCCTATCTCTTGTTTCCCCACACATACGGACTCTAAAAATAGCCTATACTAATGTATTTCGAAATTACATGGGCCTGGCCCAATAATAAGGTGACGAAGCACCTAGAATAGCCTATGGACGAATATTATGAAGTGGCATCTTGTATATTTCGTCCAAGGCTTCATGCACTCCTTATGGTGGCTTCAAAGTCCTGAAATCATCACTTGTAACTCCGTTCTTGATCCCCTTAGCATGCCATCAACTCCATGTGTGTTCTTGCTCCAATGTTCATCCTTCTCCAAGCTAGGCCCTTCATTTGTAAGCAAAACAAATGTATCCAATTTAGGCAGCATCATATTCTCATGAACATTAGAATCATTACCAAGAAACGAAAGTACCGGTAATTTAGTTGATGCGTCATGAGCTCTAGTAATTGGTCCAAGATGTATAGCAGCAGGGGCTGTGGGTGTAACAATGGTATTGATGTCCTCATCATCCTCCCTTCTTGAAATGAAGTCGCCCTCGACGGAAGTTCATCTTCCTCACCCAAATATGGCTTCAAATCTGCAATGTTAAAAGTGGGACTAACCCCAAAATCTGCAGCAGCTCAAGTTTATATGCATTATCATTTACTTTCTCCAACACCTTAAAGGGACCAGCAGCACATGGCATTAGCTTTGATTTGCGCAAATCAGAAATCTATCCTTACGCAAATGTAACCAAACAAGATCTCCGTGCAAACACAACATGTTTTCTACCCTTATCTCCAAGCAAGTTTATATTTAGCATTCATGCGCTCAATGTTTTCCTTAGTTAACTCATGCATTTTAAAATCAATTCAGCACGTTCTTTAGCATCAAAATTAACCTTCTCCGAAGATGGAAGAGGCAACAAATCAATAGGTGCACGAGGTAGGAAACCATACACAACTTCAAAAGGGCACATCTTAGTAGTAGAATGCAATGAACGATTATAAGCAAATTCAATATGAGGCAAGCATTCCTCCCACATTTTCTTATTATTCTTTAGAACAGCCCTAAGCATAGTAGACAATGTTCTATTGACTACTTCAGTTTGTCCATCGGTTTGGGGTGACAAGTAGTACTAAAAGCAGTTTAGTCCCCAACTTAGCCCATAAACATCTCCAAAAGTGGCTAAGAAATTTAGTATCACGATCTGAAACAATAGTATTTGGCACACCATGCAAGCGAATAATTTCACGAAAGAACAAATCAGCAACATTGACAAAGATCATCGCTTTTATGACATGGTATAAAGTGTGCCATTTTCGAGAATCTATCCACGACAACAAATATGCTATCCTCCCTTCTTTGTTCTAGGTAAACCTAAAACAAAGTCCATAGATATATCCTCCCAAGGAACACTAGGTACAGCAAAGGCATATATAAACCATGAGGATTGAGTCGTGACTTAGCTTTTTGACATGTAGTGCAATGAGCAATAAAACGCTCAACATCCGTCTCATCTTTGGCCAAAAGAAATGTGTAGCAAGTACGTCCTCCGCCTTCTTCACGCCAAAGTGTCCCATTAGTCCTCCTCCATGCGCCTCCTGCAACAACAAAAGACGAACGGAGCTAGCTGGAATGCATAGCTTGTTAGCACGAACACAAATCCATCATTAACGAAAAACTTGTTCCATGTTCTTCCTTCTTTACAATTCTGCAATACATCTTTAAAATCAGCATCATGCACTTATTGATCTTTGATGGTCTCCAAACCAAATATTTTGAAGTCAAGTTGTGAAAGCATAGTATAGCGACGAGACAATGCATCAAGAATAACATTTTCTTTACCCTTCTTGTGTTTAATGACATAAGGGAAAGTCTCAATGAATTCAACCCATTTAGCATGTCTACGATTCAGTTTAGCTTGACTTTTAATATGTTTCAAAGATTCATGATCGAATGTATAACAAATTCTTTGGGCCATAAATAATGTTGCCATGTTTCTAAAGTCCGAACAAGAGCATATAATTCTTTATCATAAGTAGAGTAATTCATACTAGGCCCACTCAATTTTTCGTAAAAGTATGCAACAGGTTTGCCATCTTGTAATAACACACTTCCTAATCCAATTCCACTAGCATCACATTCAAGCTCAAAAGTCTTATTAAAATCAGGAAGTTGGAGTAAAGGAGCATGTGTCAACTTATCTTTCAATACCGTGAAGGCTTCTTCCCGTGCGGTACCCCAAACAAAAGGCACATCCTTCTTTGTAAGCTCATTGAGAGGTGCAGCAATGGTGCTGAAATCTCTCACAAAACGCCTATAGAAACCAGCGAGGCCAAGGAAACTCCTCACTTGTGTGACCGCTTTGGGCTGCGGCCAACTCTCAATAGCTTCAATCTTGGCTTTATCAACTTCAATTCCTGTGGAGTAACAACATAGCCAAGAAAAGATACTCGGTCGGTGCAAAAGGTGCACTTCCCAAGGTTACCAAACAAACGTGCATCACGTAGAGCATTAAAAACAACACGTAAATGTTCCAAATGTTCTTCCAAAGATTTGCTATAAATCAAGTATATCATCAAAATAGACTACCACAAATCGTCCAATGAAAGCACGTAAAACTTCGCTCATTAATCTCATGAAAGTACTAGGTGCATTAGTTAACCCAAAAGGCATGACTAACCACTCATATAATCCAAACTTAGTTTTAAATGCTGTTTTCCATTCATCTCCCAATTTCATACGAATTTGATGGTATCCACTACGCAAATCAACTTTGGAGAATATTGTAGAGCCACTCAATTCATCAAGCATATCATCTAGCCTAGGAATAGGGTGACGATAACGAATAGTAATATTATTGATGCCTCTACAATCAACACACATACGTGACGTACCATCCTTTTTCGGCACTAGAATAATAGGAACAGCACAAGGACTAAGGGATTCGCGATATAACCTTTGTCGAGCAGCTCCTGTACTTGACGATAATCTCCTTCGTCTCCTCCGGATTGGTGCGGTATGGTGCACGGTTGGGTAATGATGCACCGAATTAAGTCAATTTGATGCTCAATCCCTCGAATAGGTGGTAATCCGGTGGCACGTCTTGTGGAAAGACGTCGAACTCTGCAAAATGTTAGTGACAGCAGGGGCAAAGAGGAAGGCACGCCCTCGAATGAAAATAATGCCTCTTTGCACACAAAAGCATAGCAAATAGATTTGCTAAAATCTAGCTCATCAATATCAGATTTGGTGGCAAGTAAACATGCACTTTTCAATTTAATTTCGTAAAAACAGAGATGGTTTATTATTAGGCTTCATGTGTTGCTCAAATTCTTTTACCACAATCTGATTTTCACTCTTATTTTTCTCTGTTTTGCTTTATTAGCTCTATTAATATCATCTTTCAAAATGGACTCGGGAGTCATAGGAAGCAAAGTAATATTTTATCCTTATGAACAAGAGTATACTGATTGTTTCTTCCATGGTGTACAGAATTTTTATCAAATTGCCATGGTCTACCAAGTAACAAGGAACATGCTTGCATAGGTACCACATCACAATCAACATAATCAGCATATGTAGAGATACTAAAATGCACACGAACAATCGTGTTACCTTCACCTTGCCGCTGTTGTTGAACCATTGGATGTAGTAAGGATGTGGATGTGGTCTTGTGGTGAGAGATAGCTTCTCCACCATCTCCATGCTAGCCAAGTTGTTGCAGCTCCCTCCATCTATGATGACGCCTTGAATAGAACGTTCCTTCACAACTCCTTTGTATGGAACAAATTATGCCTCTGATTTTGCTCAGCTTGTGTAACCTGCACACTCAAAACACGTTGAGCAACTAAACATTCATACCACAAGATCTTCAAAGAGCCATGTATTGTGTCTCATGATCGAAGCATCTCCACCGTGTTCCTCATGTGTAATAAGAGCCAAAGTCTCCTCATCATAGTCACTAGCGGACTCATACCCACCATCCTCGTAGCAATCATCACACGCTGAGATTTGCATTCTCTCAAAAATGTCCTCTTCCCTTACAACGACGACAAATAATATCACTTGTGTGCCCTGCTGACGCCATGGAAGAAGAAGAACTCTGTCAGGCCCGGCAGTGTGCTCTTGGCGATAGTGGTGGTTGTGCACGCTTGTATCACGGTTGGAGGTGGCACCAAGGAGGTGATGGTGCAATGGAAGTAGATGATGCACGTGGTGTCCATGATGAAGGTCGACTGCGAGAAAAGTTAGTGCGCGCCAATGCACATCGATCCTCAAGACTTCACGCTCAGCTTTACAAGCAAGATGGAATAAACGAGTGATATTATTATAATCCTTATAGTCTAGAATGGTCTGAATCTCTATTTAATCCACCCGAAAAACGTGCAAGCATAGCTTCATTCTCCTCAACAATACCACATCTAATCAAGCCAGTTTGTAATTCCCGATAATATTCTTCTCTGAGTTTTTCCTTGTCTTAAGCGCTGCAATTTTTGAAGTAATTCACGTTGATAATATGGTGGAACCCAACGAGTACGCATAGCAGTTTTCAAAGCAGCCCAAGTAGCTGAACAGGATATAATCTACAATGTTCGGACCACCAAACACATGCAAAGCTAGTGAAAGCACAAACAGCGGCAGAACACGCCTCTCCTCGTGATATTGTAAACATGTAAATCGTTGTTCAGTTTCTAACTCCCAAGTAAGATATATATCAGAACATATCTACCCTCAAATGGTGGAATATTCAATTTCAGTTTAGGGAGATGGTCATGATCTCGCACTGAGGGGAGCCCTAATATTGCCATTATTTGCATGTGGACGACACGGTGGTTGTGGTGCTGGTGGTTGCACGTAGTTCGATGTTGATCAACCTCATCCTCATAATCGTCCACATACTCATCATCCTCCTCGGTACCACCAGCAGCAGAGAGGTGAGCCAAAGAAGCACCAACAGCGATGGCAGCGGCACCAGAATTTTGTCCTGGCTCAAGAGGAACACGCTGAGCTCGTCCATACTGATTCGGAAGGGGCGTGGTTGTTGTCGTTCTTGAGGTGCGATAGGTGCAGCCGGCGGTGGTTGTGGAAAACGCGAGCAATTCATCAAACTTGCTATCAAGCTTAGTTTCAAATGTCTTCTCAATGCCATCTATCTTCTCCATGGCCTCGTCAAATCTGTTTACCACGCCTTGCACCTGTCCAATCATCATTTGCTGAAACTTATCATGTAGCTGTTTGTTCGTCAGTTCTCCCAATCAGTCTCATCGACTTGTGATCCTACCATGGTTAGCGAAAATAGAAACACACAAAAATATGATCCTACAAACTACTAAAAAGTGGTGGTGGTGTATCACAAACCCGTCAAGCAAATCTCAAATTCTTACCAGTTCTTACCCAAGAAATAGTGGTGATCGGCAACCGTTGTAGCCAAAACTCTCAAAGCTTGGATATAGCGATTACGGGGAGAATCAAACGCACGACGAGATGTATGTGGAGCTGGGAAGGCTTATAATATGGTAGCAAAAAGGTCAACAATAATCAATTCAGAGATGCAAAGTTGAAGAAACGCTCAACGACGAGTCTTGTCTTTGGTCCTAGGCTAGACCGTGCTAGAGACGCGAGCCTAGAACACTAACAAAATCACGGCGCTACACGTAAACAAGGGAGGAGCACACTCTGAATTTTTTTTCTCTTTTTTTTGCAATTTTTTCCTCTTTTTTTTTTTTTGCTCAACAAATTTTTTTCTAAAAGTCTACAAATGGTCTAAAACTGCCTAGCCAGAATTTTTTTTTGAAACTGAACTATTTTTCTTCTGCGGATGGCTTGGAAGTTGGGGAGTCTGTCTTTGTCACGACTTCGGAGTATCGCGTGATCTGGAAATCGAGAACAATGCAACAATTCTTCGACTCGGACTAGGACCGGTGGCGGAGATGAATCTGGTGGAACTTCGGATGGTGGCGGAGATGAATCTGGTGGAACTTCGGACCGGTGGCGGATATATGTTGCGGTGGACTCGGATGGGCGTGATGGCGGCGGATATGTGGTGGCGTATATGGATTCGGATTGGCGGTGAATATGTGGCGGTGGTATATGGCAGCGGCGACGTGACAACTCGTGAACATGAACTCAAACTCTAAAAGACTAGACGCTAAGACCAAAGAACTCGACACGACGATGCAACCACCAATTCAACAAAGCAAATCTGAAAAAGATTATGCAAAGGCTCAGATTGGTTGGACGGGATGAACTAACCCTAATTATTTTTTGGCTTTTTCGTGGACTATAGGTATGAAGAACAGACTCGATCTAAACTACGAAAAACTGTAAAATCTCACCGAGCAACACGGAAATCGATACCACTTGATAGAGGCAAAGGTGTCCCGTCTTTCGATGAGATGGTGGATTTCGCTTTGGTGGAAGTCGACTTTGACGATCCGACTACTGAACGTCACGAGGACGTCGCGCCTTAGCAATCGCTAAACCAACTCCGAGAGGTTATTGACCACGCCGAGCACGATCAACGACCACGAGGGTCTATTTCCTGCGAGCAAACGAAGAACAAGCAAGAAACTGAGATTGCAATCTGGATATTGCGAATATAAGATGAAAGCTTTATTGGGGTTCTGTGGCGCCTTTGTCCGGTCGTTGAACACAAACGAAATGCTGCGAAGTTGCAGCTATGGCGAACTTTTGATCTAAACAAAACCCAAGTCTAAACGGTGCCCTAAGGGCTGTATATATGGAGGAAGAGGGGTGAATTTCGTGGCCCTTGGTGGAGGGTCCAAACTAACCCTATCTCTTGTTTCCCCACACATACGGACTCTAAAATAGCCTATACTAATGTATTTCGAAATTACATGGGCCTGGCCCAATAATAAGGTGACGAAGCACCTAGAATAGCCTATGGACGAATATTATGAAGTGGCATCTTGTATATTTCGTCCAAGGCTTCATGCACTCCTTATGGTGGCTTCAAAGTCCTGAAATCATCACTTGTAACTCCGTTCTTGATCCCCTTGCATGCCATCAACTCCATGTGTGTTCTTGCTCCAATGTTCATCCTTCTCCAAGCTAGGCCCTTCATTTGTAAGCAAAACAAATGTATCCAATTTAGGCAGATCATATTCTCATGAACATTAGAATCATTACCAAGAAACGAAACTACAGTAATTTAGTTGATGCCTTGAGCTCTAGTAATTGGTCCAAGATGTATAGCAAATAGGGCTGTGGGTGTAACAATGGTATTGATGTCCTCATCATTACATCCATAATCTTCGGAAAAGGTAACTTTGGTTTTGTTCTCTCATTTTCCTACTCACCACCACTTTCTTATGATGGATAGGCCAAGTTCTTCTACCAACCCACTCTTCATCGAGCAAGACGACGACATGTCATCCGTCATCACAAAGAGCCACCTCTTTGGTGCACAACGAGCTCTACATCAAGAGCAACAAGCAATGAACGACCGCATCGACAACCTAGCCACCGACTTGCGACTCTCCGAGCAATGTACACGCGACTACTTCGACAACAAGCTCGACGCACACAAGCAAGAGAACGATGCAAGAATGGACGAGATTCGAGCTTTGTTGGTCAACCGGCATCCTTCAACTTCTTCCTACTCAAGACGGAGCCAATCAAGTCGACACTCCGACGACACCTTCTCCGGCTCAAGTACACCGTCATCAACCATTCTTCGACGAGCCGTGCGTCAAGACCGTCATGCATCTCGCGACCCGCTACATGTCAAGCATTCACAAGAGCAAGTCAATGAGCAAGTTCCGCGTCCTCAAGCAAATCAAGTCGCTTTTGCTCAAGCTCAAGAACAACAACGTGATAGAGGCGAGGGTGTCCCGATCTTTCGATGAGATGATAACTATCGATTTGGTGAAGATGACTTTGATGATCCGACTACAAACGTGCACGACGTTGCACCTTAGCAACCGCTAAACCAACTCCGAGAGGTTATTGATCACGCTGGAGCACAATCAACCTGACCAAGAAGGTCTATTCCTGCAAGCAATCGAAGAACAAGCAAGAGTATGATAAAAGCAATCTGAATATTGTGAGTATATATGAAGTATTGATAAAGGTGGGGATCCGTAGGCGGTCTTGGTCTGGTCGTTGGACACAAACGAAGTACACGAAGTTGCAATGGCTAACTTTTAACTAAACAAATCCCAAGGAAAAAGCTACTAGACCGTATGAAAAAGTTGTTGGCGTTTTGAGTCAGGTATGTCTGTGCAGTCCGAATCTGAATCCAGAACGTGAGAGACTTGGACTCTATCTTCTCTTGGCTCAAAAGT